>ML798707.1:50275-90480 GCA_009831015.1 Picea engelmannii | reverse complement strand
TATAGACTGTCCAGTCATCCAGGTATACTTCGATAAACTGATGGATGAACTATTTAAATGTTGTGATAACCACCCTGGAGAATATTGGTGGTGCATTCTTCAGTCCAAATGGAATGATTGTATATTTGTGAGATCCCCATTCTATTGGAAACATGGTCTTGTATCTATCCTCCTATGCTATCTTGATCTGATGGTAGCCTGAGAATCCATTAGTGAATGAGTAAGCTTGTCCCCCCACATTCTCTAACACTTCATCCATGAATGGTGTAGGGAATGGGTCGTGTAGGCATGCATAATTAAACTTCCTCAAGTCAACACATATCCTAATCCCTCTTTCTTCTTCCTTGTCCTGTATGACCATCAAGCTTATCCATTTTGATTCCTCGACTCGTTCGATTATGCCGGCTTCAAGCATCTGGTTGATCTCCTATTTAACTTTATGTTCATATATGGGGATCAGTCTATATGGTCATTGTCTAATCGGTCTCACTTCAAGGCTGAGAGGTATCTTCATCTCTCCTAGTTCTCCTGCTATGCCCTTCATTTCTGTAAATGTTATAGGAAACAACTCGTTGTATTTGTGCAACAACTCTGTGATGATTTCTACTATTGGCTCATCCCAGTAGTCTCCAATGTTGGCCATTTTGGGATGTTCAGTTGTTTTGATGTTAACTTTCTTTACCTTGATTGGCGCATAAATAACTTTGGATTCTATGGGTCGTCGCTTCACATCTCTTTCACCTTGTACTTCTTCAATCTAAATGTCATGCAGGTCATCTTCATCTAGTGCTTTCTCCTATACATGGTAACATGACAGTAGTTCCTTGACTGTCTACTTATTTCATTATTATTATTCGGTAATAAGTTCTATTTCCGGTTCTTCAATGAATATGTTTCCTCTTATCCATTTCAGTGTTACATCTATATTAGGGTTCTCATGCTCAAATGAGAAAGTGAAAATAAATTTTTGTTGCAATGTTGTCAATGTTGCAGTTCCTTTGCGCAATTCCTAATCTCCATACCAGTTCATTGGTATGCCCTCTAAAGTGTGAATGAAGTGGTGAGGCCATTCCTCTGGTGGTGTCATTTTCCATAGCATTTTTCACTCCTCCAAGTGTTTTGATGGTGTCGCCAGTCCTTCATATCTCCGTTGTTTTTTGTTTTTCTCTTCTGTGCGAAACCTTATGTGTGGTAACCGCTTACATTGGTACCAATTTGTGATAATTTTCTTGTGTGTGCCCCACCATTTTGTGGGTGTGGCCTTGAGTGCTAAATCCAGTGCTAGTAGCCTCTGGTTCTCTAATACTTTGTCTTCATATTGTTTCAAGAATGTTTCCAAATCATTTATTCCATGGAAACTGGGTGGTTCTTTGATTTCTATGGCTATCCACCATACTGTGTGGTCTATTCTTGCACATATTCTTTTGGATACTTCATGTAGTCTCTGCTACCATTTTTCTAACCCGATGTCTGAATCTATTACCCATGAAGTAATGTTGTGCCAACTGAGTACCCTATTTATAGTTGGATTTACGTAATCCTCCTTGCACATAGTTGTTCTATACAACTGGTCGATCTCCTCTAAGTCCAGGAAAGTGGGTTCTATGAACCTCTCCCCTTCTGATGGATCTAGTGGTGCTATGACCCTGTAATCTCCAGATTCAAATGTCATTTTCCTTGTCTTCAAGTTAATTATGGTTTGGTTGTCAAACTCCCAATCCAGACCGAGTAGTGATGGGTACGGTCTTGTGCCATCTACTATTTCGATGACTTCAAAATCTTCTTTAGTGCAAAATCCATCAAGATCTACCATTACTCCCTTCAGTCTCCCTATGGGTAGGACCCTATGTTGGTTTGCTATCTTTAATTGGACATTTGAGTAACCCAATGTCAGCTCTCCCGTGCATTTCTAGGATTTATTAGGTATCACATTCACTTCAGATATTAGGTCCAGTATGATGTCTCCCATATTGAAATCCCCAATGTTAGCATTCAATCTAAATTCCCTACTTGTTCTTTTTCTTGTATATAAATGATTGACAATTTTCGGTTCTAGATTTTGTTCTGTCTCGTTGCTACATTTCTCTAGGATGTTTTACAATATTTTCATAGATGAAGGATCATATAATATTTTTATGCATGACTGCAAAAAGTATTTGATAGTATGTACTTGTCCCTTGGGTGGCATTTCGTTGGTATGATCCAATGCTGGCAGCATTTCATATTCTAGGGCTTCATGGGCTGGTTGCACAGGGATAGTCGATGTTGTGTCCATATTCTAAAATTCTTGTCTAGCTTCCTTAAAAGTATCCTTTTCTTTGGGCGCGTCGAACTAATTCCTTGGTTCGGTGTTCTTCTTTACCCATTGGTTCTGTGAGGTTTCCTATCACGTCATTTCCTGTTTTCTTTCCTCCACGAGTGACTATATTGATGTTTCTTCCATCCTCCCTTGCTTAGGCTGAAATCCATTGAACATTTGGATTGTTCTAGTTCCTCTTTTCCTGGATCTTTACTAATATTGCCAAACATTCCTATATCTTGTGATCTGATGTGCGACAATACATACAAGTCATTGGTGGTAGTGGGCATTCCTGTGCATAATTTCCTGGTTGTTGATAGTTGTGACATGTGACTGGCCCTCTGCCACATCTAAAACCCCCTTTGTCTCATCCTCCTCCTCGATAGCCTGCTCGGTCCCCTCTTGGTGCATTGTACTGTGGTGCCCGATTGTACTATGTGGTATTATACTGGGGTTGCGCCAAGTTGTACTGCGATTGTGCGTTATTGTATGGTTGTTGCACAATATTTTACTATTGTTGCATAGTGTTGTATGGAGTTGGGGCTTGATTGAATTGTTTCGATGCTTGCCCAGACATCATTTTGGCCTGTACCTTGTATGTGTCTGATGTTATTTCCCGCATCAGCTCCATAGTTCTGCAATCTTTATCATTGTGGCCCACTGACTTACAAAATTTGAAATAAGAATTCTTTGGAACTTACTAGTACTTTTGCATCGTCGTGTGGTGATAAGGGTCGTGCCCTAGTTTATTTCATATTTCACACCATAATCCTCCCTGTGGTAGTGGGTTTGGCATGCTTGTTTCCATATACAGTGTGAATGTTGGACATTCATTCTTTTGGTGTCCTTCCATCCTACATGTGGTGCACCAAATGGCTCCTCGTTTGTCCTTGTTCTTACTCTGGTTCAATTGAAATGTTAGATTCTTCAAATCCTCCTTCAATTATTCAATAGTTGGGTTCGTATGCTGGTACTGGTTCTCTTCTAGCTGCAAGGCTAGTTGTACGGCCTCGTCCTGCGTATGAAACTTCTACTATCGTAAGGGATATTTTAGGTGTGGGATTAGTGAGTTGACAAACATGTGTCATTGTTGCATCTCGGTCATAAGTTATTTTAACTTCCTCTTCAATTGCTTAAATCTCTGGTCAATCTCCCATTAAGACTCTCTTGGTTTTTGTCTTACCTCAATCATCTTGTTCATATACTGATCCTCTGAGCTCAGCTTCTGGAACTCATTAATCAGTAGCTTCTTAATGTCTGTCAGTGTCCTCGTCATCCCAGGGGCACTATTTGTGTCTAGACTCATATACCAGTCTAGTGTGCAGTCTCTTAGTGTGATCTCTAGCTACGCAAGTTTGGTATCTTCATCAGTGATCTATTTTTCCTCCCAGATCTTTGCACAAATGAACAAATGATTCTTAGGGTCTTCTGCTACTTCTCCTTGAAATTATGGTAATTTAATAGTGGGATCGTGTCCTGCCATTCTAAATTTTGAACTGCTACCTCCGCTGCACGGTGTAGATACTTGACTAGTACTGCCTGAACTGGCTCCTCCAGTTGGTGCCTCTATAGTAGATGTACTTCTTGCTGTCGGACTTCCTCTAAAATTCGGTTGTCTAAATGGTGGTGTTCTCTTTGGTGTATTGATCGCACATGGTTTTATGGGTTCCACATTGACATTAATATGGAAAGGGTGGCTATCTTCTCCTTCAATTCTTGGGCCTCTTGTTTTCCTCTCATAGTTTTTGCACACGATTTCCTCAATCTAGTCCATAGCCTAGAGATCCTCTTCCTCTTCCTTATCACTTGTCAATCCCTCCCTCGTGGATATAGCTCTCTTCTTGGTATTCACCTTATATTTGTAGGGTAATTCGCTACACGTCGTTCCTAATAACGCCAAGGTCCACTTAAGTTGTTCGTCATCCATCAAGATCGAGTCCAAGAATTCATCCTCCTTCTTGCATTTATCCTCACCTTCATCCATTTATCCTCTCTCTGTCAGTGCTTCTCGCCTTCCCCCATGCACGCTAGGAAGTCTAGCTGTCTGATTCCATTGTCACTACCCATTTTTTATATAGAATTATTTTAATAGAAGTATATAGTGATCGAATGTACCTTCCATGGGGTCCACGTAGAAATTCCTGCTCTTCTATGTTGTATGACTTCGTTGTGTCAAATGCAAACTCTATGATGAAGCCTACCACAATATTGTCAAGCTAAAAGTCGATTATGCAGGTGAATTTGTTGTTCACCTGCTGTAACTTATCAACCTATACTGGGGTCCAATCTAGCTGTCAGATCCAGTTCATCGCGTGGTTATCTTTCAGCCTTAGTATCCACTTCTATAGTATGTGCGGAAAATCACAGAAAATGACTTCATGTAAATCCGTAAACACGTATTTATTCAGATATTTGTGAGGTGTGATCCTAGGGTTTCTATTGCTTTTCTGGGAAAACTCCAGCTCTTTGGTTCTCAACTAGCCTTCGATTTCTGCTTTCGTGGGGTTCTACTGTCTCAACATTCCCTTCTAGTGGCTCAGTGGTCTTCTGGTTTCACTAATGCTTTTCTCATGCATTCTATCTCATCTACTCATCCCTCTCTCGTTCCTCTTAACATGGAAATGGAACAATTTGTTGGATTAAATGAACTGTTCTTTCCTACTACCTGCATTGTTGACCCAGGGTTCATATTCTTCAGGGTACCAACAAGCCTGAAACTATCATTCCTTCTGGTAAAATAGAAGTCAACACAGTACACAAAATGCACTGCACTGTCTCACCCAAGATAGATTTAAATGGGTGGCTTCAAGACTCGGGTGTTTACAGCCTAGGATTGAGTATGAGATATGGGATATGTATTCTGAACCATTTATTATAACTTATGTTACAAACTACTGTTATTCTCTTTTATATTTTGACCTATGTGGCATATTTTCATTATATCCCAACAACAATTAACCATGCAATATAATAACTCATTCATTCATAACACACAGTATTTAACTACTAAGAATATGACAAATATATGCATGCATTTATCACATTACACAAGTATTATCATGGTTCACCCCCTCCTGGGATACGTACACAAATATTTGGCTCTTGGCTCTCTTATTATGGTAGTTTTGCAATTATTGCACCGTGTGCTTACAACTCTCCTCAGATGGGTAAGATCTATATGAGGCGAACTAGATCGCACCAGGCTCTTAGGCCTGGGATATAATCCTCAAGATATATGTTATCGGACTAATCGGTAGGTGCGGACACTAACTAATCTCCCTAGATCCACCTGGATCTAGAAAAAAACTGGACAGGACATGACTCTTTCCCTAAGTTTTAACCATTGAATCAACTAGTAGGAAGGAATAAGTAACATACCTTTATATCGCTTCCTAGGGTCTCTGTTGCTCCTACTTCGCTCCGGCGCTCTCATGAAGTCAAGACCAAGACAACACAAACCAACCAAAGTGAAGATAGCACAATATATTCAATAGTCAACCTATGTGTATGATCAAGGAATTACACAATAAAGTAGAAATAACTTTATGGGAAAGGGACATGCCACTGTATCATATTAATAGAAAGTAAAGATTACAACCTGAGCCTTGATGTCGCAAACTTCCTTTCCATGGATCTTGGCTCCGACACACACACTTTCTCAATCCTTGCATGAAGAAGATCAAATCCTCTTGATAGACTTGCTAGAGTCCTTAAGCTGTTGTTCAGCTAAGTCCTTCACACAATTCTTTCACTAATTCTCCAATGAATCTTGCTTAACCTTTTCCATGAGAATTCCTTCAATATATAGGAGAGAATGAATTAGTTACTTGGATAAGAATGATCCCAAAATATGAGGGAATCCATAACCATTCGAATTCCAACCCATCCTTCTAGAATATTCCCTTCTAGAAACATCAAGAATTTATATTTTTCCATGCTTTAGGAAGAGTTCGCACCCTAACTATTCAACACAGTGCGAGAAGTTCGCACCTTGGCTTAAAGCAGCCTGCGAGAATAGGTCATTCTCGCACCCAAATGTACTAGCAGCCTGCGAACCTTCTTCAAAAATGAGTTTTCCTGGAAGAGATGAAAGTAAATTTTCTTAGGAGAAAGTTCTTATGAAGAGCCTGAGTACACCATCATCAATACATCATCATTACGACCAAAATCATGGGTAACAATCTACCTTCTCTTCTCCACTCTAGTTAAACCTCTTTACAAAATTAGTTCACATAATAAAAAACAATACATGCCATATCAACCTCTACAAAGGTAGAAAAACGGAACCTGTCTATGATACCTGCATATCTATATTTATATCTATCAATCTCTTCAACCATTTACACAAAAACCTTACAAAAACCCTAACCCTGTTGTCATTAGGTCCTCCTTCTCTGCATGCATGATTTTCTTCCTTCCAGCTTTCACCTCCTTCTTGCATGTGCGCGTGTTGTGCTTCTTACCAGCTGTCACTTTCCTCTTGCACGCTTTCTTTCCCACAATGGCTCTTCCAGGTGTCATTCTTCTTTGTGCACGCCTTCTTTCCCACTTCATCTTGCTACCAACAACCATTCACATAGGAGACAAATTAGCTCTCATATTCCTATTGGATCCCCTCTTAATGTTCACGAACCCTTAATTTCCTTGTGCAGGTCCCAAAAATACCCGTGGGAGATTTCTGTAATCCCCTTTTTCCTTTATTGTCAAATTTCGGTGCCAGCAAAAATCACATATGACCACGGGCTAGAACCAGGTGCTAACCAAAAGGTTCTACTTCGGTTCTCTATAGATTTGGGATTTAGAGGTTTTAACAACACTACACCCCAATCCATCCAAACCGTAGAATTTGCGAACTCACGAACTGCCACCAGGATCAACGGTCTCCACCCCGAGCCAAGATCTAATACTCACAAGAATTTCAGGGCTCCAAGATTCAAAAGTTTTCTCCACTCCAACATGTGATACCCATGAACTCATGAATGTTGAGCTCTCATATTGGATGGCTAACATTCACAACGGATCAGCAATCTTTCCTTACTCTGAACTCTGGGATTCAGGAGTTTTCACACATAAATCAATGCTTCCTATTGAAACACCAAATGTCGAATTGGCTATCTACGAAAATATATGAGCCTTATTCCTCTAACAGTCAATGGTTGTGATTTACTTCAGAACTCCTAACCACCACCGATCCCTCAAATAGTCGAACTTCGAACTAACAAAAGGCAAGGATATATGGTCCACGTGTCCTTGATGATGGACGATCAAGATGGACTCTAACCTTCAGGCCTTCGGGAATTTCTGACCCAAACCAACATTTACCAACAAGCTCCCAGACTACCAAATTTTCAATAGTCAGTGATCTGTTCACACGTACACCCTATCCCAATGGTAAAAATATGCTCCAAGACTTGTAGCTTCGGGGTTTTCTCCTCCTGGAAAATCCAAGTTTGATTTCTTTCGGAGTGTCGAATCTTCAAACTATGAGATCAACGGCTCAAGATCCTTGTGCTTAGATCCGATGACTTGGATCTATCCTCCACTGTTGTGAGCTCCTCCTCTTGTTTGAATTTTATTGAACGGCTCAAATCAAGTCTGAAAGCCAATCCAATAGCTATTATAGGTCCTCCTCTACTATAACTTTAGTTTCCTTCCATGAAGGATTTTCTCAAGGTTTCTCAAATTCTTGGTCTTTGAATATTCTTTTACAGGGCTAAATCCTTCACCTTACTTGCATTTTGGAAAATGATACTCCTCATGAGCTTCTTCATCACTTTGAATGAAGTTTGGACGCACTCCTTTATCTTCTCTTACAATCTGGGACTTAGACAATTTTCTCCTTTTTCACTCCTTCCAGAGCTTTGTGCATACTTGTGCTAAATCTCCTGATATATCGAACCTATAAATGTTGTGTCCTCCACACTCCTTGCATTCGCACTATGTACATTGGCACTATCTCTCCTGATCTTTTAATTTCTCAAATTTCAAAGGGGCTTGACCCTTTGTTCCTCTGGAATACTTATTTTACCCTCCTTGTACCCATGCTCTTCCGCTTGAGCTTTCAACTCTTTAGTTTCAAAGGGTTCAATCCCTTTGTTCTCTTCATACGACCTCTTGTGCCCTCATGACACTCTGCTTTGTTTCTCCTAATATTTTGAAGACTATCAGAGTGTTCCTTCAACAATCTTCTGGATTTGTGTGGTCTTCCTCCTAAGATTGAACAACACTTTAACAGTGTGTGGGCTTCATGCACTCCTTGCACTCACTCTGTGTAGACTTTCACTGTTCTTCTTGAAATTAACCTTCAGGTGTGCCCACTTGGAAACCCTCTCATAGAAATCCTGAATAATTTCTTATGTTGGTTCTCAGAGTATTTATTAACTCTAGCATGCATTCCTTGTACTAGCATTCCCTTGATCTTTTACACTTCTCTGAGTGTAGGTGCACTCCTTGTGTTGGCTCTATGCCCTCTTTAAATTGTCCCTTCTGATCTTATGACTTGTTTTGGTGTACCCACCTGGCACACTCCTCCTGAACTTGAAATTGAGTTATTGTGCACTCCTTGCGTTAGCTTCTTAGAGTCTTTAGTAACTCTGGTGTTCACTCCTTGCACTAGCCTTGAGAGCCTATAACACTTAGAAATTCACACATATAGTTTTATCTATTCCTGCAAAGGGAACATACATGAATTAACAACATTCATACAGGCGTAGTAAACATTCAGAAAACACATTCATTCACATAGAATATGCACACACAGAGAATCACACACATAAACTCATATGGAGGGAAATCTTCTTTTGTGGTAAACATAATGTTCTTTATAATGTGTACAAGACTAGATTACAACAGAGTCTCAATTATTTCTCTCATCTCCTCTCTTCTCTTCTCATGAGCTTCCTCTCTAATTCACATGAGCTTCCTTCTATGAAAATCTCAATACAATTGATATTTTTACATAAGAGGGGCTTCTCTAGCCTTCCTCCACCTACTTACATTAAATTACAATTAATATACATCTAGTCTGAATTGGATCTAGATCTATATACATATAATCCATTAAAGGAGACTTTACATGCAACATGTACAAACACAATGAACTCATCATTCCTTGAGCCTTAAAATATTAAATTTACATTAATTTTTTTATATTTAAACTCAAAACTGCGAAAGTTGATGCTTCTCTCTCCTTAGGATCTGTTGTTGAGTTGAAGAAATTCTCCTACATCATACTCCACTTCTAAAAAAATAATGATCTCCTTCTCATGGTTCCTTTGTTGTTGTTGTTCAGATCCTCCTGGGTCCCAAAATTCACTCTAGAGTTGTCCACCTATTCCTCTGCTTTTATGTTGTTGTTTTTGATGTAGGATCTCCTCCTAGTTTCCATATTTTCTGTTGTCGGGATTTATTCATCTTTCCACTGCAAAATTCCTCTTGTCATCCTCCACCTATTGCTGACTATTTTTTGTGTTGGCTTCAACATCAGCCTTTTTATCTCCTCTATCTAATTGTCCATATTTTCCATGGTTTGGCTTCTCTCTTGAATTTTTCTCTACTATTTCATCTCATCTTACTCATACAGACCAAAGGAAAGATCATTTTGATATTCCATGCTCATTTCATCTCATGTGGCATAGGCTTTACACTCCACTACAGATTCCAATTACACAGTGATGTTATTGAGCTTATTCTCAACCACCTCCTCTGATAGTTTAATTTATGCTAGTTCATTTTCTCTTTTGTCATCTCCTTATGCTGGTACAAGTCTAGCTTCATCTCCTCAGTCTAGAATTCTTCTCCACTTTTCATGACCACATCCTACTCGCAGTATTTTTATGTCTCTGGATTGCTTAACCAATCATCCAGCGTATTCAACTCCTTCTCCCACCGAGTGATAATTTTATTTGAATTCTCCTCTTCTTCTTCTCTCCTCTCTTGGGAAGAATTCAGTGTCTACTCCTTCTCCTCCTTCATGGAAGTATTTGTCGATTGTCTTTCTTCTTTTGTACCTGCAACACATGCATTGTTAGTTTTACAAACATTTGTCCCAATGGCCTCTTCCCTGGATGCCTCTTTCATCACTTCTTCATGTGAAAAACATGCACTGGCCTCTGCTAGGCTACTTGGAAAAAACATACTAATTGCCCCAATGATCATAATGCACCTTTGATACTCCTCCTCAAAAGTTGAAGTATTCAACTTCTCATCATATTCATTCACATGGTATGCAACCCCACATGAACCTTCATGTTGATGACGCTTCTCTCATACCTCTTCCTCATTTTTTTTCATCACTCCTTGCTGATACTAACTCTCCTATGAATTCTCAAGACTCTCAGATAGTCTCATCTCCTCTTTTCCCACCTGGAAACCTAACTTCTATTTTCTACCCTCATGTAAGTCTACAAGATCTTTGAGTAATCTCTTCTCATTTCCCTCCAGGAAATCTGTGAGATCTTCAGTTGATCTCTTTTCCTTCTCACCGAGAATTTATCCCATTTCTGGTTCAAAAAGGTAAACAATCTTCTCCCCTATGTCACTAAGGATTTCTTTTTTCTTCATCCACCACCTCAGTATCTACGTCTACCTCCTGGAAATCAATTTTTTGATTGGCCAGTTTACCTTCCTCTTCATGGGCCACTCACACCTTCAACTTCATTGTTGCAAGTTCTTCCATTGTGACACTAATCTGTTGATATCCTCTCTAGTCTATTTGATCTCTTTACCCATATCTTATTTCTTCATTTTCTTGCGGTCTCCTCCTCAACCTTGTCTATGGCCTTCAGCATCCATTTTTATCCTCTCCTCCATGAGCTTCTACTTGCTTGTTGTGAGTTACAGTCAGCCTCTAGTTCACCTTTGGAACCTTATCTCTGAGATTTTACACTCGTGTTGAGTGTAGGCGCACACCTTGTGCTCACTCCTTCTCCTGAGCAATCCTTTCTCTCTAGATATTGTACTCCAATTACTCACCTTAAGAGCTCCACAGGCTCTCCTCTACTTCAAGAAAGCAACTAGTCATTTCCTTTTAGATAACATGGATGTCTGATGTCTATTTCACACTTGCAAATAGTTCTTCACATAAAGCATCTGTACTCTATCTTCTCCTCCTTTGTGTGTTGTCTACAGACAAAAATCAAGCTCTGATACCATATGACGTAAACCCCCACCTTCTCATGGGGATGATGTGACCTACTAGTCTAGGATCATTCACATGGGAGATGAATTAGCTCTCGTATTCCTCATGGATCCCCTCTTAATGTTCAAATTCCCTTAATTTCCTTGTGCATGTCCTAAAAATACCCGCAGGCGCTTTCTATAAGCCCCCTTTGCCTTTATTTTCAAATATCGACGTTAGCCCTTTTTCTTCAGTGGAAATCACATATGACTGCAAGATAGAACCAGGCACTAAAAAAAAATTATCCTTTAGTTCTCCAAATCTTTTATATTTAGATGTTTTAAAAACAATACACATCAATCCCTCCGAACTGCGGAACTCACGAACTCTCGAACTGCCCTTGGGATCAATGGTCTCCACCCCATGCCAAGAACTACAGCTCACAAAAAATTTGCGGCTCCGGGATTCAGAATTTTTCTTGGACGACTGACATTCACCATAGATCAACATTTCATTCTTACTCCAGGCTCCCGGCTTGAGGGTTTTTCACACATAAATCAATGCTTCCTCCTGAATCATCAAATGTCGAATTGGCAGTCTACAATGATCTATGACCCTTATTCCTCCAACATCCAATGACTTTGATTGACTTCAAAACTCCAGGATTCAGGGTTCCTTAATCCTAACCACCACCAATCCCCTCAACACCCAAACGTCGAACTAGAAAAAGGTGGGGATCTACGGTCAATGTGTCCCTGACGATGTATAGTCAAGATGGACTCTGGCCTTCGGTAATTTTTTACCCAAACCAACTTTTACCAACAAGATATCGGACTATTGAATTATGAATAGTCGACAATCTGCTGACACATACACCCTATGCCAATAACCAGGATCTTCTCTAGGCTTAGAGCTTCATGTTTTTATCCTTCTGGAAACTCGAAGGCCGATTTCTTCTAGAGTGTCGAATCTCTGAAGTATGAGATCAACAACTCACGATACTTGCACTCAGATCAGACGACTTGGATCTATCCTCCACTATTGTGCACTCCTCCTCTTGTCTGAGTTTTATCCAACAGCTCAGATCAAGTATGACATCCAATCCAACAGTTTTAATAGCTCCTCCTCTGCTACAACTTCACTTTCTTTCAATGAAGGATTTTCTCAAGGTTTCTCAAAGGCTTGGCCTTTGAATCTTCTTCTGCATGGTTGTCTCCTTGGCATCTACTTGTGTTTTGGAAGATTCTACTCCTAAGCTTCTTCAACACTTTGGATGAATTTGTGGGCACTCCTTGCATTTCTCTTACAGTCTGAGGCCTAGTCGGTTTTCTCCTTCTGCACTCCTTGTGGGGATCTATGCATACTTGTGTTATCTCTCCTAAGCTCTCAAACTTACAAATGGATTTGCCTCCTCACTCCTTCCGTTCACATTGTGCACACTAGCACTATCACTCCTAATATTTTAATTTCTCTAACTTCAAAGGGGCTCATCCCTTTGTTCCTCCAGAATACTTCACGTACCCTCCTGGTACCCACACTCTTCCTCCTAATCTTTCAACTCTTTCGTTTCAAAGGGTTCAAACCCTTCGTTCTCTTCATACGACCTCTTGTTCTCTCCTGGCACTCTGCTCTCTTCCTCTTGATCTTTAAAACACTATTAGAGTGTTCCTTCAGTAAAATTTTGGTTGTTTTTGCTCCTCCTCCTGAGTTTGACCAACACTTTAACAATGTGTGGGATTCATGCACTCCTTTCACTCACTCTGTGCATAATTTCATTGTTCCTCCTGAACTTAAACTTTAGGTGTGCCCACATGGAAACCCTCTCAAAAAACTCTTGAATGATTTCTTGTGCACTCCTTGTGTTGGTTCTCATAGTCTTCAGTAACTCTTGAGTACACTCCTTGCACTAGCCTTCCCTTGATATTTTACAATTCTTTGAGTGTAGGCGCACTCCTTGCGGTCACTCTATGCACTCATTGCACTCTCCCTTCTGAGTTTATGACTTTTTCTAGTGTTCCCACCTGTCATGCTCTTCCTAAACTCGAAACAAGTTTCTTCCACTCTCCTTTCCATGGCTTCTCTGAGTCTTCAGTAACTCTAGTGTGCACTCCTTGCACTATCCTTAAGAGTCCAGAACAGTCAGAAATTCACACAGATAGAGAATTATATCTATTCCTACAAAGGGAACATACATGAACTAACAACATTAATATAGGAATAGTAAACATTCATAAAACACATTCATTCACATAGAATATACACACACAGAGAATCATGCACAGAAACTCATATGCAAGGAAATCTACTTTTGTATCAAACTTGAATGTTCTTTACAATATGTACAAGACTATAATGCAACATAGTCTCAGTTTTTTCTCTCCTCTCCTCTCCTCTCCTCTCTTCTCTTCTCATGAGATTCATTTCTAATTCACATGAGATTCCTTCTATGAAAATCTCAATACAATTTATCTTTTACATAAGAGGGGCTTATTGAACCTTCATCTACCTACTTACATTAAATTATAGTTAATCTACATCTAGTCTGAATCAGATCTAGATATTTCTACCTGTCAGCCATTAAAGATGATTTTACATGCATCATGTACAAACACAATGAATCGGCCTTCCTTGAGCCTTACAATATTAAATTTACATTAAATTTTTGAGATTTAAACTCAAAAATGAGAAAGTTGGTTCTTCTCTCTTCCTAGGATCCACTCCCTCCTAGTGCAATGTTGTGTTGATTGTTGATGCACTACTAAGTTGAAGCGATGCGCTTGCATCAGGGGGAATCCATTCCAACTGTCTCGACCAGTTCATCATATCATGTGTGATTTTGCCTTTCAGAATAGTTTATATAGCCATCAATTCTAGTTATGTTTAATGTTTATGAATTGTTATGTGATTATTTATTAATGCAGGGTTTTCTATGTGATAATTTATTGAGATATAGCATATGTTTAGTACTTTTCATGTTCTATACATCTTAGAAGTGCTTCCACTTCTTAGTATCAAACACATAAAACTCTTATAAAAAAAGTTAGGACTTGGAAAAATATGCATAGGTAAGACTCAAAGAACAAGGATGACTTCCATTTCTTAGTATCAAACACATGAAACTCTTATTGAAAATTTAAGACTTGGAAAAAAAAGCATTGAAATCATGTGAAATCATGGAAGTGATACTAGATTAGTAGATAAAAAATCTTTCATCAAGATAAAAAAAAAAACTTTCTTCTCTATCCAACTGTTTAAAAAGATTCTCATACTCATGCCTTCTACCCAAGCACCTATTGATGACACAAGGAAGCTAGTATCCTTCAACCCAGACCACCTCATAACACTTTATGAATTGCCAAGTCACATTTTCTAAGCCTTCACCTTCACTAAAGTTTAATGAATCATGCACTACTCCCATAGTCACCAAAAGTTCATCAGTCACCTTTTTCTTCTTTTGTCTCTTCTTGACTTACCTCTTAGTATATTTATCAACCCCTTCTTCTCAATGGGTGGTTGATCCTTCTCAATGATCTCTAACACCATCCCTTATAATTACTACAATCCAACTAAAACAATGTCAATAGAACCCTCAACTTGTTGATCTTCACAATGTTGAAGCACACACATTAGGGGTTTGCCATCTAATCTAGCTAATATAATCTTAATAACATTTATCTTCCATAATTTCTAATTTATTTGATTCTATGAAACTATTGTTCAATTTTACATTTGTATGAATTCCACGATTGAATTTGAGAAAAATAATATATGGTTTATGTTTACAAACTAATAATCATAAAGTGACTATGGTTTACAACATGAGAATACTATGTTGCCCAGAAAGATGTTATATCAAGGAAAACGTAGAATGTACTTTTAGGTTTATAGATATTGTTCATCTCAGTTGACACAAATATTTGTCTTTGTATTTTCTAACAATACATTTTTTATCCCACGGAAATAAATGTATTCATTCTAACAATAAATTTCAAAGGAATTTGGAAATGGGTTGAGAGACATGAGGATTTGCAAAGGCATCTTGGGGTGTAAAGAAATATTTTGTTGGAGGAAACATGACATCTTGTGAAGTAACCTTGAAAGGTTTTCCTAGATAATCTATAAAGGGTGTAAGATTCTAAAAGGAGAGTTGTTCCTTGTTTCATGACAAGGATGATACTTATTTTGAGATTATTATATATATGAAATAGTAAATTTTTATTGAGGTCTTGGTGGAGAAATCCCTAATTATGAAATTAGTGTTTTTTATCCATTGGTTGTGGGCCATGAAGATTGGTTGTCAATTTCCTAGGGATATCTTCAAGACTACCCTTCACATTTGTTCAAGAGGTTCCTATGTGGTTTCTTCTAAGGATCAAGACTATAGAAGAAACCCTAGAGCCCTGGTCATGAAAGGAGCCCCCTAGTTTAGGGGTAAAGTGAATTAGATTTAGTTTTGAAATCGTAGTTTTAGTATGTGGACTCTGAAACTATATGATTTCAATTTATAAAGTGCATGTTTTATATGCAACATTGGGCAAGCTGCCCAATCTTGCTCGTAGGAGTAATTGTTGTTAGAATGTTGTCACGGTTATGTATTGTAATATTTTGAGCAGTATACAAAATATGATGGAGACTAAAGTTTTCAAGGTTAAGTATAGAAATCCTTGGAGCAGTAACCATGGTTACAGAAAGCAGAGATATCATTTGAAAAAAAAAACACGAAACCATAGCGACATGCAGCCTTGTAAATTACTTATAGAATATCATTAATTAGAAATATTTTAATGAAATTGTCCAATACCTGCTAAGTACTCGATTTTATTTTAGTAATTTATGAATATTATCTTTTCTTTATGACTCTAGAACAGATAGTTCCTCTATGATTTCTATGGGATAAGTGTTCTTTAACTCCAACTTGGAGGGATCTACTGGTTTCACCAATGTATGTATTTCCATATGCCCACAAGATTTGGTAGATGAATTTTCTTAAATATGGGTTGATTGGGTCCTTGACATATTATAATAGCTTTTTCATATTGTTAGGATGAGAAAACATTATTTTGATAAGTTTTCCTTTTTTAAAAACTTGGCAATTTTATTGGTCATGCCTTGAATGTAAGGAAACAATGCTTTATGATCTTCCTTTCTCTTCATATTAGTATATTCAAGTGTTTTGTTTGTTCCGTCTCTCTATATGAAAAAACACTTTGCTGATTTGTGATTTTGTGTATCCATTATCCTTGAGGATTTGCACATGACACAACTCTCAACCTGATCTCATTAGAATGAAACAACGTCCAACACTACCAGACATCAAAGCAATTAGATATGTCTAGAATATAGAACTACACACAAGAGTTCCATCACTAGCTTCTTCCAAATGAACTTGAGTGTTAGGGAAGTTTCAGGGTGCTCTCTAGGGTATTTGAATAGCATTGCTAGGATTTGCATCAATACCATTTGAGTGCTCTCAGAGGTGATAGGGGCTCTCCCTTACTAGATTTCAATTTATGAGGTAGACATTGAGTTAAGTCCTCGTTGTTATGTCTAGGCCAGACTCCCCCTTTTTTTCCATTAGCACTTTTATAGAACCAACTCTTCCATGCTCTTCTCATGTTTCTTTTTGGATAGTGAATCAATTACTTTATGATTTTTGAGTTGCATTAGGTACTCTTGCAAATGATTTTGTTGAATGTACTTTTGTTTAAGTCCCATTGACCTATTTTGGTCATTTGTTGGACATTAATAAATGTATCTTATCATATCTTATCAAATGCATTCTCAATTTGAATTTTGCAATTATCTGTAGAAAAATATTTATCATTATTATTGTCCTCATCATTGTTTTATCAACGCAATGATGTCAAATAGGTGGTGACATGATTAAAACTTTAAAATGCTTAGAATTCCATTCTCGTTGAAAACATTGTCTATGTGATCATCATTGTCTACGAAGTTACGAACCATTGTAACTAATCACATCATATATTCATAAATAAATTAATAGTGGTAAGTGAATGGTAATAATTGTATGTATGGCGTATGTGTGAAAGGATAATAAAATAAAATGGAATTAAAAAACAAACTATCATAGATCCATCTTAAACCTTGGTTTCCTTAAGCTTTGAGATGTTTGCACCTGTTTTTTGTTTCTCCATCTATGGAATTAAGATGGATCTATGCTAGTTAGCAACAATACTTGCATGTTGCATACCATAAATCTCAATTGGGTATAATAAGGTGGTAATTTTTAAGACTTTATATGCCCTTTAATTTCATAGTCATTTATATTATAAATTTAAGTGATACAACCCCAAGTTGATATTAGAAAGTGACTAACCTAAATACGGACTTATTTAGTGTGTGGAAGCTAACTTTGATGGTTAAGTCAATAGAAAAGTATAAGATGGGACCTAGGTAGGTTTGCATAGGCACATGAGTAACTCAAGAGAATTAGTGTAGTGATATCCATGTTTTGAAGTATTATGTTTTTATTTGATGTCCCATGAGGGAAGATTCCCACAAGTTTCATTTGGAAAGAAGGAAATGATTGTTGTACATAAATATTAAGTGATTTTTGGAGCTAGCAAATGGATAGAATCAATGGATCATAGATAATGGTTATTATATGGAGACGATGGTTATCAAAGACTACAAAAAAAATTATAGAATTCTCTCTCTTTTCCCCAACCGATTATCTTCCACTATTTCCACCTATGTGATTAATTCCAAGGTTTATGTGTTTATATATTGAAGGGAGATTACCTATGTTTCATTTTGAACCCTAGAATTTTTTGAATATGCACTTTTTTAGGTCAAGAAACATAGATATTTAAATAATTTGTGAGATTAAACTTATATCATTGTAGATGAACTAAGAGCAGAGAGAAATAAACAACTAAAGAAGAAAAATGCATCCAAAATCAAATCTTTAGTTGAGTAGGTAAGATTTTCTTATGCATATCCAATTTCATAGACTATTCAGAAATATTGATTAAACAATAGAGCATTTTAACTGTAATTTAGAGTAATTCATCTTTTTGATTTATCTTTTCTTTCAAAGAGATTGGATAGATTTCTTTTCATCTAGAAAATGGTTCATTACCTGCAAAATCTCGAATGCAACTATTTTCTCCCTCTTAAAATTAATATATTGGGTGTACTTTCTTATTTTAAAATTTTATAATGGTGAATCACTTCAATGTTTTGAGAATCATGACTAGCAATGAGCCATGATGAAGGGGAAATCCATAGGGTGAACTAAAATGTAATGTCAAAGAAAAAATTCTTCAAACACTTATTCAATTGAAAAGGACAACAATCATGCATACATTGCTCTTCATGTGTGACTATCCTCTCTTTACTAATAGATGTTCTAGAGTCGTGTTTGGTTGTTGATATTCACAAGATATAATGCAAATAATCACTTTGATAAAAGATGAATAGGAATCACTTGAGTTAAATTACAAATTAGAGTGTGTCTATAAATATCCAACTCAAGAGGTCGGGCACTTTCCCCAATAGGGTTTGAGTCTACGTGTACAAGGTTGGTCTTATCCAAACCTATAAATATAGTAATGATTACAATATAAGGTCGGCCAAGGCTGAAAGTGAAACCTACACCATTTTCAACATTGGTATTGTCAAATATTGAATATTTATTTAGAATAAAATAGTATATGTAATGGTGTTACATGAGACTTGTTCTCACACCTTATTAACATGTCTTGGATAGGGACGATGTATTGGAGACGTGGGGTACATCTTTGGTACAGATAGGCCATACTTGATTTGGTAGGGTATGTTGGGGATGTAAGGAGGTAAGTCCTCATTCCTATTCCTCATGTCTTAGACACATGGACGTACCTCGTGGGATGAGGAATATCTACAAATCCTGAAAGTGATGGTCTGTGCAATGAAAAAAACGAAAAAACCTTAGTCACTCCCACCCTTTCCTAGTTGGTCCACCTACCCTCTTTTTTATATTGAAACCTATGAAAACCATAAATAAAATCATTTTCACCCTTTCTATTCACTGTTACTTGGTGTGAGGCATCCCTTTGGTGTAGGGAATTACTTGGAGCTGAAAAATCACATTTGCAATATATTTTATGAGTGTTTCCCTTGGATTTGATGTTTATGATGCATTGGTGCTAGAGCACATGGAAGCAGAAGGGAAAGCACTGGATAATTTATGATTTTGACATGTATTGATTTATTTTTATAATTATTTATAATTATTGGTAAAAATATATCTTGTTAGAACTATAATTGACACTAAACCTATTGACCAAAAAACCAGAACGAATTGTTCCATCCCAAAAAACTGGAGCCAAGAATAAAACGAGAATAAAAATTAGTGGACCAAAAAAGATAAATTTTCAAATTTTGATGAATTTCTTTTATTCATATACATCAATGTAAATCTGAGTCATTAGAACCAAAATATGCAAAGTTTTCTCAGTATATACCATGCAAGGGTGAATATAACAAAACAGTACCAGGTGCAATACATGTTTGCAACAAAATACATAAGAATTGAGGCTCTAATTGGCCTCTAGATTCCTAAAATGATCATGCTACAACAAATAACTACATATCATCAAAATCATGTCCTATATTGGTTTCTCCATCATCAATAGAACCCTTTGCCTCCAACATCGGCCTTTTCCTCTCCTCGATCCATCAGGGATATCAGGATTTAGTACTAGTGCTTGGTGCTACTTGTAGATACAAGTCCATCCACCTTGTTGCTCAAGTCATCACCCTCCAGTTTTGATGAAATTGGCTAATCCCTAAAAATAAGATTACTAAGGCTATGGAGTGGGTTTCTTATGTGACATAGGAAGAGTAATCCTTAACAAAATGTATGGTTGTTGTAGTATATGAAATGGGATGTAAATGAAAATTGGATAAGGACAATATATATAAATTAAGGAAAAAATCAAGGAATGAAAAGAGATGGAAGGAAACTAGTGCCTATCAATCATGGGGTAATGTATTCATAAGGAATTGGATAAATGAGTGAACAAGTATGTCACAAATAACTACTTTGAGTTAGGTCATATGGTTTAAAATTCTTGTTTACCATCTTCCACCAACTAATAGATGAAGAAAGTATTTGATCAATTCATATTTAAGGTAAGGTAAAAAGGGCCTAATATGATGCAACTGAACCTTAAGTGTTTTTTGGAAATCTGT
This sequence comes from Picea engelmannii, assembly GCA_009831015.1. Classification (NCBI taxonomy): domain Eukaryota; kingdom Viridiplantae; phylum Streptophyta; class Pinopsida; order Pinales; family Pinaceae; genus Picea; species Picea engelmannii. Next base: position 69,862 of record ML798707.1, on the reverse strand, counting down.
TGATAAAACTAGTCTTGGAGGGACAATATTTCCACTCATTAATCAAATTATAAAGGCATTGTTTTATGGCTTAAATGTGCTTCCAAAGCTGTAAATTAATTGATATAAGAAAGGAGAACAAGTGCTGAAATAAAATACAAAATAAAGCAAAAGGGAGAGCCTCATCACTTTGCTTTACTCCTAGATGAATGAATTCATTACTAAGCCTTTATAAGAGAATGATAACAAGAAGCATCTACAACAACATGACCAAAAAATTGAAGAGTGTAAATAAACCATACATCAAAGTGGATCAATACCAAGTGCAAGTCCATGAAACCAATATTATTCTTATCCTCTTATCCTCTGTTTTTTTTTTTTTAAATACCAACAAGTCATCGGTATTCCGATGTCCCTCCTATTGCTGATATAGTGTAAACTTCAAAGATATAGACCCCTCATTGGTAGTCTAACGTACCATGCAACGTCCCTCCCGTCATTGATATAAGCTTAAACGTCGAAGATATAGGCCCCTCGTCGGTCTTGCGACATCCACTACAAGTCTCGTGGTGTTGCATGTCCGACTCATTGGACGTTTATTTTGCGACGGCATGTGGCATCGCAGCTGAAATGTTCTGACATTGTCATTGTGACATCCATAGTGAGCTTGGATAGTGAAAGTAGAGATGCCATGTGTCCACTAGAAACATCGCACAAGAGACAATATTTGTGATGTCATCATAACGACGTCATGTGAAATGGAGTTTGAGGGGGTTCAATGTTTGTCACTCTCCCGACAATATAAAGTGGCATTTTCTACAAAAACGTGGAAAATGACCCTAATGTACTAGTGGAGGTTCTAGATTGCATGTTGAAGTGAAAATATCCCAAGACGGTCTAGACCGAGATTGATAATAGAGAGGTCAAGATCCCCAATGAGTGAAGGAAGAATTTGAATTTAGACTTTGGGGGTTATCGACACATTCAATGGCTTGAAAATGTCTACCACACTGCCAAATATGAACATTTTTTTCCTAGACAAGGTCTACTTGAACCATTCCATTAGTTCGACTCAAGAGTTCCAAAACTTCATCACCGAGTTGATAACGAAGGAAGTATACATAGCCTACGTTGCACCATAATGTAGTTCGTTGGCTTGAGGATGAGACAATTAGTAGTTTTGGTGGCATGTTGTCACCGTGAGGTTTTGGAAAGACTACTTCCATGCCACATGTATGCACTGTGAGAAAGCCACTAGTTTTGCACCGTGCGACGTGAAGATTCAATGTCTGTGCCAACTAGTTTTCTACTGCACACATCAACTAGTTGTGTACTTCCCACAAGGACTTGTAAAGTTTCCATGCATGTCAAATCCTTGAATATCTTATTTAATTATTGTAACCATTTTTGTAACAACCCGACTAGTCATGGTCGAGGTTGTTAATGAGCTAGCAAGTTTGTTATGATTTTCATGCTCCTATAGATATAAAAGAAATGCATAAAAATATGTAAGGGTTGGGTTTTTTGTTAACAAGAGGTTCATTTTTATGGATTGATTGTAATGGTAGAGTTGTAAGTAGAGTATGAGAGAGAAAGTAGATCGAGATCTAAGTTTTAGGTCTCTGGTTTTAACCTTCATGAGACTCAGCGTAGGATACGACCTTCCATGTATATGAATGTTTATCTATGAGTAACGAATAAAGGTGTGAGGCTCAATTGATCTTCCATCATGAGTTATGTTCTAAATGAATTCTTGTTAGAAATTTCAAACTACGCAGGACTGGTATATTTCTACCATAAATGAATAGAATTATGTTCTGAATGAATAGGATCTAATGTGCAACTTTTAGTCAAGTGTCTCATGTATGGAATATTCCAACATGTTCTGCACAACCATATGGTATCTGTGATTCTCATGCACATCTTGAGTGAGACCTTATTCAATCCTTGAATATTGAATATGTTGACATGAATGGGGTATTTGTTGGTGAAGCCTTTTAAACCCTGGGTCTGAAACCTTGAGCAAACATGATCCCTCTTTATGTTTGATAGATCCAGGTTTAAGATGGATCTAAGTCAGTTTCATTTTTTAGATGATTTCCCATTATACATACCTAATTATTTATTATTTATTTATTTATTTTTATTATCACTTTATGTTACATGACAACATCTCTTCCATATTTATGTTGGGTTGTTATATTCTTTGTAGTGAAATTCAAGGTGGACCGACTGACAGTAGAATTGTGTTAGGGACTGAACCTCCCTAACCCCTAGAGTAGATAGAATAATATATTTCCATGTAATAAAGGTCGACATTAGTTAATAAGGCCTAATAATAAATTGGAATAATTCAATGTAAGAAGACATAATAGAAGATTCCACTTCTAGAATGATCTTCCTCTAGAATGATCTTTAAAAGATAGAAATAGTATAAATAAGAGTAGGAGTCATGAGAAATTTTGTCTTGAGAATTATTGTAATAGAGTGTTGCTTTGTTGGAGGTTTCCCCCTCAAAGAAGCAAGTGAACATTGTTTCCTATCAATAAAGGTATTATTTTGGTGTTGTGGTTTCATATATTGTGTTGTTTCGTTGTTATTCTCTACAGTATCTCTATTTTTGGCTATTATAATAGATATGGTACCTTACAAGTGGTATCAGAGCACTTTCCTTGGCAGAAAATTGTGGGTTGTTTTTTTTCAGGGTAGAGATGTATTCTGACATCTTAAACCTACAGATATATATCGTTCAGCAGATAAATCTATGGTCATGGAAGCATACATGCAGGAACTACAAGTGGTACTTAAGTGCACATTGTTGGCCACCATTGTAACCCTTGTTGGTACCCCTTCAAGTGGTAGCACATCAGACAACACCTATATATGGATCGGCTTAGGTATCTTGAATCCCTCCTTAGATAAACTTATCAGTCTCCTAACTGATATAGTTCTATCGAGAACAACACTCGGGAAGATACTCTCTAGTACCTAGGTAATCATGTAGTACGACTAAGGGTACAATCTACCCCCCTTAGTTGGTGCCCTGAGATATTAGGTCGAGTATTATAGTTCGACCCCGCACATATATCATAGAGTTATAGCACAAGGAAAAACCTTCTCTATAGAAACCTTAAAGAAAAAACCTAACCCCTGGGACACAATCAACACAGAAAGGGAACAAACAAGATTTCTCCTAATCAGAAATGGGGCATTTTGACACTGTTTTTTTCCTATTAAGAAATTTGGCATTCTGACACTATAGCACTACAATTTTATTTATATCAGAGTAAACTCTGTAGGATTAAAAAAAAATAGTATGGGTCATGATTTCACCCTTATTTCAGACCTATCCCGTTGGACTCCTTTTTTCCTCCTAATCGTAGTGATACCTATCATTTTTCAGCCTTTTTTCCTATGGTCCCTGTTATCGTACAAGTTGTAGGTTGGGAAAATCTTGACCCAAACCACAATATGGTGACAAATAGGAGAACACCTATCCACTTTCACCTTAGGAAGTTGTTCCCATCACTTTAGAGGTGAGGCAGTCACCTCAAGGAGGAATCTTGGTGACCCCAGGGGGGATTGAAATGGAAAATGAGATGTATGAATGGAATCCCCTAAAGTTCAAGTTTCTATATGGAAATGGGAACTTGGAAATGAGTCTAGAGGGTTTCATAAGGTCTCCAATGCTTTGAGTAACCTACAAAGAGTGAATACATGCCCGAGACACAAGGAATACCAAGTATACGATGCAATTTGTTATATGGAAAAGAAAGTTAATATTTTTGTCTCTAATTGCATAAACAATCAATGATATATATAAGCATGTAAAATATAATAATAACTTCAAAATAAATTCTAAAATTCTAGTTAAGAAAGAAAGACAGAAGCTAGTAAAGACTAGTTTAACTCAAGAATGAAAGAGCAAGACTTTAGCATAAAAGCAAGGTTGTCAAACAAATATTACTGTAGTGATATTTATCATCCCCATGGCTGTATAAAACCAAGCCCTATAATAGAAACATCATCCAATGAAAATCACCTCAAACTAGCCCAAAACATGAGCTAAGGTCAGTAGTTTGTTAGGGCAAAGTTATAGCCAATTTCTAGGGTTAGTTTAGGAGTTATCTAGGTTTAGAAGGTTAGGTTTATGCAACCCTAATGGTTGTAGTTTATTTTTATTACAGAAGAAAGTTTTAGTGGGTGAAAGAGGACGACTCAATGAGGCAAGATAGTGTAAGGCTCAAGGAACAATTTCCAAGTGAGAGAACTTCAAGTCTTCAACTTTTCACATTTATCACTGCAATGTTTTATTTCTCCAATGCAATGACTAGTGCCTTTAATTAATGGTATAATGAGGTAAAAAATAAATATCTATAGCTACTACTTCCTTTGGGTTGTAAATCCTCTTATTCCCCAAAGCAAGTAACCTAGCTAGGGTTTAAACTAAGGGGTGCATATATTTATACTTCCTCAGAAAGCCCTTGCAAACAATAATTCTATGCTTAAAATTATGGTGGAGCTAAAGTAGGGGTGTATGCACTTATACTCTCTACCTAGAATTAGAAACAAATCGACCTTGAGCTTGAATTACAAATGATATCAACAAGTAAAATAACTTACCAATCCAAATAGCAACAAGATAAACCATAACATGCCAAGGTAAACCACCACAATAGCTAGAAAAAGACCTCCAACAGCTAGTGCATCATCATCCTGTACTCCATAAGCAAAGAAAGAACCATACCATAGAATAAGAGAACAAAAATATTCAAGGTAGAGAAAATTCCAGTCCTTTACTTCTCACAATGGGAGAGTTATCATTCAAAATGACATTTCATGATCTTTATTTATACAAAATGTCTATCACATAGTTTGTCCACTTAGCAAGGGCTAAACATAAGATAAGGGGTCAAAAATCCTTATCTTACCCCTTACACCAAAATAATATTAAACAATTCATATTAAAATTCACTTTTACACAAAAGAAACCCTAGAGCAAGGTGGCGTCACCTATTTAGAGGACATTTTGGCACTTGAGCAAGTCGTTGGAGAAGATGTGGAAGTCGTTGGGGATTTTTGAGCCTCCTCATCATGTGCTAATCCTTCTCCATGACTCATCTGGTGAAAATATGCCAAGTGCCAATGTCAAAAAACTCCATCGCCATCAAACCCCCTCATGCATGACATCATCCCTCAAAAGATGACATTTTGCATCTCCTAGGAAAATCATTTGGTGTTAGGGGATGGATAAGATCCTCCATGATTTCATGTAAGCCTCCAATTTCATCTCTTTGTGATCCGGTGTGTGTTCCTACCACATCCAACCTGTGGGATCCTTTCCCCATGGAAGCCCAAGTTAGGCTTGTTCTCCCAAAACTAGCCACCAAGCAAGGTCCTACAAATCAAAAGGGTATGCCCTAAAAATATCTCAATTCAAATATATCATGACAAGTATAAACCACGTCTAATAATCAAGTCACCTAAACATGTGCATCAAAACTACCTCGTCAAATTAAACAAAAGCTCAAAACCATATACAATTGACCAAGTTTAAGTATGGGAGGGGTGTCATAAAGATCCTATTGGGTAGACCAAGACCCTCAATCAGGGGATGCTCCTAAGGATGGACTTTAAAGGTCATGAAATGGATGATGAAGTGGAAATAGTTTAGACTTCATAGGTCATTGAGTTTCATGACATAAAATGGATCGCATTATCTCATTCATGAGTGCCTTTGTAGAGGGTGTGTGGCACCTTCGTTTGAAAATGCATTTTTTCCAAGCCCATCTTGCCATTCATTTTTTCTTCCATGTTTTAAGGAAAGAGTTGAAGGCCACTATTTTGGCGTGGTGTCTAGATAATAAAATTTTCACTCAAAAATACCTTGCGGAAATGAAAATTTTGGCTTGTGATGAGACTCCCTTTCTCTCAATTGTGTAACTAAGAGACACTACCCTGCCTTGGTGACCAGATGATGGTAATGTCATACCGCTAAATACCCATGATCATGATAGGTTGGTTTGTGATGAGACTTCCTATCCTCCAACTAAACCCCTAAGAATTCATTATCATTTATTCATTGTAGGTCCCCCTTTTCTTACAGAGAAGTATTTCATTGCTTTCTTGAGGATCCCTGGGTGAAGCATTTGGAAGGTTAATATCTAGGATTTTATCTTTTTATCCAGCAACAATCCCTCTGAGCCTCCAACCCCATATTCCCATGAAATGAGGTACATTCCCTTCTTAGGTCAGGTCACTAAAGTCAAAGGGCCTAGAAGAAGGAAATATGATGGGAATTTAATGAGAGAAAAGTGGTATGTATGGTCGGGAATGGTACGATAAACCCTCAAGGGACCCCCAGTCACAAACATTCCCCAAAGGTTGGCCACTTACTAGGAAATCTATGACATTCACCAAGGTGAAACATGGTCAAAGGAATAATGTCCAAGCATGCATTCTATAATCAAAAGTAGCTTAAATACAGCATGCTCAAATGCCTCAAATATCAGGTTGCTTACCTACCACAATACTTGACTTGTATCGCATGGAGCAAGACCCCTCTACTTCTAGAATCTAGCTGGTGTGGTGGATACGCTAATAATGGATCAAATGTGGTGACAGAATGGGATTTTGTATGTGMAAGTGGGCATTGTTGGTCATGTATTATCTTACCACACCATACCTGCAACCTAAGGACCTTGAGACATGATCTTGGCCTTAGTTATCCCACAAATTGGGGATGACATMTGGCTCCTACTTGGGGACATATGCTCGTCGTAGAGTGCATGAGAAATACAACATATATTGGTAGRCATGTGCCTACAATGAAACAAAAACCATCAAATATAGGGTTTTTATATCACCTTTCATCCATATACATCAAAATCCAAATGAMAAATAATCTAGAAAATAAAATTTTATCATTTTTTCAACAATTTCTAGACTAAGCATAAAATCAATATGAAAGTAGAGAAAAATGAAATATGAAATGGATATAAACTGATATGAGAAATCAAGATTCAAATGCAAGGAAATCAAKATGACATACCTACTTACATGGGATCTGGGCCCTAAAGAAGTCATGTGACCTRAACAAAAGGTTGGAGAAGAGATCCATCCACTTGTAATGTCATGTTTCTCCCATCCAACGTTGTCAAATGGTATATTTATTTATCATAATTCTTCCAGACAATGTAAAGGCCAAGCCATGATTTTTCATCTCTCTAGTTATACCTTATCTTTCCCTTTCTCTTATCCTACATGAGCACAAGACTTCCTTCACTAAAATTGATGCAAGCTATATCCTTAATGTATGGATAGGAAGGAGGCTCTATGTTGACCATCCCTATTATGACTTCTTCACATTCTTGATATTCTTTCTTCAAAATATGGATAGACCCTAGCTCTTTCCCTTGGTACTTTGTAATTTTATCTTTGTATTCATTTGTCCTTGGGAGGATAATATCTATGGAGTCTTCCTGCATGAAGGGTAGCTCAAATGGATCATACTCAATAATCTCTGGAGGCACATCATAATTGCATTCACTAATGTAATTAGAACCATTAGGATCCATCACATGCCTATCATCTCTCTCTCGACTGTATAATATCTCAAATGTTCCATCTCCCATGGGGATATGTGCATTGGTAAGGTCCATGCTAAGGAATCCCTTAGGGAACTAGACCAACTCCTCAATAAGAGCATCCCCTGGGAATATGAAACATCGATCACTACTATGTCCATCAGGTGGCTGATATGTGGAAAAACAATCAGAAAGACCTCAACGTCCTCACATAACCCATAAACCTTGACCCTTATAGAATCAATAACACATACATTACCATAGGTTTGGGTTGTCTTCAAACCAAGTTTTTCCATCACCTTCAATGACATGACATTTGTTGAGACCCCATAATCAAGCATACAATTGTTTAGGTGGAGGTCATTCATGCCTAATGAAAGATAAAAGGGATGATTCTTGTCCCTTTGTCGATCGAGGTACATAGTGTTCAAAATTATAGGAGGGTCTTCATTCTCGGTCGGTATCTGTAATATCTTCCATATCTCCCTTTTCACAGAAGGGATATTGCACATCTTTGTCATTGGGACCGTCATATTCAGTTTTCTAAAATTGGTTGAAACATCTATATTCAAATGAATCTCATCTATGGGAGTTGGATTAGGAAGCAACTCATGTACTAGAGGTGGAGGTAGTGGGGCCACCTTCTCTATCGATGGAAGAGGAGTGGAAGGATGTGATGGAGGTTTTGAATCTTTATTTCTTCTAGTGTAGGTCAAATATTCCCTCCTCCTTAACTCCTTCTTCTGATCATTTGTTAACTCATTCAAGGCTCGAAGTCTCCCCTCTCTTTCCCCCAATCTTTTGGATTCATTGATTTGTTCTTGTGTGAATTGTTCCTCTTGGAAAACGTAGATCATATCCATGAAATTCATATTGTTGGGAGAATATTCATATTTTTAGGGACATTCATCTTCTATGTGATGTTCTTGGCATGGAAGGCACCAATATTCTACATCAACCATCCCAACTGGTTTCAAATTATCTGGAGCCTTTTCCTCCTGTTGAGGCCTTGGTTTCCAACCTGTGGCATCTCTCTGTTTTATGAAAAACTGAGGTCTAGGAGAAGATTGATTCCTTTACACAATAGTCAAACAAACCATAATATGGTTATGCACGTGGGTAAATTGAGTACTCGTATGATCTATCTTGAGAGTCAAAAAGGAAATCGGATCAGGAGAATTTTTGTTGGAAACCCTAGTCTTTTATTTTTCCTTGACACGAGGGTACTGAAAAGGTTCCACCCTTAAATCAAGAAGATTTTCTTCAATGTCAGCAATGTATTCTTTGTCCTATGCCAACAATGTGGGCTTATTGTCCTTCATAATGAAGTGAAATTTCCCTTCAAAATAATTCATATAAAGGAGACGGACTGATGCAACTATAGGATGGAATTCTGTTAGAATCTGGCTATACAACCTGTCAAATCTCATATTGAATGCATTTACTATCGCATTGTCCTTTCTCTTTATCTAATTGAATTGAGATACAAGTGTCCCACCATATTTCTTTGTTGACCATATTCTCTTAAATAACTTGGAAAAATCTTCATAAGACGTGAAATGATTGTTAGAAAGGCCTTTGAACCAATTAAGAGCTTCTTCAGTCAATGATGAGGCAAACAACTTCATGGATACATCCCCATTCTCAATACCTACATTGTCCATGTCCCAACCCATGATGTAAAGATGATCCTCAACAATTGCTATATTATTCCTTGGGAACTTCGGCAACCACTTGTTTGAATCTTTTGGCATTGCATTGGGGTATCCCTGGATAGTGGCCATGTTAAGGGGTTTGTAAAGGTCTTTTTCCTAAGGATGAGCCATTGGAGCAAGGGGAAGGGTATGATGGAAGATGGTTTTGACAATGGGAGACTCGAGGGGAGGCCTTATTTGGTATAACTTAGAATGTTTTAACCTCCCATGGGGGAAAGGCTTGGAAGAGGAAAGGTTTCGGGAAAGTGGAGTCACCATATGAGCTTCAAGAAGAGCTCATCAAGAAAGGTGGAAAGGGAACATCCCGCGGGTGTAGTCTCCATGCAAGCTAGGGTAAAGGATTTGGAATAGCTTGTCAAAGTGTTGTTAGGGTTTGGAAGAGGATTCAAAATCCTCCCCAACAACGGCACCAAAATGTTATCGCACAAGTTGTAGGTTGGTCAAATCCAAACCCAAACCACAATATGGTGACAAATAGGAGAAAACCTACCCATTGTCACCTTAGTCAGGTGTTCCCGTCACTTTAGAGGTGAAGTAGTCACCTCAAGGGGGGAATCTCAGTGACCCTAGGGGGGATTGAGATGGGAAATGAGATGTATTAATGGAATCCCCTAAACTACAAGTTTCTATATGGAAAAGGAAACCTAGAAATGAGTCTAGAAGGTTGCTTAAGTTTGTCGGTGCTTTGAGTAACCTTCCAATAGTGAATACCTTACTGAGACACAAGGAAAACCAAGTATATGATTCAATATGTTAGGTGGAAAATAAAGTTAATCTTGATGTCCCTAATTGCATAAACAATTAGTGATATATATCAGCATGTAAAATATAATAAGAGCAGCAAAATAAATGCTAAAAGTTTAGTTAAGTAAGCAAAAAAGAAGCTAGTAAAGACTAGTTTAACTCGAGAATGAAAGAGCAAGAATTTAGCATAAAAGAAAGCATGTCAAAAAAATCTTACCGCATTGATATTTATCAGCCTTATGTCTGTAGAAAACCAAGCCTTATAACATAAAAATCAGCCAATTAAAATCACCTCAAAATAGCCCAAAAAGTGTGCTAAGGTCAGTAGTTTGTTAGGGCAAAGTTATAGCTAATTTCTAGGGTTAGTTTATGACCTATCTAGGTTTAGAGGGTTAGATTTATGCAATATTAATGTATGTAGGTTATTTTTACTATAGAATAAATTTTTAGTGAGTGAAAGGGGATGCCTCAATGAGGAAAGATATCCTAAGGCTCAAGGAACAATATCCAAGTGAGAGAACTTCAAGACTTCAACTTTTCACGTTTACCGATGCAATGTTTTATTTCTCCAATGCAATGAATAGTGTATTTGATTAATGGGGTAAAAAATAAAGAGCTATAGCTACTACCTCCTTAGGGGTATAAATTCTCTCATTCCCCAAGGCAAGTAACCTAGCTAGGGTTTAAACTAAGGGGTGTATGTCCTTATACTTCCTTAGAAAACCCTTGCAAACAATAATTCTATGCTTAAAATTATGGTGGAGATAAAGTAGGGGTGTATGCACTTATAATATCTACCTAGACTTAGCAACAAATCAACCTTGATCTTGAATTACAAATTATAGCAATAAGTAAAATAACTTACCAATCCAAATAGAAAAAAGATAAACCATAACATGCCAAGATAAACCACCACAATAGCTAGAAAAAGACCTCCAATAGCTAGTGCATCACCATAATGTACTCCATAACCAAATAAGGAACCATACCATAGCACAAGAGAACAAAAATCTTCAAGGTACCGAAAATTTCAGTCCTTTACTTCTCACAATGGGAGAGTTATGATTCAAAATGAGATTTCATGATCTCTATTTATACAAAATGTCTATCACATAGTTTTTCCACTTATCAAGGGTAAAAAATAAGACAAGGGATCAAACACCCTTATCTTACCCCTTGCATCAAAATAATATTAAACAATTCATCTTAAAATTCACTTTTACACAAAAAAAAAACCCGAGAACAAGGTGACGTCGCCCCTTTAGGGGACATTTTGACACTTGAGAAAGTCATTGGAGAAGATGTGGGAAGTCATTGGGGCTCTTTGAGCCTCCTCATCATGTTCTAATCCTTCTCCATGCCTCATCCGGTGAAAACATGCCAAGTGTCAATGTGAAATCACTCCATCACCATCAAACCCCCTCATGCATTACGTCATCCCTCAAAACATGACATTTTTCCTCTCCTAGGAAAATCGTTTGGGTGCTAGGGACTAGATAAGATCCTCCATGATGTCAAGTAAGCCTCCAAAGGAATATCTCTATGATCTAGTGTGTGGGCCTACCACATCCAACCTATGGGATCCTTTCCCCATGGAAGCCCAAGTTAGGCTTATTCTCCCAAAACTGGCCACCAAGCAAGGTCCTACAAAACAAAAGGGTATGCCCTCTAAATATCGCAAGTCAAAGATATCATGACAAGTATAAACCACGTCTAATAAGAAAGGCACCTAAACATGTGCATCAAAACTACCTCATCAAATTAAAAAAAATCTCAAAACCCTATACAATTGACCAAGTTTAAGTATGGGAGGGGTGTCATAAATGTTGGACAACTAAGAGAGGGGGGTGAATCAGTTGTTACTGTGCTTAAACAATTATGCCTATTTTAAACTCTTTACAGCACACTCAATGACGATCACAATAATGAAAATATGTATGAAATAGAATATTCAACATCAATCACACACATGAAATATACAAAGACAGATATTTCCTGAGGAAACTCATAAAGGGAAAAACCTCTTCTTCTTGATATGATAAGTAAGCTTTATTTTTTGTACATCATCATTCTTATGAGCACCAACTCATTGTGAGGCTACTACCTTTGTTTTGCAAGCTGCAACTTGCTAAGACCACCAACTCTCTAGTTTCTCTAGCACCCACTAGAAGGAAGCACCAACTACCTGGTTTCTCTAGCACCCACTAGAAGGAAGCAACAACTCCCTAAGTGTGTCAGCACCAACTGGATGGAAGCACCAACTTCCAGTCACACGGGCACCAACCTGTATAACAAAGAATAATTGTTCTCCCTTGCACCACCTTACCACCCTAGTTTTTCTGGCTGGAACCAGATGGAAGCTACAACTCATTGTGCTCAAGAGCCCACTTGAAACTCTGAGGACAACAGTCCTCCCTAGAACCTCCCTACCACCCTGAAATAGCGATCTTTCCTTTCTTGAACTTATCACAGTGATACAACATTTATCTATAGCTTACCAGTCTCATCATTGTTCTGCTACATTGCTCTGCTTTGTTTGCATCAGTGTCTCTCTCCTCGCATTTTTTGTTCTTTCTGTTCTTCTCTCATATATGCATTCATTTTCCTTGCTTCTTCTATGCTTAATGCTCTTTGTCTTCTTTCCTTTCTATGCATGATGCCTCTTCTGTGCACTTCATCTCCTGCACATAGCATGCTTCTACCCACATCAAAAACACTCAACAGTAGCATTCATCTCTTCTATGTTCTACATTTTTATACTCTCTGTGCACCTTCTACATACATCATGCACAATGCCTATGCATTCTCTTTATCGCTTCACTATTCTACCCTACAGGTTGTTCACTATAGCTCTTCCTCACAGCTGCATTTCTCAACAGTAGAAAAATCCTTTGCTTCTCTTTTATGCATTCTTTTCTCTCATCGAGACATCTCCTAATCATCATAACCACTCTTCATCTTCTCTAGTGGTTAGCTCCAAGCGTTCATCATCACTGGACATTATGCTAAGATTCCTTAGCTTCTCTGGCAATCGAGACTCTTCATATTCTCTGTTGTTCATCCTTAGTATGTTCTTCATTAGTGGTCGTTATCCTAAGATTCTTCATCTTCTTTGGCAGTTACAGTCTTCGATGCATTTCCATCTGTCAATTGTCTAAATGATGAATCTTCACTTCACTGGAAGTTACATCGCGACTCTTTAGCTCCTCTGGCGATCACACTCAATCTCATCGATTTCTTTGGTAGATAAAATCACTTTGTTTCTGGAAGTTATAGAGAAAACCTCCGTGCAATCATTTCTTTGGCGCCTTTTCCCTTTTCTAAGAAAGCTACACAATGGGCATTATCTTTTCTAGCTAAGCCTCTTCCTTTCACATGACCAGTGGCTATGACCACAAGCCTAAATTCAGAAACTACTCTTGCCAGATCAATGGTTCAGATCATTCCCTTTGATCGACAGCTACGATCAAATTGCGATTTCACATTTCACGATTTCCTGTTGTGAGTTTCCTCAAAACTGCCAACTTGTGAAACTCTAAGGTGGAGCTTAGCAACATGTTAGATACTTCACCTATGTGACCATGGCTATGACCATAGGCCAAGCATTCGAGCACTTTGTGACTTAACAACTTGCAATGTCGGAGGTTAGAGCACCTCCCTTCTTACGATTCCTGAACTCCCAACTTCATCCACCTCAGATCAATAGTCGTGATCACCAATCGCATTTCAGGATTTTGTGTGTTCTCCGTGACTCAACAATCGTGATCACCTTCTGCATTTCAGGATTTTGTGTGTTCCTGTCTAACATGGTCCTTGCTGATGTGGTCTTGTTGATGTGGTCGGCATCTATCCTTCATGACATGGATCTCCTCTCATGGAACATGTTCTTTTCTTGGATCTGACGGCCCAGATTAGTCCTTGATCCAACAGTCAAGATCTCTCCTTCGCACTTTGCGATTTCACGACTCGCGATGTCAAAGGTTGGATCACCTCCCTTCTTCTGATTCCTGAACTCGTGATTTCATTAGATCAACGACCCACAATCTTTTGTGATCCGATGGCCTAGATCTTTTTGTGACTTCACATTTCAGAGATTCATCTGCGAGTTGCCTTGATTCTCCCAACTTGCCAAACTTCGAGGTGGAGCCTAGCAACACTAGATCCTTCCCTTCTCATTCGCTGATGTGACCATTAGATATGACCAAGGTCCAAGCAAGAGTTGTGCATCATGATTTCTCATATCGTGAACTCCTACCTCATATCAGATCAGCGGTCCATATCCTCAGTGATCTGACGGCTCAGATCATTTCGTGACTTCGCATATCGTGAGTTCCTAGAACTCTCACCTTTGACTTCTCCATCTCTCAATTCATCGAAATAATTATCTCTCACCATGTGTCCTATAGATCCAATGGATCAAATCATTTCACGATTTCACATATTGCGAGTTCCTACTACTCTCACCTTTGACTTCTCCAGCTCGCGAGTTAGCGAAATACTAATCTCTCGCCACGTGTCCTCTGGATCCAACAGTTCAGATCTCATTATGATCTGATCTAATGGTTGAGGTATAATATCCTCCTCTATGTGCTCCTCCTGTATGAACTCTGATTTGACGACCATTGGGTATACGGGATTGGTGATCCAATGGCCACTATCACTCCTCCTAAGATTTGGCATTCTCAAATCTCTAAGTGTCAAAGGTTCTGTGAGTCCTGATGACTTTGGGTATCATCTGTGTTTCTAATAACTTTATCTCTCCTGAGAATTGGTAATGGAATTAAACTCATCCCTGGCGCACACTTGTGCTGTACGGGAAACTCTACGTTATTCCTCTCTGAGCTTAGATTTCACATTGTTGCTTCTTCACCTGATCTTACCTTTGATCCTTTTGTGAGCCATGACCTTTGATCCTTCTATGATCCTTGATGTATGGGATCTCTTCTGCACATCTCAGAACATTATCTCCTCTGATATTTGATCTATACATACTTGTTTTCTTCTTCACATGATCTTACATTGTTCCTTTTTTGCCATCGATGCACACTCTAATCTTTCCATCAATGACAAGCACACTATGATCTTGTAATCATGACATCGTTGGTGTTTTTCTTGCCATCAATGACAAGTATAGTCTACCTGTAAACATGCCAACAATCTCCCCCTTTGGCATTGATGGAAACCTTGAGCAACTGCACTATTCAGCTTAGACCTCCAACTCTAGCATCTAGACTAGCATCCATACATCTTGTTCTTCTCCTTCTTTGACATCAATGTCAAAGAAAAACATGCTCCCCCTGATCTGTTGCAGTAATTTTCGGAGGTATCAGATATTCAACCAATACATACTCCCCCTGACAGGATGGACCATCTTGTTTGAGTCCTGCAGAGTATTTGTATCTAACTCAAAGTCTTCTCCTTATGATTCTTGGACCTTTTCATCTTTAGCTTTAGATGTGTCCTCTGTGGCAGAATCAATATTGATAACCTCTATAACTAGGACTCCTTCATCACCTTTTATTTTCATTACTAAATGACTCCCTCTGTCACGCTTCTCTGATCTTCTATTACAGTAACTTCATTTTTCTTCCATGATGCCTAGAAGCCAAGGATTTTATGACCATATTCATTACAAGAAAAAACCATTACAAACACTCTCATACATGCTTTCCCTTTTTACAAAGGAAGGACATGTGTTAGACTTATTAGGAGTATTGATTTCTTCCTTGTTGTATCCAAGACTGGATTTGTCATTTGGGGATCTCTAACTATCCAAAATCTCATCCAGGGTCATGGAGTTGTTCAAGAACTTAATTTGGGTGTTTGACTTTTCAAGCTTCACAACTTCTGTTTCCGTCTTATGACATGATTCTTCTTCTACGTCTTCTTTTCTTGTATGGGAGAATTCAATATCAACATCATTATCTGTCCTTATGCCTTTAGCCACAACTTGTCCTGAGTTTAAATTTTTTACCTTACAATATTTGGACGTGAACGCCTCTTCATAGCCTCTGTCACACATTTGACTTATACTGAGCACATTATGTTTTAGATCATCTATAAGCAGATCTTATTGGGAATCTCCTTTTCCATTACTCAAACTCACCATCTCTTTATCCTTGAATTTACCTAGTTCATCACATTCAAAGATCACATTTCCTATTTTGATTTTGCTTACAGGAAAAAGCTTATCCTTTTCTCCAGCCATGTGCTTGGAACATCCACTAGCTATATTCTAGAAGTCCTTTTGTTTTTGAGTTGAAAGTAATAGACCACATTTTTCACTATCTTTCCTTTTCCATGTGTTGGCCTTTCTAGCTAAGAGCTTTATCTTTGGATCTACTTTATAATTCTTCATATGGTAGTTTACAGCTTTGTGGCCGAAGTTATGATAGTTATATTATTCAAGCTCATTGTTTATCTCTATAGGTGGGTTTATCTTTAACTATCCTTATTTCATATGCAGTCAACGTTCCTAGAAGTTGATCAAAAGGTAGATCTTTTAGATCATTAAGTTATTCTATAGCAGAGACCTTTGGGTTGAACCTATTTGGCAAAGATCTTAAAATGTTATGGACTAAAACTACGTCTTCAAACTTATCACCAAGACTCTTCATGGAATTCACTAGTTCTTCAACTCTCATAAAGTATCCCCCAATAGTTTCATCCTCTTTCATCTTTACTTGTTCAAACTATAATCTGTAGGTTTGAAGCTTGGCATCCTTTACCTTCTCATTACCTTCATAACTACTAATAATTTTGTCCCACATTTCTTTAGCATATTCTAACTGCATAACTTTTGCAAATTTTGCTTATGCAAGCCCACTTAGAATGGAATTCATAGCCTTAGTGTTGAATATGAACTCTAGCTTCTCATCCTTAGAATCTAGTACAACTAACTTTACATAACCAGTTTCTACCACATCCCAAACATCTACACCTAAAGCCATTATGTAGGTTCTCATCCTAACTTTCCAGAAGCTAAAGTTTGTTCCATTGAATAGGGGGGGCTTATTAGTTGAAGTTCCTTCATGGCTATTCATGTTTAAGCTCTAGGGTCTACCCTTAGATAAAATGAACCAGCTCTGATACCAATTGTTGGACATATGAGGGGGGGGGCGAATCAGTTGTCATTGTGCTTAAACAATTATGCCTATTTTAAACTCTTTACAACACACTCAATGAAAATCACAATAATGCAAAGATATAAGCAATAGAATATTCAACATCAATCACACACATGAAATATACAGAGATGGATATTTCCTGAGGAAACCCATAAAGGGAAAAGCCTCTTCTTCTTGATATGATAAGTAAGATTTATTTTATTTACATTATCATTCTTATGAGAACCAACTCATTGTGAGGCTACTACCTTTGTTTTGCAAGCTGCAACCTATTGATACCGCCAACTCTCTAGTTTCTCTAGAACCCACTAGAGGGAATAACCAACTCCCTAAGTGTTCCAGCACCAACTTCTAGTCACATAGGCACCAACCTGTATAATAGAGAACAATTGTTCTCCCTTGCACCACCCTGCCACCCTGATTTGTTTGGTTGCAACTAGATGGAAGCTACAACTCCCTGTGTTCAAGAAACCACTTGAAAATATAAGGACAACAGTCCTCCCTAGCATCTCCCTACCACCCTAAAATATCAATCTTTTCTTTCTTGAACTTATCATAGTGATACATCATTTATCTATGGCTTACCAGTCTCATCACTATTCTGCTACATTGCTCTGCTTTGCCTACATTAGTGTCTCTCTCCTCGCATCTGCTGCACTTTCTATTCTTCTCTCAAATATGCATTTTTGTTCTTTGCTTCTTATGTTCTTAATTCTTTGTGTCTAATTTCCATTCAATGCACGTGTAATATACTAGATATAAAATGTATGCAAAACAAAAATAAAATACTAGTAATGGTAGAATAACAACAATATAACTAGAACATTCACCACAATAAAGTTGAAATGATATAAGATTAACAGTAGAAATAACACTTTGAATCTGAAAGCAATGTTCACGGGCCTCTTCAAGGGGGCAACCTCTAGTTGAGCAGAGCTCTATTACAATAATATCCAAGCTATGGTTCTCATACCCTCGACTCCTATTTATACTAAAAAGAAGCATCTAGAGGACGATCCTTCTAGAAGTGAAACCTTCTATTAGGTATTCTTACATCTGCCTTATTCTATTTTATTGAAAGGCCTTATTAATATTGACCTTTATTACATCAAAATATATTTTTCTACCTATGTGAAAGTTAGGACCCTAACATGTCCGCCCCCTTAAAAACAGCCTTGTTTGCAAGGCTTGAGATGAGGAAATTACTTCAGAATGGTAGCTAGTTCCCAAGTGGCGTCTGTTGGAGTTTTATCTTTCCACTGGAATAACACTTCCTTGATGGTTCTCTAATGTAGGTGATGCTCACACTGGTCCAAAACTGCTTCTGGTTGTAGCCAAATGCATCCTTCTTTAGCTAACTCTAGAAGGTTGGTTTGAATTTGGCACTTAGCTCCAATCACCTTATTTAAGCATGCAACATGAAAAACAAGATGTAGCTTTGAATGGATGGGCAAAGCTAACTGATAGGCGACTTGTCCCACATGCTTGATCATGGTATAAGGACCATAAAACTTGGGTGCTAGCTTTTGACAATGCTCGGCCTTGAGGGAAGTTTGCTTGTAAGGTTGCACTCGAAGAAACACATGATCCCCTTTTGCAAATTGACGTTCAGAGCAACCTTGATCTACTTGTTGCTTCATGTGATTCTATGCCATGACCAAATTCTCTTTGAGGGTACGAATAATATCCTCTCGAGCTGTAAGTGTTAGGTCAACTTCCTGGACCTTCGAGGCACTCGATAAGTATGAGAGAACTGAAGGTGGCTTATCTCCATATATTGCTTCAAAAGGAGTCATGTGTGTAGTTGTATGGTATGAAGTGTTGTACCACCATTCAGCTAGAGGTAACCATTGAGCCCACTGATTTTGATTTTCCGAGGAAAAACACCTCAAATATGTTTCCAAACACTTGTTGACAACTTTCGTTTGGCCATCAGTCTGAGGATGATAAGCTATGCTAAGATGCAATTGTGTGCCTTGTATCTTGAACGGTTCTTGCCAAAAATTTCTTGTGAAAGTTGGGTCGTGATCAGAAACAATAGAGTGTGGCATGTCATGAAGCTTGAAGACCTGATCCATGAATATTTGAGCCACTGTGGATGTTGTAAATGGGTGTTGAAGGGCGCAAAAATAAGCATACTTGGAAAGGAGATCAACAACCACCATGATGATGGATTTATTTCCCAAGTTGCGTAAGCCGGTAATAAAATCCATAGAGATATCCTTCCAAATATCAAGTGGAATCGAGAGCAGTTGTAGTGTGCCCAGCAATTTGACTGTTTCCCCCTTGTTGTGTTGACACATGTCACATTCAGCTACAAAATTATGAATGTCATGTTTCATACCATCCCAGAAAAAGGAACGTTTGACCCTATCATAGGTTTTGGTGAACCCGGAGTGCCCTGCTGTGGGTGTAGCATGAAGCTCAGAAAGTACC
>ML798707.1:0-50175 GCA_009831015.1 Picea engelmannii | reverse complement strand
CTTCTATTAGGTCTTCTTACATCCGCCTTATTCTATTTTATTGAAAGGCCTTATTAATATTGACCTTTATTACATCTGAATATATTGTTCTACCTATGTGCGGGTTAGGACCCTAACAGCATGACGCCTCTTCTGTGTGCTTCAGCTCCTACACACAGCATGCTTCTACCCACATAAAAAACACTCAACAACAACATCCATCTCTTATTTGTTCTACATTTTTATACTCTCTGTGCAACTTCTGCGTACATCATGTGCAATTCCTCTACATTCTCTTTATAGTGTCATTGTTATTCCCTACAAGTTGTTCATTGCAACTCTTCCTCACAGTTGCATTGCTCAACAACAGAAAAATCCTTCATTTATCTTTTCTACATTATTTTCTCTCGTCGAGACATCTCCTGATCATCAAGGAAACTCTTCATCTTCTCTGGTGTTTAGCTCCATGCATTTATAATCATTGGGAATTATGTTGAAATTCCTTAGCTTCTCTGGAAATTGAGACTCTCTGTCTTCTTTGTTGACCATCTTTAGTTTGTTCTTCATCACTGGTCATTATCCTGAGATTCTTCGTCTTCTTTTGCAGTTACAGTCTTCGATGCATTTCCATCGGTCAATTGTCTAAATGATGAATATTCACTTCACTGGTAGTTACATAGAGACTCTTCAGCTCCTTCGGCGATCACACTCAAGCTCGTTGAAATCTATGGAAGATACAATCACTATGTTTTTGGCAGTTACACAAAGAACCTCCACGCAAACATCCCTTTGGTGCCTTTTCCCTTTTCTGAGAAAGCTACATAGTGGGTGTTAACTTTTTTGGCTAAGCCTCTTCCTTTCACATGACTAGTGGATGTGACCACATGCCTAACTTCATAAAATATGCTTGCTAGATCCACAGTTCATATCTTTCCCTTTGATCGACGGATGTGATCAAATCGTGATTTTGCGTTTCGTGATTTCTTGCTGTGAGTTTCCTCGAAACTCCCAACTTGTGAAGCTCCGAGGTGGAGCTTAGCAACATGTTAGCTCCTTCTCCGATGTAACCATGGATATTACCATGGGCCAAGAATTCGAGCGCTTCGCAACTTCATTAATCATGATGTCAAAGGTTAGAGCACCTCCCTTCTTCTAATTCCTGAACTCCAGACTTCATCCACCTCAAATCAACGATCTGATATTTCTCGTGAATCAACAGTCATGATCACCTTCTGCATTTCGGGATTTTTCCAGTTTCTGTCTAACTTGGTCCTTGTTGACATGGTCTTCATTTTTTCTTGATGATATGGATGTCCTCTCATGGCACATGTTCTTCTCCTGAATCTGACAGTCCAGATTAGTCCTCAATCCAACGGTCAAGATCTCCCCTTCTCACTTCGCAATTTCGCAACTTGCAATGTCAAAGGTTGGCTCACCTCCCTTCTTTCGATTCCCAAACTCACGATTGAGTTA
The DNA here is from genome assembly GCA_009831015.1 of Picea engelmannii. Taxonomy (NCBI): domain Eukaryota; kingdom Viridiplantae; phylum Streptophyta; class Pinopsida; order Pinales; family Pinaceae; genus Picea; species Picea engelmannii. Next base: position 48,723 of record ML798707.1, on the reverse strand, counting down.
GATGAATGGCCCACAATCCTTTGTGATCCGATGGCCCAGATATTTTCATGTCTTTCTTATTTCGAAGATTCAGCTGTGATTTTCCTTGATTCTCCCAACTCGCAAAACTTTGAGGTGGAGCCTAGCAATGCTAGCTCCTTCCCTTCTCTTCCACTAATCTGACCACTAGCTATGACCAGGGGCCAAGAAAGAGGTGTGCATCGTGATTTCTCATATTGAGAACTCCTACTTCATATCAAATCAATGGTCCATATCCTCGGTGATCCAATAGCTAAAATCATTTCGTGGCATCGCATATCACGAGTTCCTACAACTCTCACCTTTGACTTCTCCAGCTCACGTGTCATGAAAATGTTGAAATGTTGATCTCCCTCCATGTTTCCTATAAATCCAATGGCTAAGATAATTTTGCGATTTTTCATATCGCAAGTTCCTACTACTCTCACCTTTGACTTCTTCAACTCGCGAGTCAGTGAAATGTTGATCTCTCTCCATGTGTCCTCTGGATCCAACGGTTCATATCTCATCATGATATGAATCGATGGTTGAGGTCTATTCTCCTCCTCTGTGTACTCCTTTCTGGAATCTGATCTGACGACCATCAGGTATCTGGGATTGGTGATCCAACAACCACTGTGGCTCCTCCTCCTAAGCTTTGGCTTTCTCAAATCTCTAAGTGTCAAAGGTTCTGTGAGTCCTGATGACTTTGGGTATCGTATGCATTTCTGAGAACACTATATTTCTTGAGTGTTGGTAATGGAATTAACCTTAGCCTTGGTGCACACTTGGGATTTGTGGGAAACTCTGCTCTATTCCTCTCTAAGCTTGGATTGCACATTGTTTCCATCTTCACATGAGATTACCTTTGATCCTTCTGTGAGCCACAACCTTTCATCCTTCTGTGAGCCTTGAAGTATGGGATCTCGTCTGTACATCTCAGAACGCTATCTCCCTTGAGCATTGATCTTTGCATACTTGTTTGCTTCTTCAAATAAGATTACGTTGTTCTTGTTTTTCCATTGATGCACTCTCTGATCTTGCCATCAATGAAAATAACACTCTGATATTGTAATCATGACATCGTCGTTGTTTTTCTTTCCATCAATGACAAGCATACTCTGCTTATAAACATGCCAACAATCTCCCCCTTTGGCATTGATGGAAACCCTAAGAGGTTGCATTATTCATCTTAGAACTCCAACTATAGCATCCAGACTAGCATCCACACATGTTGTTCTTCTCCCCCTTTGACATCAATGTCAAATAAAAACATGCTTCCCCTGAGCTATTGCAGTCATTTTTGGAGGTATCAAATATTCAAACAATACATACTCCCCCTGGCAGGATGGACCCTCTTATTTGATTCGTGCAGAGTATTTGTATCTAACTCACAGTCTTCTCCTTCTGATTCTTGGACATGTTCATCTTCATCTCTAGTCGTGTCTTTTGTAGAAGACTCAATATTTCTCACCTCTCTCACTAGGACTCTTTCATCAACCTTTTCCCGTCACGCTTCTCTGGTATTATATTACAATAAATTCATTTGTATTCTATGATGCCTGCAATCCAAGGCTTTTATGACCATATTCATTACAATAAAAAACCATTACAAACACTCTCACACACGCTTTCCCTTTTTACAAAGGAAGGACATGTGTTAGACTTCTTAGGAGTATTGATTTCTTCCTTGTTGTATCCAAGACCGGATTTGTCATTTGGAGATCTATGACTATCCAAGATCTCATATAGGGTCATGGAGTGTTCAAGAACTTGATTTGGGTGTTTGAATTTTCAACCTTCACAACTTCTACTTCCGGCTTATGACATGATTTTTCTTCTACTTCTTATTTTCTTGTATGGGAGGATTCAATATCAACATCATTATATGTCCTTATTCCTTTAGACACCACTTTTCGTGAGTTTACATTTTTTACCTTACAATCTTTGGACATGAACACCTCTTCATAGCCTTTGTCACACATTTGACTTATAATGAGAACATTGTGTTTCAGATCATCTATAAGCAGATCATCCTGACAATATACTTTTCCATTACGCAAACTCGCCATCCATTTATCCTAGACTTTACCTGGTTCATCATTTTCAAAAATCACATTTCCTGTTTTTCTTTTTCCTATAGGCATAAGCTTGTCCTTTTCTCCATTCATGTGCTTGGAACATCCACTGGCTATATTCTAGGATTCCTTTTGTTTTTTATTTGAAAGTACTAGACTACATTTTTCACTATATTTCCTTTTCCATGTGTTGACCTTTCTAGCTAAGAGATTTATCTTTGGATCTGCTTTGTAATTATTTAGATGGAATTTTGCAGATTTGTGGTCGAAGTTATGATAGTTATATCATTCAAGGTCATTGTTCAATAGGTCAAAATGATTGTTGCAACGTTGTCTACTCATTGACTGTTTACTATCTCTTGACCTCCTCAGTTACATGTCTCTAAACTTAATTTGACAATTTGCAAAATGTGTTTGTTTTTTTCTTGGGTTTCTCATTCTCTGTTGTGGTAGATATTTATTCCTTGGGGATCCTGATTGATCATGTATAAATCTTAAGGAACAATTCACAGCTTTGTGGCCAAAGTTAGAACAGTAGAAACAATATCCATAGAAAAAATCTTTGTACCTGGAAAATGGTTGTCTTCTTTGAGTAGGTYGATTTCTTCCATGCTGATGATTTCCTTGAGAAGAGGGTGTATTATTTCTTTGTTCTACTGATTCAGTTTTGGCACCTTTTTCTTTACTCCTCCTGCGTGACTCTTTGTMTTCCTTTGTTTCTGGAGGTTTTTGGTTGTCATTGGTTGTAGATTTGACAAACTTGATGGAGTCTTTATTGCTTGGCTGACCACTACTTGATCCCTCTTTATAACCCAAACCAGTTTTCAACTTTGGATTCCTTTGTTGATTCAAAATGGTGGCTAATCCTTCTGAGTCTTTGATACTTGGAAGATTTTGGACATAGAATGCTTTAAACTTCTCCATCTCTTTTTTGCTTTTTACTACCTCTTCCTCCAAGGCTTCACATCTTTCCTTCTTCTCTGATAATTGATGTTTCAGAATGTCCTCTATTTTCTTTTCTTCTTCTAATTCCACTTTTAGCAAGGCAAAGTCTTCATTAGGTTTTTTACTGTCTTTCTCGAACTGTATCAGCAATTGTTTTTTCTTTCTCTTCTTATGTCTGAGTCTATCAATCTCTTCCAAAGTACTGATCATCTCTCCTTCCAAGTAAACCACAACTTCTTATTCACTAACATCACTTCATGTGCTTTTGTTATCATGATCCTTTTTGGCCATAAGCATAAATTCATTAACCTTATCTTCACAGGAAGAGACACTATCTGTGTCTTCTGAAGAGTCGTCATTGTTTACACATAAACTTTTCCTTTTATCAAATCTTTTGGATTTGTACTTCTCTTCACCTTTAGAGTTGTGGTCCTTCTTCTTGTGTGGACACTTAGATGCAAAGTGACTTATCTTTCCACAGTTAAAACATTTGAAGGGAAACTTACCTTGATACTTTCCTAATCCTTTCTTTAGTCTTCTTACAAATTTTGCTTCAATTCTATCAGGCACAGAATCCTCATTCTTATATTCTTTAAATGATGCTTCTCTAGAGGTGGGTTTATCTTTAACTATCCTCATTTCATATGCAGACAAAATTCCTATAAGTTGATCAAAAGGAAGATTTTTTAGATCATTAAGTTCTTCTATAGCAGAGACTTTTGGGTTGAACCTGTCTGGAAAAGATCCTAAAATCTTCTGGACTAAAACTACGTCTTCAAACTTCTCACCAAGAATCTTCATGGCATTCACTATTTCGTCAACTCTCAGAAATTACCCCCCAACAGTTTCACCCTCTTTCATATTTAGTTGTTCAAACTGTAATCTGTAGGTTTGAAGCTTAGCATCCTTTTCCTTCTCATTACCTTCATAACTGCTAATAAGTTTGTCCCACATTTCTTTGGTAGACTCTAAGTGCATAGCTTTTACAAATTATTCTTTTGCAAGCCCACTGAGAATGGAATTCATAGCCTTAGAGTTGAAGTTGAACTCTAGATTGTCATCCTTAGAAGCTAGTACAACTAGTTTTACATAACCAGACTCTACCACATCCTAGACATCTACACCTAAAGCCATTATGTAGGTTCTCATCCTAACTTTCTAGAAGGCAAAGTTTGTTCCATTGAACAGGGGGGGCTTATTTGTTGAAGTTTATTCATGGCTAGTCATTTTTAAGCTCTAGGATCTACCCTTAGATAAAATAAACCGGCTCTGATACCAATTGTGGGACAACTGAGAGGGGGGGGTGTGAATCAGTTGTTAAATTTCTTAAACAATTATGCCTATTTTAAACTCTTTACAACACACTCAATGATGACCACAATAATGCAAAGATGTAAGCAATAGAATATTCAACATCAATCACACACATGAAATATACAGAGACAAATATTTCCTGAGGAAACCCATAAAGTGAAAAACCTCTTCTTCTTGATATGATAAGTAAGCTTTATTTTATGTACATTATCATTCTTATGATCACCAACTCATTGTGAGGCTACTACCTCTGTTTTGCAAGCTGCAACTTGCTAAGACCACCAACTCTCTGGTTTCTCTAGCACCCACTAGAAGGAAGCACAAACTCCCTGGTTTCTCTTTCACCCACTAGAAGGAATCACCAACTTTCTAAGTGTTCCAGCACCAACTGGATGGAAGCACCAACTTCTAGTCACACCAGCACCAACCTGTATAAAAGAGAACAATTATTCTCCCTTGCACCACCCTGCCACCCTGGATTTTTTGGTTGCAACCAGATGGAAGCTACAACTCCATTTGTTCAATCACCCACTTGAAACTCTGAGGACAACAATCCTCCCTAGCACCTCTCTAGCAGCCTGAAATATCAATCTTTTCTTTCTTGAACTTACCACTATGATACAACATTTATCTATGGCTTACCAATCTCATCATTGTTCTGCTACACTAGTCTTCTCTGCCTGCATTAGTGTCTCTCTCCTTATGTCTTCTGCACTTTCTTTTCTTCTCTCAGATATTCATTTTTGTTCCTTGATTCTTCTATGCTTAATGATCTGTGTCTTCTTTCCATTCTATGCATGGAGCCTCTTCTGTGCGCTTCATCTCCTGCACACAGCATGCTTATACCCACATCAAAAACACTCAACAGCAGCATCCATCTCTTCTACGTTATGTGATTTTATACTCTCTATGCACCTTCTACATACATCATGTGCAATGCCTCTACATGCTCTTTATAGCATCCCTTTTCTTCCCTACGGGTTGTTCACTACAGCTCTCCCTCATAGTTGCATTGCTCAACAGCCGAAAAATCTTTCACTTCTCTTTTCTGCATTCTTTTCTCTCATCGAGACATCTCCTAATCATCATGGAAACTCTTCATATTCTTTGGCGGTTAGCTCTATGCAATCATCATCATTGGGTGTTATGCTGAGATTCCTTAGCTTCTCTGGAAATCGAGACTCTTCATCTTCTCTGTTGATCATCCTTAGTCTGTTCTTCATTAGTGGTCATTATCCTGATATTCTTCGGCTTTTTTGACAGTTACAATCTTCAATTCATTTCCATATATCAATTGTCTAAATGATGAATCTTCACTTCACCGGCAGTTACATCGAGACTCTTCAGCTCCTCTGGCGATCACACTCAAGCTTGTTGAATTATCTAGCATATACAATCACTTTGTTTCTATCATTTACACAGAGAACCTCCGTGCAATCATGCCTTTGGCGCCTTTTCCCTTTTTTGAGAAAGCTACACAGTGGGCATTATATTTTCTGGCTAAGCCTCTTCCTTTCACATGACCAGTGGTTGTGACCACCGGCCTAACTTCAAAAACTACGCTTTCCATATCCACGGTTCATATCTTTCCCATTGATCAATGACTGTGATCAAATCGTGATTTCGCATTTCGTGATTTTCTGCTGTGAGTTGCCTCGAAACTCCCAACTCGCAAAACTCCAAGGTGGAGCTTAGCAACATGCTAGCTCCTTCACCGATGTGACCATGATATAATACGTCGAGTGCTTCGTGACTTCAAGACTCGTGATGTCACAGGTTAGAGAACCTTCATTCTTCTGATTCCTGAACTCCCGACTTCATCCACCTCATATCAACGGTTTGAGATTTCCCGTGACTCAACGGTCGTGATCACCTTCTGCATTTTTGGATTTTGTGAGTTCTTTTCTGACGTGGTCTTGTTGATGTGGTATGCAGTTTTCCTTGCTGACGTAGATCTCCTCTCATGGCACATGTTCTTCTCCTAGATCTGATGACCTAGATTAGTCCTCAATCCAATGGTCAAGATCTCTCCTTCGCACTTCACGATTTCGTGACTCGTGATGTCAAAATTTGGCTCACCTCCCTTCTTCTGATTCCCAAACTCGTGATTGCATTAGATGAATGGCCCACAATCCTTTGTGATCTGATGACCCAGATATTTTCGCGACTTCACATTTCAGAGATCCAGCTGGGAGTTGCCTCGATTCTCCCAACTCACGAAACTCTGAGGTGGAGCCTAGAAACGCTAGATCCTTCCCTTCTCTTCTACTGATGTGACCACTATCTATGACCAGGGGCCAAGCAATAGGTGTGTATCATGATTTCTCATATCATGAACTCCTACTTCATATCAGATCAACAGTCCATATCCTCGATGATCCGACAGCTCAAATCATTTTGTGACTTCGCATATCGCGAGTTCCTACAAATATCACCTTTGACTTCTCCAGCTCGTGATTCAGCGAAATGTTGATCACTTTCCATGTGTACTTTGGATCCAATAGCTAATATCATTTCATGATTTCTCATATCGTGATTTCCTACTACTCTCACCTTTGACTTCTCTAGCTCGCAAGTTGGGGAAATGTTGATCTCTCGGCACGTGTCCTCTGGATCCAATGGTTCAGATCTCATCGTCATCTGATCCGACGGCAGAGGTCTAAAATCCTCCTATCTGGACTCTGATCTGATGACCATCAGGTATCTGGGATTAGTGATCCAACAACCACTGTCGCTCCTCCTCCTGAACTTTGGCTTTCTCAAATATCTAAGTGTCAAAGGTTCTGTGAGTCCTGATAACTTTGGGTCTCATCTACATTTCTGAAAATGTTATATCTACTTAGCATTAGTAATGGAATTAACCTTATCCCTGGTGCACACTTTCACTCTGCAATCAACTCTGTGTCATTCCTCTCTGATCTTGGATTGGACGTTGTTTTCTTCTTCACCTAAGCTTACCTTTGATCCTTCTGCGAGCCAGGACCTTTGATCCTTCTGCAAGCCTTGATGTATGGGATATCGTTTTCACATATTAGAATGCTATCTCTCCTAATATTTTATCTTTGCATACTTGTTTTCTTCTTCACCTGAGCTTATGCACACTCTAATATTTCCATCAATGGCAAGCACACTCTGATCTTGTAATCATGACATCGTCGTTGTTGTTATTACCATCAATGAAAAGAATACGCTGCATGTAAACATGTCAACAATAAGGATCCTATTAGGTAGACCAAGACCCTCAAGTAGGGGATGCTCCCAAGGATGGTCTTTCAAGTTCATGAAATGGATGATGAGTTTGAAGGGGTTTAGACTTCATAGGTGATTGAGTTTCATGACATACAAGGGCTCGTATTATCTCATTCATGGGTATCTTTTTAGAGGGTGTGTGGCAACTTCGTTTGCAAATGCATTTTTTCCAAGCCTATATTCTTTCCATTTTTTGTTTCTTTCATGTTTTAAGGAATGAATTGAATGTCACTATCCTGGCGTGGTGTCCAGATAATGACAATGTCACTGACTAAGAGCCACTACTCTATCTTGGTGACCAAATGATGGTAATTCCATACTACTAAATACCCATGATCATGATAGGTCATCTCTTGATGAGACCTCCTGTCCTCCAACTAACCCCCTAAGCATTCATTATCATTTATTCATTTTAGGTCACCCTTTTCTTATAGAGAATCATTTCATTTATTTCTCGGGGATCCCTAGGTGAAGAATTTGGAAGTTTAATATCTATGTCTTTATATTTTTAGCCAACAACAATCCCTCTAGGCATTCATCCCCTTCTTTCCATGAAATGAGGTACATTCCCTTCGTGGGTCACTAAAGTCAAACGACCTAGAAGAGGGAAATATGATGGGAATATAATGAGAGGAAAGTGGTACGTATGGTCAGGAATGGTATGATAACCCCTCAAGGGACCCCCACACATAACATTTTCCCAAATTTTGGCCACTTACTAGGATATCTATGACACTCACCAAGGTGAAATAGGGTCAAAGGCATAATGTCTAATCATGTGTTCTATAATCAAAAGTACCTTAAATACAAAATGTTCAAATGCCTCAAATATTAGGGTGATTATATACCACAATACCTGACTTGTACCGGATGGAGAAGGACCCTTCTTCCTTCCAAATGCTAGTTGGTGTGGTGGATGCGCTAAAAATGGATCAAATGTGGTGACAGAGCGGGATTTTGTATGTGAAATTGGACATTGTTGGTCATGTAGTCTCTCGGCACTCCATATATGCAACCTGAGGGCCTCGAGACATAATCTCCTTAGTTATCCCATAAATTGGGGATAACAGTCCCGACCCCTCCCGACACCTCTACTTGGAACCTATTCCATTGGATTCCTCTTTTCCTCATGAACCTAGTGATACCTATCATTTTTTAGCCTTGTCTTTTTGTGGACCCAACCACCCTTTTCCACCACCTTTCTTTCCCACCTCTTCCAGTGTTTTCCCCTCACAATGGCCACTACTAGAAACCAATATATTGAAAACTGCATCACCACCCACATTAAGTCCCAAATTGACCACATGAAAGTGGAACTGAGGAAGGACATCAATTCCCACCTTTCCAACTAGCTTGCATACCACCTTGAATCTCATCTTAACTCATTTGTTTCCAAGGTCTTGGAAAAACTGCCCATTCCTGGAATCCATTCCTCATCTGAACCACCTTCTAACCTCAAAGGTACAAATTCCTCCAATTCCCAGTAGTTGCATTCCAATTATTTTCATCGTGATCTCCATATTTCACAAGTGGAGGTGAACAAATTTGATGGCTCAGATCCCACTGGTTGGATCACTCAAATGGAACACTACTTCTCCTTGCATGGTATCATCGATGACTTGGCCAAAATTCGTTATGGTTTCATCTATTTGGATCTTGAACATTGGAAATGGTGGAAATGACGTCAAAAATCAGGCCAAGGATATATATATCCTAGACACAGTTTGTGTTTGGACTTTATGACCACTTTGACACTTATACACACTCCCTGGGTTGTTTGACCAAATTGAAATAGTCTAGTATCATGGAATATTTTATTACAGCATTTGATAAATTGTATTTTAGAACAGAGGGAATGTATGATACTTTTTTCCAAGAATGATTTGTCAGTGGCCTCAAGGATGAAATTCGCACCCAAGTCCTCATGACTCACCCCCAAACTTGGTTGGAAGCTACTCAACATGCCAAAGAATCCCAACATGTTTTTTCCCAACACCGTAAATCTTCTTTCCCTCTGCACCCTTTCTCTCCCACTCTTTCCCCTCATCCCACCCCTCTCAAGATCCAAAAATTAACCTAGGAAGAAATGGTTGAATGCCAATTGTGAAAGGGTCTTTTCTATAATTGTGATGAAAAATATTTTCCTGGGCACAAGTGTAAGGAATAGAACTTGTTCATGGCCATCTCTGAGGATATTGTTGATGACGAGACTGAGGATTGTCATGCAGTAGAGCCCCTTGAGCCAAATCCTATAACTCTTCCATATGATCCACCAGATGTTGAACCAATCATTTCATTGAATGCAATCACGAGCTTCTCTGCTCCCCAAACCCTCAAGTTAATTGGATACATAAAAAATTAGAAGGTCGTCATTCTCATTGACAGTGGTAGCACTCATCATTTCATTCATCAACTCATTTCTCAAGAAACCCATTTCTATATCCATGTAGTCAAGAATTTTAAAATCATGATTTCCAATGGAGGTTCCATGAAATGTGGGGGGAATTGTGAAAATGTTTGTCTCCAAATTGGTCAGTACAACCTGAAATCTCATATGTTCACTATCGATATGGGTGGTTGTGACATTATGTTGGGTGAAGAATGGTTACACACTCTCGGTCCCATCCTCATGGATTTTAAGTAATTGACCATGCAATTTCAATAAGAAGGCCAGTAGTATAAGTTCCAAGGCATCACAGCAGGATCCCCTAATATCATTATTTCCCGTCGAATGGAAAAGATCCTCAAAAAAGGCCATTCTGGAATTATTTCCCAACTCAATGTCATTCAAGTCATTGAGACACCATATGTGCATCTTGAACTCCAATATATACTCTCCAAACACCAAAATATTTTTTCCACTCCCCATGGCCTTCCCCCTGCCTGTGGTGTTCATAATCATTCCATTCCTCTAGTTCCATGCAGTCTTCCTCCCAATTCCCACTCGTATCGTCATCCCTTTTCCTAGAAGTATGAAATTGAGAAAATTGTTCAATAATTTATCGACGTGGGTGTCATTCTCCATAGTACCAGCCCCTATTTTCCTCATGTGGTCATGGTCCTCAAGAAAGAAGCAATGTTGTGCATGTGTCTCGTCTTTCTTTCTTTCCACAAACTCACCATAAAAGACAAGTTTCTCATTCTTGGCATTGATGATCTATTGGATGAATTGAGTGGTCCTCAATACTTTACTAAACTTAATCTTCGTTCTGGGTACCACCAGATACGTATGAAAGATCCTGACATTCCCAAGATGGCCTTTCAAACTTATGAGGGCCACTATAAGTTCTTGTTCATGCATGTTGGCCTATGTAATTCCTCCTCTACTTTCCAAAGTCTAATGAGCCATGTCTTCTGTCCTTTTCTCTGTCATTTTGTCTTAGTATTCTTTGATGATATTCTCATATATATTAAAACATGGATATCTCATCTTTCCCATGTGGATCAAGTTCTCCATCTCCTTTCTCAGCACCAACTTTTCCTCAAAAAATCTAAATGTGCCTTTGGAGCCTCAAAAGTGGAGTATTTGGGTCATATTGTTGGCAAGGATGGTGTAAGGGTGGATATTAAGAAAATTGAATCTATGCAGGATTGGCGTCACCCAAAAACTCTCAAGAGATTACGTATTTTTCTAGGTTTAACGAGATATTATCGCAAATTTGTTAAGAATTATGGAAAAATTGCATCACCTCTCACTACTCTCCTTAAAAATAATTCTTTCAATTGGAATCTTGTAGTTGATCAAGTCTTCCATGCTTTAAAAGTGGCTATGTGCACAACTCTTGTCCTGACCCTTCCCGACTTCAAAAATACTTTTGTCCTGGAATATGATGCATCTGGGAAAGGAATTGGCACAGTTCTTATACAAGAAGGATGACTAATGGCCTTCGCCAACAAAAAAAATTTAGAGCTCCATTTGGGCCAATCAATCTATGAAAAGGAAATGTTGTATATTCTACATGTTCTGGATCTCGGACATCCTTATCTATTGGGCCAATGCTTCCAAATTACAACAAATCATCAGAGCCTCAAGCATTTTTTGGAACAATGAATTTCCTCCCTAGAGCAACAAAAATGGGTCACCAAGCTCTTTCGATATGATTATGAGATAATTTACAAGAAGGGAAAACAAAATGTGGTTGTTGACGCTCTTTCTTGGAAGTATGAAGATGAAGGATCCCTTTTTTCTCTCTCATTTATTGTACCCGATTGGCTCCAAGTTGCTCACCAAGAATGGTTGTAAGACCCTAAAAATTTTGGCCTTATCCAACAGTTGCAAGACAATTCTCTAGTTTCTCCCGAGTAATCTTGGCACAACAATGAGCTTCGCTACAAAGGTCATCTATATATCAACAAATATTCACAACTTAAATATACGGTGCTTTCGAAGCTCCATGCTTCCCCCAAAGCTGGGCATTATGGGTTCACCAAAACCTATGAAAGGGTCAAACATTATTTTTTCTGGGATGGTATGAAATAGGATGTTTGCACCTTTGTGGTTGAATGTGATGTCTTTCAACAGAATAAGGGAGAAACAGTCAAGACCCAGGGAAGACTACAACCTCTCTGGATTCTATCAATTATTTGGTAGGATATTTCTATGGACTTCATTGTTGTATTACCTAAATAAGGCAATAAAATAGTCATTATGGTGGTAGTTTATTGTCTTTTCAGATATGCTCATTTTTTTTCTCTCCAACACCCTTCCACGACATCCACAGTGGTTCAAATTTTCATGGATAATATCTTCAAGATTCATGTCATGCCTCATTCTATTGTCTCTGAATAATATCCCACTTTTACCAACAGTTTTTGGCAAGAATTGTTCTGTCTCCTGGGCACCCAATTGCATCTCAGCACCACCTATCATCCTTAGACTGATGGACAAACTGAATTTTTCAATAAGTGTCTAGAAACCTATTTGAGGTGTTTTTCATCTGAATGACAAACTCATTGGACTTAGCGGTTACCCCTCATTGAATGGTGGTACAACACATCTTACTATACCTCTACTCGCATGACTCCTTCTGAAGCAGTATATGGACAAAATGTCCCTTCGATTATCTCCTACATTCTAGGTGTATCAATGATTCAGGAGGTTGATAACAATATTGTAGTTCCTAAGGCCATTCTTTGCAAACTCAAAGAAAAATTGGCCATGGCTCAAAATAGCATGAAGCAACAAGAAAATCACATTCATTCAAAATGACAATTTGTTGAAGGGGACCAGGTGTTTCTTCATCTGCAACCCTATAACAAGACTTCACTCAAAATGGACCATTTTCAAAAAATTGCTCCCAAATTTTATTGTCCTTATATAATTCTCAAGTGAGTGGGGTAGGTGGCTTACCAGTTAGCTTTACCTAGACATTCCAAGATCCATCTTGTTTTTCATGTCTCATGCTTAAAGAAGGTGATTGGTATTAAGTGTCAAACTCAAACTGGTCTCCCTAAGTTGGATGAATAAATTTCCATATAGTTGTAGCCACAAGAAATCTTGGACCAACGCGAGTGTCACCTACATTAGTGCATCATCAAGGAAGTGTTAATACAGTGGAAATATGCAACTCCAGAAGATGCCACTTGGGATTCGGCTACCATTTTGCAACATTTTCCTCATCTCAAGCCTTGAGGAAAAGGCTCTTTTTCAAGGGGGAGGGCATGTTAGGGACCTAACCTCGCTAACCCCTCACATAGATAGAATAATATATTTCCATATAATAAAGGTTGACATTAGTTAATAAAGCCTATTTAATAAATTGGAATAAGTCAATGTAATAATACATAATAGAAGCTTCCCCTTCTAGAAGGATATTCCTATAGAATGATATTTAGAAGATTGAATTAGTATAAATAAGAGCAGGATTCATGAGAAGTTTTGTCTTGATAATTATTGTAATAGAGTGTTTCTATGTTGTAGGTTTCCCCCTCGAAGAGACAAATGATCATTGTTTCCTATCAATAAAGGTATTATTTTGGTGTTGTGGTTTCATATATTATGTTGTTACATTGTTATTCTCTGCATCATTTCTATTTTTGGCTATTATAATAGATCTGGTACCTTACAAAGTCGAAGGTCGAGGTATTTCAACCAGGTAAAGATGAATTCGAGTTGGATCAACAACAAGTCAAAGGGTCTAGGTTAGTCGACCGAGTAAAGTTGAAGTCGAAGGTCGAGGTGGTTTGACGTGGTAAAGACATCGACACCAAGTCGAAGAGTTCAACCAACAAGAGGTCGTTAGGAGGGCGTGTGGAAACCGACTAAATATTTAATGAAGGTTGACGAGTAATAGGACTTGGTAGTCAACTGTAATAGAATCCTGAGATACATGGGATTTTTAGCTAATGATCTGAATGGATCTGTAATTGTTTTTGGGTTCCATTTCTTTAGGATTTTTCATGTTGTAAATCCTATAAAGAAGGCATGTTGTAAGGTCGTAAAGGTTAATCAATATTATTGAATCTTTAGATGATGAATGGTTAATTTCCAAAATTTTGTAATTTAGAGGTTGTTGGTCATGTAGATGTAAGACGAATTGGATATAGGGTTGTTCTTGCATAAGAAAGAGGGTATGATTTTTGTAAGGCCTACCTATTTCAAGGCTCAAAATAATTATAAATATCTTCTAATATCCTACTTTAATGACTACAATTTATTTTAGAATTTTATTTCTACAAGGAATAAACTGGTAGATAGACAGTATAACAACAAATCAACTAGTAAATTGTATAAAATACCTACCTTGACCTGCAGGTTGGTTGATTTAGCCCCTTTCTTGTTTGTTCTTGCTCTTACCCAAACTGCCCAACTGAATATTAACCTCCCAGCCAACTAGGAACAACCTCTCTAACTCCCTATCTCCAAGAATCCTTGTGATTTCCTGGCCCTCGAGCCCAAAGTTCTCAACAATAGCAGTGCCCTATGAGAGTTCCCAAAAACAATATGTTCTTCCAATTTTCCTCCTCCTCTTCCCCCTCTTGCATAATTTTCCAAAACAAAATAATACCCTTCTCCAAGTCCCCTTCCCTCTTCCTTATCCTCCCCTCTCATTCAATTTCCCAACTACCTTATCCCCCTCATTAATTCCCCAACAGCCTTATCCATTCATTAATTACTTCACCTACCTTTTAAATAATAAAATAATAAAAAGACTTATTGAATTTATTTTAATAATTAATTAAATTTAAATTAACAACTATGAAAATTAAATAATCAAATTAGGTTGTTACATACACCCACCCTTCAAGAAACTTCGTCCCAAAGTTAGAGTAATTTACAATACAAGGGTAATGACACATGATTCATACATCCACATCAAATAAACAACATCATCAATTTAAAACACTTATACATACTAGTGTACATATGCAAGACATGCATGTGTAGCTAGCACATACAGGACTCGCACATGTACTAATGAGAATAATTATCACACCTAAAGTAATTCATGTATGTGTCCAATCCAATCAACAAGACCATTTGTTTCATAAAATATAGTAGACCATTTCAAATGCTTGTAAAATCCCTCAATTATAATAATTTAGCACAAGCAGCATTCACTTAAATAATTATAGTTCACTTAATCAAATATATATATATATATATATATATATATATATATATATATATATATATATACAACAAGAGGAAATCAAGAAATTCTACTATAAGGTGAATACTCCACACACTCTCAACTACTTCTAGTAATCCTTCCTCCCAAACCTAATTCCATCTTCCATCCTTATCCTTCCTCTGTTGGACTATCTCGAAACATCAACTATATTTACCTAACTCCAGATATAACCCGTAAGAGAAAGTGTCAACTCTCTTGACCAAGCTTCCCCGAACGGAAATTGTCAGTGATCATCACATGTCTAAGGGAGCATGAGCTAACACTGTCCTCCCGTGACTCCAGGTTTCAGAGGACATACAATGTGAAATGCCTCCACCCCTCCTAATAGAACTAGGATCAACACCCTACCATGGACCATACAGTGGCATTGTGTTGCTGGGAATTTTGTCATCGTATATTCAGTTTTAGGCAGTCTTGCCACCTGAAAAACTTGCACTTGTCCACATATCATAGAAATGCATTTGAACCAACATAATTTCACATACAAATATTCATACCATATTGTTTCTCGGTCGATGTTCACGACAACAACCTTTTATCATCATTATCCTTTGGCTATTTCATAGCCTCTTGACCTGCAGATTAGTCTATAACACAAACTCATACATATCCATGCATTATCATCATGTAAATGCATTTAATCATAATCTCAATCCAGTATCCACGTACCAATAACTTTAAGTGTCAAAATTTTCAAGTTAGAAATAGATTTCATAATATCCATCATAATTCAAATAACGTTAAACATTCATAGAATTGACCTTCACATAGGTTCATATATCTTAAAATTTCAAGTGTATCATGAATAGTTTCACGGTAAATAGAAAATAAAGATGATTAGGCCTTAAGTAATTCCATCTGCCTAAGTCAAAAGGTGGCATTACATATGCCCAACCTTCAGAAAACATATTCTCGAGGTGATAAAAAAAAGTGAGGTATAATCTCAACGTAAGGTCTTTGCATCCTCCCCAATAACATATCCTGGGCTATACTTGTCCCACTGGACCTTAAATTGGTCTACCAAACAATTCCTATGTTGTTGGACCCTACATTCCAATATGCATAACGGTTTGACCGTGAGGGTTCCGCGTCTGATACCTACAATTCCTTCCAATTTAGTTTATGAGATTCGTCAGCAACATAATGACTTAGAACATATACATGAAAAACGTTATGAGTTTTATGCAAGTGGGGTGGAAGTACGAGATGATAGGAAATGGTCCCAATTCTCTCTTGGATTTTGAACGGTCCTATAAATCAAAGCGATAACTTTGGCCCCTTCTCAAACCGAATGGTACTCTTATTTGGCCTGATAAGAATGAAAAATTGATCTCCCACTTTATAACTTCGGTCAGTCATATGTGCATCATCATAAATTTTATGACTATCATGTGCTTCCTTTACTCTCTTCCTAATCTGAATCACTAGTTCCCCCATCTCTTGAATCAATTCTACCCCAACTGTCACTTGGCCTTCTAACCTTTCCCAACTCAATTGTGTCCTGCATGGCCTTCCATACAAAGCTTCATAGGGTGGCATTCCAATGGACCTATGAAAATGATTATTGTAGGTGGACTCTACCAAAGGTAGGTACTTCTCCTAATGGGTTTGATTATCCATAAAATACATCCTAATTATGTCTTCCATAACCTGATTTACTCTCTTAGTTTTCCAATCTATTTCAAAATGATATGTTGTGCTTAAGTTCAACTGATTTTTCAACGCTGAATGCAAACTTGTCCAAAACCTAGATGTGAATCAGGATTCCCTATCTGAAATGATCTTCTTGGGTAACCCATGCAGACGAATGGCATCACTTATAAACACGTGTGACACATTAGCGACATCATAAGTGTCTCTAACTGGAATAAAATGAGAACTCTTGGCCAACTTATCAACTATCACATTAATGGCATTGTGTCTGTGCGATGTGAGTGGAAATCGGACAAAAAAATCCATACAAATGACTTTCCACTTGGACATAGGAACATCACGCGGTTGTAGGATACCTTCTAGGTGGTGGTGGTTAGACTTCACTTGTTGACACTCTAGGCACTTGGCGACAAAATGGACTACATCATGCTTCATGCCTACCTAGAGAAAAAACTTCTTCATGTCTGCATACATTTTCTTCACACCCGGATGTGCACAATAAATTACTCTATGGGCTTCCTTAAGTATGATGCTTCGAATATCCCCACCTTCAAGGATGTACATCCTTCCCTAATATCTTAATAATCCATTTGCTTCCAGGCTATATCCTTCATAATTTGGATCTAATTTCCTTTCACTCTAGAGGGTTGAAGTAACCTTTAAATACCAACTATCTCCAAGAAGTTTCCCTAACACACATTCCTTCAAATTAAATTTTAAGGGTACCAAGGAGAAGGAACGTGGTCTCCTGATCAAGGAATCCGTCACCACATTCTCCTTTCCTTTGATGTATGAAATTCCAAAATCATAATCACTCATAAACTCACTCCATCGCCTTTTCCTGGCATTGAGATCCCTTTGAGTGAAGATATTATTTAATATTTCATGGTCTATTTTGAGCTCAAATCTTTGCCCCACTAGATAATGCCTCCAAAGCTTCAAAGCTAGCATTAAAGTTGCCAACTCTAAATCATGAGTAGCGTAAATATCCTCATGTTGCTTCAACTTTATTGATGCATATTCCATCACTCCCCCATCATGCATTAGCACGGCCCCCAATCCTTGCTTCGAGGCATCTGTGCAGATTGTGAAGTCATTTTCCATATCCGACACTCGTAGAATTGGTGCACTAGTTAGTAACATCTTAAGTTAAATGAATACAATATCACATTATTTTTTCCATTAATACTTGACCCCTTGCGATGTAAGGAGGTGATGGGTTTCTCTATTTTAGAGAACCCTTCCACAAACCTCCGATAATAACCAGATAGCCCCATGAAGCTTCTCACCTCATGAGAATTTTTCGGGCACTCGCCATTCCATAATGGAATTTACCTTTTCTGGATCCACAAAGATTCCTTTACCAGAAATGATATGACCTAAATAGTGAATTTATTTCTGGAAGAAAGAACACTTCGACAACTTGCCATACAATTTTTTCTCTCTAAGGCAGACAACACCACATTCTTGCCAAAATTTGAACATGGATCATTATCACAACCATTGTCGTTGAACCACAATTCTTTATCAACACATGTTATTGAGTAATGGATCAACCTCCTCATTCTCCCATACCTGGAATCATAGATCTCATGATAAAATGCAGTTTAATTGTTGCAAACATGCCAATTATAACATCTGGTCCATACAGGTTTCTCATTGTAATCAAGCTATGTTTCCAAAGTAATTTTGTGCTATATCAAATGCAATACACACATGAGCATCCACTACTCAGTTGGAACCCCTATTTCTCTTCAGGGCTTCTTTGATGTTGATTGTGTCACGGATCTCAATGGGAGGAGATCCTCTTTAGTGTCTTAGTTCTAGACCAATTTCTTTGTGTTCAAAGAAGTAGAAAATTGTGGTCTCTCCTCCATAAAATCCAAATATGCTAGATCCTTTCTTATTGGGAAGAACTTTGCATGGATGCAAATGATTATTGAATAGTTGGGTCTTCTTCAAAAATACCTCACTACTCTATTTTCTTACAATCAAAGAACCATTAAACTTGTTTGCAATCCTATGTACCATCAGAAAACTAAGCACATTGAAATTATGATGCATTATATTTGATAACTCCTTTCTTAGGGATAGCTTATGCCAATATTTGTACCTTCATCAAACTATCTTGTTGACATCTTCGTATAACCTTTGCTATAGGCCACCTTCACTAGCTTGTGGAATTGTATCGATGTAGGATATTTTCCATTAAGGGGGTATGTATGTAATGTCTTGTCTCCATGACTCCTATTAATCTTAACAGGGATTGCTGAAAATATTTTAATCTTCGCTTTCGGCCACGACTAACTTTGTATTTTTTTTTTATATATGTGGGCCCCAAAAATCCTATTGGACAAAGCACCCTACCTTTGAGTTGGGTATCTATACACCCATTCTCATTTGTATTTCATCATCTCAATTGATTCATTTTCATTCTTAATAAATATAATTTCCTAAGGACAACATCAAGTGTTATTCTCTCTAGAGATATCTTCCTGAACACAAATCATGGCATGTGAATTGAAGGTATGAGCTTTAGTTGTTTCTTTGAACAACAATTTTGCAATTTTTGTTTTTACGATAATGTCTATGGCCTCCTATTGGAAATTATTTCTATTGGTCACAAAAATGCACAACAACCCTTGTAACCAACTTGTGAGAGGTTTATTCTCACCCAAGAAACACCTTGAGGTGGAAAAAGATTAGGTTGATGAAATGCTAAGGTTGCATAAGTAGATAAATGTTATGAATAGTGGGCAAGTTAAGACCTTTAAAATGAATCAAGTTATGTTGATTTATTAATCTTTAAATGGATATGAAAATATTACTCTTATTAAGTGTGGTCTCTTCATTAGTTTGCAAAACAAGGTAGACCATGAACTTAAATAATTTGACTTGAGTGGGTACATAGCCTTTTAACTCCATAACTTTGTAAAGTGCCACATGTAGTTTACACTAGTAAGGGTTCAACAATTTGTCATAAGAGGGGTTTTCCTATATGGATTTCTTGAATTCCCAATTCATAGTATTCTTCTTGCATGAACAAAAATATAGAATAGAAATTTTGATCTCAGTTCAAAAAGGAAATTTCCAAAAGCAAATCTATGCTAAAATTCAGAAGGAGGTACAAGAGGAGATATAACTTGAGCAAAATTGAAGTTGCAAAAATCAGAAAATTAAACCAAGTATGAAAATAAGTTTAATCTAAAATAGTTGAATAAAATGAACCAAAGGAACTAAAACTTAGGTAATTAAAATAGCCATCTAAGCTTAGTCTAGGCTATGGCGATCTTTGATTTGTGAAGTGTTTTAATCAGCCGAAGATGAGTAGCATTAGCAAACCAAAATTTGATTCCTTGGTAGGCTGACGGAGCCTCCACGATGGGGTATTATAAGGCCTTCTATATAGGGCCTCAATAAAATAATAAATAAAAATTATTATATAATTTTATAATTAAAATTATTTTATGATACCCTAAAATTATTTACAACCTTGCTTCTACCTTGAATTTATACAAAACCATAGATTAATTAAAATCAATCAATAATTTAAATATTAAAATAAAGAAATATATTAAAAATAACAAAAATAGATAAAAATGAAGTTAAAATATATTATTAGAATAAAAGAAAACCAAACGTAACCCTAAATAGTGAGGACACGAGGGGCCTTGCATGAGGCCCATGTGCCTCTTTCCCAACCTTTCCCACAACCATAGATAAAACTAAACCCTAGACTGGACATTCTTTGTCTCTCTATGTTCTTTTTTTTTGTTGTGTAGGTTTTTTTATTATTATTATAGGTTCTACCTCCGTGCAGACTTGGCATGACCAATGCCCCCATTGTCGTTCACCTAAAGGGCTCATCCATGGCCAACGTATGTTGTCTTTGGAATTTCAGGAGTTATGAGGTTGTAATTCAGGCTTGGTGAGAGCAGCACTGAGCTTAACTCTAAAAAACACATTCTACCCGGCCCAAATTGTATTTCTGAAGCATAAGGAACCTCATGCATTCAAGCAACAAAGGAGGAGAAACTCAATTTTTGGGTTGTTGGTTTGAGAGGGGCACAAGACATAGCCTGCTTTATGGGTGCACATCCATATCCACTGTTGTCACTAGTGGGAAAGGCTATGGTGTCGAGGGAAACCTGTATCGATTCTCGTTGATGGGTTTCGCACCACAGGATGAACAACACCATGTTTTAGCTCCCCTGGTGCTTGGCACTTGGTCTTACAATAGTGTCTCATGGGCTCTCCCCTTCTTTGTGGCTTACGAGATTGGCTCTTTCTCTCTCGGCAGTGCCTCGTGGACTCTCCCCTTCCCTGTGGCTTACGAGCTCGGTGATTTCTCTCTCAGCAGTGCCTCGTGGGCTCTCCCCTTCCTCGTGGCTTACGAGCTCAATGCTTTCTCTCTCGACAATGCCTTGTGGGATCTCTCTTTCCTCGTGGATTATGGGCTTGGTGCTTTCTCTCACAAAAGTGCCTCATGGGATCTCCTCTTCCTCGTAGTTTACAGGCTCAATGCTTTCTCTCTCGGAAGTGCCTCATGGGATATCCTCTTCCTCATGTCTTATGGGCTTGGTGTTTCTTGGGGATGGTGTGGTTCCTTGTGCATTGGACTATGGAATAAGATCATGCCAAGTTCTATAGATATTTGGAAAATCCTACAGAAATATTTATTAGATGCAATATTACTAATCCAAGGGACCTTGCATTTTATTTTGTGAAGCATCTAGACACATCGTGGACTTGGAAGATGTGTGAGTGATGTTTCATTCATCGTCATAAAAAGGATCTCTGCATCTTGGTTTGCAATCCCACTCAATGCCATTCTGAAGGATCTCTTAGTTTTCAGGAAATTGAGAAGCGCTTAAGCTTTTTGCAGTTTTGTGGTGTGTTTCATGTTGCTTATGGTTTAATGGTAAAGTGTTTCATGTTGCTCAAAATGAGAGATACATTTGTCTTAAATTATTTTTTGAAAATCACTTATATACTTGTCTGTATGAAGTTGTTTCTGGGGCCAGGATCGGATTTAAAAATAGATACATGGGGATTGAACCTGATGATAATTTTGTGGTAATTGAATCGGTACCTCCATGCAAACCGGTTGCTTCAACACTTTTAGATTACCCAGATTTCTTTGTGATTGTGAATAACATTTGTGTGGTGTTGTTATTATTATTTTTTTAGGATTTGTATTGTATATCTAACAATAAAAAAAAGTTGAATTGCGAATGGAATTTGAATGGCTTTTCCATTTTAATGGTGTCCAATAAACTTCTATGATTTGCTAACCAAAACTTTAGAACTATTATTTGAGATTACTAGAGTCATAAAACCAATTGTTGGTATTAATCGGCAGAAAACACTTGAAAGATTCTTTTATTAATTATTTATTCTTCTTTTGCGAAAAAAAAAAAATGACAAGAATTTACAAACGATTTATAGAAATCTTGACAATGTCATCTATGAATTTATAGTCCATATTTTCATTTCCATGACTTATTTGACCTAGGAACCTGATTAAGTAACTTTTTCTAGGCTGCGTTCATTCCTAGGAAGAAGGAATAGGTTTGCAGGGCTCCTTCCTGCTACCTTTCATCTAATTCAGAATTCTCATTATTTTTATTTTTATTTTGTATTCTCTATAAGAGTTATTTCAGGGTTTCTTAGTGGTAATTTCAGGGTTTTTAGGGTTATTTCAGAGTTTTGAGGATTATTTCATAGTTTTCTGGGTTATTTCTACTCATTAGTAGGACATCATGTCTAAATTTTTGCCTTAAGGTGGGTAGGCCCTAGGTTTTAGTTTTGAAATCGAGCTCTAATACCTTTTGTAAGGCCTGTCTATTTCAGGGCTCAAAATAAATACAAATATCTTCTAATCTCCTACTTTAATGACTACAATTTAGTTTAGAATTTTCTTTCTACAAGGAATAAACTAGTAGATAAACAGTATAACAACAACAACATGATAAAAATAGATCAACTAGTAAAATGTATAAAATACCTACCTCGACCTATAGGTTGGTTGTTGTATCCCCTTTCATGTTTGTTCTTTCTCTTGCCCAAAATACCCAACTGAATATTAACCTCCCATCCAACTAGGAACATCCTCTCTGGCTCCCTAGATCCAGGAATCCTTGCAGTTTTCTGGGCCTCGAGCCCAGAGTTCCCAGCAACAACAATGCCTTGTAAGAGTTCCCAAAAACAATATGTTCTTCCAATTTCCCTCCTCCTCTTCCCCCTCTTGCAGAATTTTCCAAAACAAAATAATACCCTTCTCCAAGTCCCCTGCCCTCTTCTTTATCCTCCCCTCTCATTCAATTCCCCAAATACCTTATCCCCCTCATTAATTCCCCAACATCCTTATCCCTTCATTAATTACTTCACCTGCCTTTTAAATAATAAAATAATAAAAAGACTTATTGAATTTATTTTAATAATTAATTAAATTTAAACTTAACAACTATGAAAATTAAATGATCAAATTGGGTTGTTACAAAGTTGATTGTGTCTTAGGTGTGGACCAAGGTTAGACATGTAACCTTTTATTCTGAATGAATAAGACAATAAAGAGTAGAACGCTCAAGGAATGATGGTTTTCCCGGTTTGGGTTTCCAGGGTAAAATCTATGTGTACTGTGTGATTGTTGTGTTAATTACTTTCTTGATTAAATCTTTCTTCCTCTCTTCTACTAGGTTTAGTGTGGAAGTGTGTCTCATTTCCTAACATGTGGTATTAGAGCTTGGATTAACAAACTTGGATCTAAGCTAAACCCTAGGTACAGTAAGAGTCGTAAGTTAGAAATCCTTAAATATTGTGCTAAAGATTGTGTTAAAGAATGGTGAGTTGTTCAAGAATAGAGATTGAAAAATTCAATGGCCAAAATTTTGAGCTTTGGAAGCTTAAAATTGAATATCTCCTTGTAGATCAAGAACAATAGACAATAGTCTATCCAGGTACCATGTCAGCAAGCATGTCGATGGAAGAATGGGAGAAACTCGAAAGAAGAGGAAGGAGTACGATTCGACTTTGTCTTGCAGATTCGATGTTGATGAATGTCTCGGGTGAAGATTCAGCCAAGAAACTGTGGGACAAGTTGGGATGCTTGTACCAGTTGAAATATCAGGTAAACAAGTTGTTTCTCATAAATAAATTGTATCTTTTGAGAATGAGTGATGGAAGTTCGATGACTAAGCATTTAAATGAGTTTAATACCATTATAAGCCAGTTATCTTATGTGGATATTAAAATTAATGAGGAGGAGAAGTGTATTAGCCTATTATTTTCTTTGTCAGACTCATGGGATAGCTTATTCATGGATATAGGGAGTAATACAACCACATTAGTGTTAGAAGACATGGTTGCATCTCTACTGTCAAAAGAAATGAGAAGGAAGAACATGGAAGGATCGACCAAAGATGATTTAGTAGTGAGAGGTCGATCAGTTAACAGAGATAAACAAAAATTCTCCGATAGAAAGTCTAAGTCGAAGGGAAAATATAAATCCTTGGTTTAGTTGATAAGAAGATGATGGAAATGCGGTAAAGTTGGGCATTACAAAAAGTATTGCAAGTTGAGGGTGATGGAAGTTAGTAAAGGATTTGATGAGAAGTAGTCGACTAAGAGAAAGACAACTCTAGATAAAAGGAGGCGATGTGTAMTTGGCATCAACCAGAAMAAATTTGGATCAAGATGTTTGGTTGATCGACTCAGGAACATCCTATCATATGACACCACATAGAGAATGGCTCTGGGAGTATGAACGATATGATGGAGGTGATGTGTTCTTAGGGATGACTCAACAACCAAAATTGTCAGACGRGGAAGAGATTGAATGATACTACAGGATGGGAGGAAAAGAAACCTTCCAGGTGTACTACACATTCTAGGTTTGGAACGAAACTTGATATATGTCAGCAAGATGAGTGGTGTTGGAGTGCACACTTTATTTCATAAGGATTCGTGCAATATGGTCAGAGGTGTGATGGTCTTAATGAAAGGAGTTCGGATTGAAACCCTATACAAGTTCCTAGGGGGTGTCGACTCGACTGGATGCAATAGCATCATTGTTCCTAAAGTCGACTTGACTTTGACTCGACTCGAGCTGAGTCGATTCAAATTGACTTGATAAGTCATCATAAAGTCAACCTGACCATGCTATGGCACGAAAGGATGGGACACATTGGAGAAAAATGACTTCGAGCTATGCACAATAAAGGTATGGTCGAAGACTTTCCTAAATGTAATTTAGAATTTGACTTGTGTGAACATTATATATATGGAAAACAAAGTTGGGTGAGGTTCCCGTCTGGTTCGATAAGGGAAAATGGGATTCTAGAGTTGGTTCATAGTGATGTGTTTGGCCCTGTTACAGTGCCTTCACTTGGTGTATCCATGTATTATGTCTCCTTCATAGATGAGTTTTCCAGGAAGACATGGATATATTTCCTAAGAATGAAATCAGAGACTTTCAAGAAATTCAAAGAGTTAAAATCTCTTGTAGAAAACCAAACAGATAAGAAAATTAAGGTACTAAGAGCTAACAACGGTGGCGAATTTTGTGGAAAATAATTTGATCAGTTATGCAAGCAACGTGGCATAGCACGCCAAACTACCACACCATATACCCCACAACAAAATGAAGTTTTTGAGAGAATGAATAGAACATTGATGGACAAGGCAAGGAGCATGCTCAGTGGTGTTGGGATCGCACAAGAATTATGGGTGGAGGTGGTCGACACTACAAAATATCTATTGAATATGTCTCCTTCATCGGCGCTAATCAACACAACTCCAAATGAGGTATGGACGAGTAAGAAGCCTTCGGTTTCACATCTCAAAGTATTTGGTTGTGATGCATTTGTGCATGTTCCCAAGGAAAATATGAGCAAGTTGGACAAGAAAGCAGTTAAATGTATTCTCATTGGATACAAAGAAGGAATGAAAGGATATAAGCTCAAGGATCATGCATCAATGAAAACAATGTACAGTCAATATGTGGTCTTCAAATAAGTCGGAAGTAAGTCTGAGCCTAAGGAAATTGTTCAGATCGAGAATAATCATGAGACGATGCAGTTTTAACTCTGGAGCGAAGAAGATGATTCAGATGAGTCGACTGAATCAGAGGAAGATGTGGAACAACTGACTCTGGTTGTAAGGAGGTTAGAAAGAGTAATAAAACTATTCAAAAGGTATATTCTGCCAGAATTTTGTTCTGCATTCATGTTAACTACCACCGACAATGAGCCTAAGTCAGTCAGGGAGGTAGTCGACTTAGCAGAGGGAAAACTCTAGAAGGATGCGATGGTTGAAGAGATGGAATACTTGCACAAGAATGAGACATGGGACTTAGTCAAGTTGCCTAGTGGAAGAAAGATTGTTGGTAGAAAATGGCTTTTGAAGAAGAAGATGAATTCAACAGATCAAGTCGATAAATTCAAAGCTCGACTGGTAGAAAAAGGATATTCCCAAGTCGAAGGAGTCGACTTCGGTGAGAATTTTTTCCCTTTTTGAAAATTAACTTCCATTAGAATATTAATGTCTATGGATGCATCATTTGATTTGGAAATAGAATAGATGGATGTGAAGAAATCGTTCCTACATGGGGACCTAGAAGAGGAAATCTACATAAAATAGCCTAAAGGATTTCTAGTAAAGGGCAAGAAAGATTTGGTGTGTAAACTAAACAGATTCCTTTATGGTATAAAGTAATCACCGAGGATGTGGTACCAAAATTTCAACACATACATCCTTAATTTGGGATTTGTGAGAAGCAAAGTTGATCACTGCATATAATCCAAAGAAGAAGGTGAGAGTTTCATATATGCAGCTTTGTATGTCGATGACATGTTGTTGATTGGAAACAACATGGACGCAATAAAGGAGGTGAAGAAGCAGTTATCCTCCAAGTTCGGCTTCAAGGATATTAGTGCAGCTAACTTCATTTTCAGAATGAAGATTAAGCGAGATCGAGCAGCTAGAAAGTTTTGGTTGGACCAGATGAAGTATATTGAAACAGTTTTGAAACATTTAAACATGTAGGATTGCAAACCGATGAAGGTGCAAATTCTTATGGGAGAAAGGATCATTATTGAACAATGTCCAAAGACACAGGAAGAAATAGAGGACATGGAATGTGTTCCCTATGCAAGTGTTGTTGGTAGTCTAATGTATGCGATGGTCTGCAGTCGACTAGACATTGCCCATGCAGTGGGTGTATTGAGTAGATACATGTCGACACCTGGGAAGAGCACTAGACAGTTGTCAAGAGAGTATTCAGGTATTTGTGTGGCACATAAGATTATGTTATATGCTATCAAGGAAAACCTGGAGGTGACAATGAATTAAATGTGCATGTATTTTTTACGTCGACTAGGCTAGAGATCTGGATCGATGGAGGTCGACCAGTGGATATGTGTTCAAAATGTTTGGTGGAGCAATCATCAGGATGAGAAAGCGATAGGCGGTCGTAGCCTTGTCAACAAGAGAAGTTGAATACATGGCAGCCACTCATGGAAGAAAAGAAGCAGTATGGCTACAAAGGTTGTGTTTAGGAATCAAGTCTGAGCAAAGAACTATGAAGATAAGATGCGATAGTCAAAGCGCAATATTTTTGGCAAGGAACCTGAGTTATCATTCGAAGACTAAGCACATTAATGTACAATACCATTTCGTGAGAGACATGGTAGAAAGAAACAAGATAACGCTAGAGAAAGTAGACACGTTGGAAAATATAGCAGACTCGTTGACCAAGTCTATGAGTGTTGTGAAGTTCTCTTAGTGCATAGAGGCAATGGGCATTGTTGCCCTGGATCTGTGAATGAAAGTTCAAAGGTATCTTGGTTTCATCAAAGAAGACAACAAGTGGGAGAATGTTGGGTTGTTATATTCTTTGCAGTGAAACTCGAGGTGGATCAACAATAAGTCGAAGGTCGAGGTTAGTCGACCGGGTAAAGTCGAAGTCGAAGGTAGAGGTGGTTCGACATGGTAAAGACATCGACAACAGTTCAAAGAGGTCAACCGACAAGAGGTCAACAGATGGGCGCTTGGCAACCGACTAAAGACCAAATGAAGGTCGATTGGTAGTCAATGGGTAATACGACTTAGTAGTCGATTGTAACAGAATCCCGAGATTCGCAGGATTTGTAGCCAATGATATGCATGGATCTGTAACCATTTTTGGGCGTCATTTATTTATGGTTTTTCCTATTGTAAATTCTATAAAGAAGGCATGTTGTAAGGCCATAAAGGCTAATCAATAATCTTGAATCTTTAGATGATGAATGGCTAATCGCCAAGAGTCTGTAATTTAGAGGTTGTTGGTCATGCAGATGTAAACCGAATTGGCTACAGGTTTGTTCTTGCATAAGCAAGAGTGTATGATGTCGATTGTGTCTTAGGTGTGGACCAAGGTTAGACATGGTTAGACATGTATCCTTTTATTCTAAATGAATAAGACGATAAGGAGCAGAACACTCAAGGAATGTTTGTTTTCTCGGTTTGAGTTTCCAGGGTAAAATCTCTGTGTACTTTGTGATTGTTGTGTCATTTACTTTCTTGATTAAATCTTTCTTCCTCTCTTTTACTAGGTTTAGTGTGAAAGTGTGCCTCATTTCCTAATAATTTCATTGTAAAACATTTCACTAATCTTAATACAATAATATATTTTTATATTTTAAAATCAAATTTTCATCATCCAAAATTTTATATTATTTCATTCTATAACTACCCCTTTTATATAAAATTTTATAATTACCCAATGAAACTATTGGAACGGTTCCAATGGCACCTAAAACTAACCGTTGAAAATGGAGTGGATTTTAGACTCCTCAATTCAAACTCCATTGCAAATATTCCTTACAAAGATAAAGCAAGAAGCATTGCCTCCTAAACTTGTTTTTTCAATTGATAACTTTTGTCAGCGTCAATGGATTATAATATTACAATATTCATGTAATAAAAACATATGCCCCTCGAATAAAGGTTATGAATTAATGAGTGTCACATATTAAAAATAATTTAATGAGAATCTAAATCAAAGTACCATATCCTTTTTAAAATATCTAATTATTTCCCTCATTTAAGCACTTTAAAACAAAATGTTATTTTACATAATAATTATTATTAATTTATTATAGTTGTTATATTGATAATTTCGAGGACGAAAAGGCTTACATGGACTTTGAAATAAATGTGTGTTTTATGAGTGACTTCGCATCTTTTGTTTGACTTAATGTATACACTTTAATGCACATAATTTATTCTTATGGACAAACAAATCCATAATCTCGTGCTTGAATTATGTTGTTGATTGTAAAGGGTCATAAATCCACCTTATTTTATTTTATTTAAAATTAAATCATTTATACCTATAAATGAAGATAAATAAATATAAAAGGATTGTGCTATTTAATTAAATAAATAAATAAAGATTTTGGGAAAAACATAAAAGAAAAAATATAAAAATATAAAATTGAATTGATTAAAAGGTTTATTAAACTCTACATTGATAAGATCTATGTGTCTCATCTTATATATCTAAATAATGGGATTAATATAAAAGGTTATATATTTAAATAATAGGATTAATATAAAAGGTTATAGATTGAGTTGGATCTAACATAGGTGTATATATTTTATTTTTTATTTTCTTTTGGATTTGAATTTATGACCTTTTTAGATGAAAACACATATTCTAATTATTAGAATCATTCAAATATAATTTATTGATCATTATTAATAGAAAGTATCTCTTAATACAATTAAAAAATCAACAAAAATTATAAAAATATTAACTTTTAACATAATTTAAAATAATAATAAAATATTTAATTTTGACATAAAAATAATATAATAATAATATTTAATAAAGATATAAAAAATTTAATTTTAATATAAATATTATAATAATTATATATATTTTTAATAGAAAGTGATTATCTTTTATCAAATATACTTTGGAGATACTTTGTAAACATTTTTCATAATTGTTTTATAAATATAATTTTAAATAAAATAAAATGTACTTTACATTTTAGACATACTTTGTAAACATTTTTAATAATTGTTTTATAAATATATTTTTAAATACATTAAAATGAAAAATAAAGATATTTAATAATAGAAATGTTATAATATATAAATAAAAACAATGAAAAAAAATGTTAATAGTTTTATTGAAAATATATATATATATATATATATTCTTTGAAAAAGGTTTTAATTTTAAGGGATCTCTTAGATTTGACTCGTAAAGTATTTTATTGGTAAAGTTTACGTTTATGGAGTTTTACATATTTTATCTCCTTCTGGATTTGAACTTGTGACTTCTTATGAGGAAACACATGTTCTTAAGCATTAGGCCCACTCAGGTTATTTTCAAGTATCTAAATTACATTTTAAATAAATCCAAGTAATCTCTTACTTTTATTAAGGTTGGTCTCAGTTCATCATCATCATCATATATAAAATAAAGTTGATATTGAAATATTTAACAGGTGGAGATTTAAGTATTTTATTTATGGCGGACATTGAAATATTTGTTGTTCTCTCACATGTATATTAAGAGCTAAAGGAATTACACATAGCCCTCCTATGATGTAAAAAACACCTATTGACATAATAAGAATTTTTTTACTTTCAATTAGTTTCTTTTTTTTACTTTCTATTATTTTATATTTTTCTTTATATATAAAGTTAATATAAAAAAAATTACTTAAAGTGACATTGAAATATTTTGTTTATAGTCAACATTGAAATATTTTTTGTTATTAATATTGTTTTAAAATGTCACTTATCAACTATGTTGAATACGGAAAAAATTATGCAATACAACACCTCATACAAAATTGTAAAAAACACCTATAAACATAATAATAAAATTTATTAATTATTAATAAAAAATATTTTATCTTAACTTAATTTATTAATATTTTTTAAATGTTATTTATCAACTCCATATTAAACACACAAAAAAATTATACAACTTCACAAATTGTAAAAAACTCTAAACATAATAATAAAATTTATAAATTATTAATAAAAAATACTTTGTCCTAACTGAACCTATCGTAGTGTAATTATTTTTTTTAACTTTTACCAGCCACTGCATAGCACTCACTTTTCACGTTGAGTTTATCAGAATACACTTTGAATGTTACATCTACAACATTAATATTCTTGTCAACTCAAAGTTGGGATTCCACTTAGTGGAAAATATTGTCCAGTTCCCCACACATCGACAAAGATGTCAAATTTAATGCGAAGTATAGTTTAACGAACAAGCTACTAGGAAAGCACAGACATTCTTGAGTCTTATGTGGATTCCACTCAAAACTTGACTTTTTATACAATGGTTGTAAAAGCTACTCTAATGTGATAGACTTGTGCCTCAATAATAGCATATTGTCTCCTTCATGCATGTGATGACCTCAAGCAAAGTGAAGTGTGACCTATGTCTTGTCTATGGGGTGGATTCATGTTAATGTTAAATTTCAAGTTATTATATTTTTAAATTTAATTTAATATATGGTGCTCATGAGTGAATAAAATCAGTGATTAGCTATGAAAAAAATGCATAGTGATTTGGTGTGAAAAAAAATGCATAGTGATTTGGTGTGGAAAAAAGCACACAAAAGGAGATAGAAAGCCCTTGGATTAAGGGAAATAAGTATGTCAATATTGTGTTAAAAAAGTTGTTAAGAATATTGTGTTCAATAAGTTGTTAAGAAAAGATGAGGAGAGAATAGGTATATAAGATTTAGTTTGGATGAGATTTTATAAGAAAATACAGGAAGAGTATTGAATTTTTTTAATGAGGTTATGGTTACATGACTTTGTTTATGATTATGTATGAACTGTGACTACTTAATTAAGTTATTAGGGTAATAAATTAAGTTATTAGGGTAATAGTTCAAGTTTTATTTTTGTCGTTTTTTAAAAGGATGCATTTTCTCTTTAACATTAAGGTCAAAAAAGTGATTAACATAATGAATATGTGCTCTAAGATAAAGCCAAGATTTAGACTATAGAAGAGATATAACATTAAGTTTTCCTTTGAAAATCGACAAGATCTATGTGTTTATTTCTATATATATGACTAATGGGGTAGTAAACCAAGAGGTCTTGAATGGATCTTGATCTGGGTCTGCAACAACTTCCTTTAAAGCTAAGTAAGCTCTTTAATGGAAATGGAAAAACAAATTTAGCCTTCATAATGAATCTAGGATCTCAAAGCGTGAGGATCTTTAAATACAAATTAATATCTATCACATATATTAGAATATGTCAAACAAGAGAAAATGAAGTTTTGTTTTGATTTGGTCTTCTTGTTACATAGTTCACATATACATTGATTGTCCATAATGCTTTTGGATTATAGTTGTGTGAGACACTTTGTGGGTTCAACGTTTTCAGTAAAAGTTTTACTTGTCCTCAGGGAAAAAACACATATGAATAAAGAATGAGTGAGACTACAAAGAAAATGAATAAACAAGCACAATAATGTGAGAGAGGTTGACTAGGTCAAGAAGAGAAAGAGACTTG
Source organism: Picea engelmannii (assembly GCA_009831015.1). Lineage (NCBI taxonomy): Eukaryota > Viridiplantae > Streptophyta > Pinopsida > Pinales > Pinaceae > Picea > Picea engelmannii. The sequence continues at coordinate 16,307 of ML798707.1, read as the reverse complement.
TGGATTCTTTCACACAACAACATTCCAAAAGCATTATGGACAATTTTTTTAAGCTTTAAAGGCCTAAGTGACTTGTTATACATTGATGATAGGGTATGTGATTATCAATATCAATTCTCAACTGGATAGAACAAACCGTGAATTGCCCAAAATGAAAGTGAATAAAAAGACATTTTACATTTTTGGGGGGAAATAAAGGCAAAATTATATTATCAACATAAGTACAATCTAGTATAAAAATTGATATGAGACTAGATCTCAAACCAAATATTCAATTTAATTCATTGTCTATATCTATCTAATAATCTACTTATTGATTTGTTTATCGAAATCCACATCCTAATTTGGCTATTTTACAAGAATTGGAGAAGAATCTCCAAATCCTAAATCTTTTAACTAAGAATAATCGCAATGCCCCTTAAAATGTTAGCTCCTTGAAGTGAAAGCATAGATCAAAGTTTAGCAAAATTTTCCTCCATTTATGGCTTAGTAAGAATATAAACAATATGATAATATGTCATGTAATAAATAAGAGTTGCAACATTCTCCCATAACAATTTTCTAAGGTAATGTAAATGAAGCTCAACATGCTTCATCTTGTTGTGTGCAATGGGATTCTAAGCCACTTGTATTACACATTAATTGTCACAATACTATAATTGATTCGATATTAGGAAACCTAAGCTCCCCTATCAAGTTGTGAATCCAAACTACCTCAGTTCTAGCATCCACTGCTCCTGTGTATTCAATTTTAGTGCTTTATAAAAATCAACTTGTTGCTTTTTACATGACCATGCAATCAGACCATATACGATATGAAACACATATATAGAAGTTGACTTCCAATCATCCCCATCACTAGCCCAATCAAAGTCAGTATATCTGACCAACTAATTCAATTTTTTATTGAAATACTTAATGCCAAATTGATACATATCTTTGATATATAGAACGATCTTCTTTGCACCCTTCAAATGGCTCTCTTTCATATCTTGCATGAACTTGGAGAGTAGACTAACATCAAAGGAAATGTGATTTCTACTATGATTCAAATAAATAAAACTACCAACAAGTTGTTTGTACACAATAGCATCAATTTTTGAAGAATCACAATCCTTAGATAGCATAACTCCCAATAGCAATGTAGTAGAACATGGCTTGCAATATTCCATTTTAAATTTGTTAAAGATATCTAAAGCATACTTTGGTTGAGAAATGAAGATATCATCATTGAATTGGATAACTTCAATGCCAAGAAAGAAATACAATAGACCTAAGTCTGCAATTTCAGATATAGCTTTCAATTTTGACTTTAGACCAAAAATTAAATCACTATTAATTCTTGTGAGAATTAAATCATCCACATAAAGAACAATTAACAGAACTACATGATTCACATGTAGCACATAAATACTATGATCTAATTCAAAACGCTTGTACCCAAGTTGAAAAAGAAGCTATCCATATTCTCATACCATGCCCTAGAGGCCCATTTCAATCCATACAAATATTTATGTTATTTGAACACATACCAATGGCACTATTCTATGCCATGAGATATCAATCTATGACAATTATCCTTCAAAGATATTACTTAGATATTCACTTCCATTACCATACCTCAAGCATTTTATAGCTCGACCACATTGGTTTTCAACCAATGCCTTTAATTCCTTGAATTTTTCAAAGACCATGTCCTTTGTCTTTAAGAAATAAATCCAACTAAACATAGAAAAATCTTCATTAAAGGTGAGAACATACCATGCACTTACTAAACATGGATGGTTCATTGTACAAAGATCATTGTGCACAAGCTCCAACTATGCCTTTACCCACCAAGACTTCCCTTTGTCAAACCTTTTTTGGCAATTCTTACCAATAAAATAGCCTTCACACACACCTACTAGAGGAACCAGTCTAGGTATTATGTGAACCATATTCATCCTAACAATCAATTTCATGCTTCTAACATTCAATTTCCCTCATATCTCATACCAAATTATGTTTCTATCACTAGTTTTGGCTATAAGTGCAAACAATCCAATCTCTTTCTTTGCACCTTAAAGTCGTGACATTTATAAAATATGTCCTTGGGGTCAATAATACCCTCAACAAAAACCTCAAAATCATTGTTCATATCCTTCACAACAAACTTATTATAATGGAATTTAATTTTGTTGCAAGTATGGGTAAGTTTTGGTATAGATAACATATTTTTCCTTAAATTGGGTTCATGGTAAACATCAAAGATCACACTGTTATCACAATTAAACCTACCATTACCAACAACAAAAAGAGTAAAATCATCTACAACAAATATGTTCTCTTATTCAACCTCACTCAAGGGATAAAAAATAGAAGCATCCTTAGCCATATGATATGAACAACTAGAATCTACAATCTATTCCTTTTGAGAAGTATGAACATGTAATTTTTTTTAAATGATTAACTAAAAAAGGTATAGTTATCACCATTATTTTCTTGAGGACATCAATGTTGATCTCCTTCCAACCTCTAAACCATTTCTTCAAGGTCACTAGGATTATTCCAATAAGTCTTCTCAATATGCCCTGATTTGCCACTATATTGGTGTAACATACCTACTTGCTAGACTCAAATAAATTGCATGTGTGCATCATAATAAAATTCCCATGCAATTAACAATAAAAGTAAAATTAGGTAACACAACTAATTAAGCAAACATGGTATTTAAATAAAACATTTGCACAACGGAATTAAACATAATCAATATCACAAAACACTTATCTCTTGATAGATCACCAACTGGTTGCATACAAGTGATTACCCCCCCACCTGTAGGCTTTTTGTTCCATTTCTTTCAACAACAATCCACCCCGCACTGGGTTTATGAGTCCATAAGGAGTTCTGGCTCTCATGGTTGGCCACATTGTTCACTCCACAACCTGATACCCAAATTAGAATTCCTACAAAAATTCCAATCCACCATATCTCTTTCTCCTCAACCTACACAACCCAAGGAATGGGATCTCCTTCTATACCATGCAGTCCCTTGGGCTATCCCACTTCCCTCCAAGGATCTAACACAAGGTCGACCAAGAAATCACTTAGTTGGGGACTCCATGAATTCTCGATTGTAATAGGAGTGCTCACAACATCCTTCCCCAAGGCTCTTGAGTGACTTCTCAACCAAAATGTCGCTCCCAGGCATGTCATCCCACTTCTTAGTATAAAATGTAGCCCTTCCATGGATATTCTCATACACAACCTGGTTGATGCTCTTTTCTAGCACCAATATCTCTCTTGTTGTCCAAAAATCCACTTCTAAAAACTATCCCCAATACCCACTTGAATTTCCTTTTCTCTCATGTAAGCTTTGACTTGCACATTTCCCAAAAAGTGTTTGTACTTAGCCCGTGTTTTCATAAATGAGTGACATGAATTCCCCCACCAACCCGCTTACATGTATCCAATCATGGGTTTGATAATTCAAAGGAGGTGAACATTAATAATAAAATGGTTTGGGTTTAATAGGAATGTGGAACCCCCTTAAACCCCCTTTAGGCCCCCTCTCTTATGGAATCATAGCCCCCCAACGTTACCATCCCTCTCATATCGTAGCAAACAATTTATTTTTATTAACAATTTCAATGTACAATTTACATAGCTCAGTCCTTGGCCATATTGATTAGTACAATATATTTGGCCCAAAACATACTAGCTCACCAACCTAAATTACATATGTACAATTACATTATAATTCATGGGGATTAAAACTAAGGATGTTACAATTGGCAGATCTTCTTATTCTTGACCTTGTTGGTCAATTCCCACTTCACCTCCATGTTTTCTTCAACAAATATAATCTTCATGATCTATATCATGGCTTCTTTCCTTATTGTTGACTTGGCCTCTTTATTAGTAATTCTCTCATCCCTTTCCTTTAATGAGAAGAACATGTTACTTATCATTTATATTTCCTTCATAAAACAATTTTTTGTGTGCCCTAATCAACAAAGAATAAAATGAGTCAATAGTGCAATTTGTACCATCTCTTTTTCTTGAATTCCAATTCACCCAAAATGTGGAATAGAAAACATTGTATGGTGTTTTCAGATTCATCAAAATTAGTTATGTTAGCATTGAGAGTCACCCTCAAATTGCAAGAAGATAAGCCCAGTACCCATCAAAATGTTTGTGGAGGTAAGTTTATGAGTGGAGGTCAAATGGACAAAACTCAATACAATAATGTTTTAATCACAGAAACTGGACAAACAATGCATAGGGAAATGAGGTCCTCATTAACTTCAATAAGTGGTTTAAAGTTAAAGGTGAGTAGAAGGAAGACTTAGTGAGAAAGGTGGACAAGTCTGCCATGAGCATCCGGCCTTCAAGCAGTTTGGTGAAGAAAAACTCGAGCACAAGAGCACTCTTGAACTCAAGTTTCAGAAACTTAAATATATCACAGCATCATGATAATCAAACCTCCATTACCATGAAACTACAACAACTCGTCTGGATCCTCCATGCATGAGCATTTCAGCACAAGAGGAAACAAGGTAACAAAGAAAATACTAAAACAAGTCACAACAGTACTATAGTAAAACCTACATTACAATACAACTACAACCCTTGTTTGTATCCTCCATGCACGAGTGCTTCAACACAGATTAACAAGATGATGAAAGAAGCTAACTTATATTAATGTGAAAGTCTCGGATCTCATACACAACCAGAGAACAACTCTGTTATCAAAATATTACAAAATAGGGAGCTCTGCTCAACCATTCGACGACCATAAAAAAATCTTGAACTGATCTATTTATAATCGGATCAGTTCACAACTGCCAGGAGTGTGATATGGCCATTCCATTCAAAGCCTTTCGTCTATGCCTTCTTCTGTCAGGTTGGTGCCTATTTCCTCCTATTAGACGCAAACTTAGCTCAGTATGGGCTTGCAAGAAGAAATCGTCCATTGTCGTACCTCGGGCTGAAATTTATGTCTCCTCGGCCATAGCTTCCAAGATTCCCATTTATGGACTGAGTTGAGGTTTCAACTACCAGTCCTTTTTCATTAACTGAATCCTCCTCGGGATTGGAGCATGGTTGGATGACTAGCGAGCGACCACCTGTCATTGTTGGATAATACATCATATGTGCACGTGATTTCAAGGTAGAGGGGAGCGGTTTAGATCCACACCGCTTTTGGGCCCAAAATGCACCACTTCTCGCAATGTATCCACCCTGCAAAACTGTGGTTAGGATATCGGCCCGCTCAAGGCCTTTTAACGACCGAGCATTTTGCGGCCCCGAAATGATTTTAGGTCATTCATCTGAATGAGATATGAGATTTGGGCACATCGGTTATTTTAGCACCCCTGCCAAAGCTTTATCTACCTACCAACTTTGGAATCCTTCCAACTACGCTTGGAGATAGCGCTACATCAAACTGCACATGGGATCTCAATTGTTGCAAACTATACTTGTCCGCTCGCATGCGTTCATAATTGTTACTCGTGACTATGGACAATTTTATGTGATAACAAATTCTACAAGAATTTCTTCCTTCTTTGGTAAGTCCTTTCCACATCTGCACAAATTCAACTCCATCTCCTTTATACAAAATATATAATCCTCACTCATGTAGAAAGAGAGGTTCCATATATATTAACTATTTCTCGAGTTACATAAACTGAATCTCATCAACCTTGTCGAAAAACTTCTTCAACATCTTCCATACTCCATTTAGGTGGCCAGTTCCACTAGTATGTGTTGACGTATCTAGCATTGGAAAGGTACTTCCACATTGGATCAGTGTTTAGCATGTGGAAGTCATCCTTATTACATCTCAGAACATTAGGAAATTCACTTTATGAGTTAATAATTAAAGTGAATGACCATTTTTGTTTAGTTGAGTTGAATGCCTAAGTTTTTGGCATTAGTAACTTAAGTGAGTTGATTAAATCCTAGCCATTAGATCTAAAGTGAACATGAGATTCGATCTCAATCATTGATCACTTTAGAAGATCTAGGGTTTTGGATTTAGGTTTAACTCAACATAATAAAAGGAAATTTAATTGAGAGGATAAGACACACATAAAATACATTGGAGAAAAGGAGGACTCTTTTCTCATGAGCTTGTGTCACACACAGAATGAGTGAGTGAGATCCCATTGATTGGGTGGAGAAGGACTTCCATCCAAGTTTGTAGGGGCAGGGGATGAGGAAAGAAGTAAAGGGGAAGCAAGGGAGATAGTAGGCAGGTAGGCTAGGCTATTTTCTACATTGTATTTTCCTCATATGGGACACTATCTTAGGATGGGAGCCAAATATTTTATTTAATAAAGTCAACTCATAACTAGTTTCCACTTCGGGGCTTTTCCAGGGGTTTTTACCTAGAAATCTTTGTGCAATGTGTACGGTTTTTGTTTTATTTGCTTCCAATGTATTTTTTTGTTAAATAGCTCAACTATTATTTTACTCAATAAATCAATTTTATTCGGAATTATTTTCCAATGTTGGGTTACGAAAAATTAACATGGTATCGGAGGTGTATCAAAGCCTAAAATTTGAGGGAAACCAAGTTGCACAAGCTCAATTTTTTGGAAACGCAAGATTTTTAAATTATTTTGCAGGTTGTGGGTTTTTTATCTAGAGAAATAAAAATAAAATAAAATAAGGCATTTGTACATTCGTACGAACCCTACATACGTCGTCGTACAATCATATGATTGCATGGGATGTGGATCATACAGATGCATATGGGATGTGATTGCAGGTGAGATCGAATTGTTTGTTGAGTAATATTGTTGATGAGGTTGGAGATTGGGTCACCATGGAGTTATTGTAGGAAAATTGGCAGTCAGTCGCATAATGTTTGATACTGAAAGCTGCTAGGAGAAGCTAGTAGCCACCACCTATAAAAGAGTCATCGCAAAAAGGGTCCATCAGATGAGGATTGAGGTGGAGGGAATATATTGCATAAGGGATGCGTAGGTGCAAAGAAGGAGCATGATCGAGAGTTGCATGTGTTGTTGAAAAAGAGGTGGAGCTGCAAGGGTCGTGGTTCATAGAAGACCAACAACTGGTCAATAGCCAACTAACTGATCCAGCCACTGGCAAGGCTAAAAGGGTCGTCGACCAGCTAGCCGGGACGCCAACATAGTAGCTGACCAACAAGGATGCCAAGTCATATACCATAGTTAAGAAACCTATAAATTCACTTAGCAACACCTAGAAGCACTTGGATAGTATTCATCCAAGACTATAGGAGTTATGGGTAGCAATAGAAGGCTGCAGGCAACCCCTGGAAGCTTTGGACATGAGTCTGGGCAGCAGGTCCTGGGAAAGGAACCAAGCAACCAATATTTGTTTTTTGTTTTCATGCCTGAGGGACTAGGCACATTTTTTTAGTGTTTTTTATATCAAATCTTAGAGATGTCAGTGGTTGGGTTGAGGTATGAGGACTAGTTGGAGGGTGCCTCTAAATTTATTTTATGGAAAGCACAGATCATGTTTGTCCTAAAGGAGAAGGGATTGTGGTGTCATGCAGAGACCGTAATGATCGTGTTAATAGATCCTATAGAGTTGGCCAAGCATGAGGCAAGGGAGGCCAAGGCAATGTGGATGATCTTATATTCAGTGAGGGATCATCCTATACCTCACCTATCTGAGAAAAAGTCAGATAATGTGATGTTCTCGAATCTGACAAATAGATTTCAGAGTAATAAAGAGAACCAAAATATGGTATTGAGGGACCGACTGAGGAACACCAAGATGTCCAAGACTGATTCAATGACTAGTTATCTCACCAGGATCACTCAAGTTCGTGATCAGATGGGGAAAGTCGACAATACAGTCACATATGTGGAATTAGTGAGGGTAGCCTTGAATGGTTTCATCAAGCCTTAGACTTCATTCATCGAAGGTATATGTGCTCGAGAGAAGATTTAAGACTTTGGGCGATTGTGGGATGATTGCATCTAGGAGGATATTCATCGAGAGGATTTGGTAGGACCACAAGAGGATGGTGATGTGAAGAACCTTTCACTTGCCAGTCAGGAAAATAAAGGCAAGGGGAAGGTTGGGATGAACATAGGTGGAGATTCATATTCGCAATCTGGCACAAGGAAGGACCTAAGTAAGTTCAAGTGTTTTTAGTGTCATAAGAAGGGACACTATGCTTCACATTGTCCAGATAGGAAGAAGGGAGGAAACAAGATGCAACGAAAGGTAGTTCCATCGACAAATTCTCAAGTGGATGAGTTTGCTAGAAATTTTGAGTAGGAACTCTTACTTGTTTCCCATCTTTCCTCAGACACCATATTAGTTGGTGCATGGTTTCTTGATAGCCAACCAACATGTCATATGACATGAGAACAGGATTTTTTTGAGAGCTTCATAGAGTCATACTCATACGTGAATTTGGAACTTGATATGGGAACCAAGCATGCAGTAAAGAGATCGGGGACAATGTCATTCTGGATGGATTCATGAGGCATGCTAAGAGTGATGGATGTGTTATGGGTTCCAAAACTCAGGAGGAGTGTTCTCTCTATCTCAACGATTAATAAGAAGGTATTTGACGTACTATTTGAGGATGGACAAGTGTTGATCATGCCCAAAGGATATAGCTCGGAAAAAATATTTTTTATTGGATTTAGAGGGAGAAAATTGCACAGGATAAAAGGACAGCCTATGCGAGCAATGGAAAGTACTAGAGTGGTAGAGAAAAAGGAGCAGGTAGTTCCAAAGGTTGAACAACTCAGAGGTATTCATCCTTCAAGTTCATGTGGGAAGGAGCAACCTTCCCAATTTGTCAAGAAGGAGTCATGGTACGATATTACCATTGAGGATGATTAGGAGAAGGAAGCTTCTAGGAGCATGATCAGAGGGAAGTTTTCGACGAAGGATCCAAGTGAGATGGTAGGGATATATTTCTGTTCAAAGGGAAAAGTTGATCAGGTGGATTGGAGAGCAACCATGATAGCATATTTGATAGAAAATACAGAGCCACCTCCAGGTGGTAGAAGTACCTTCCTCGCTAAGAGGGAGTGTTGATGTATTTAGCATCAGACAAGTACTTCCACATTGACTTAGTGTCTATCATGTGGAAGTTGTCCTTATTACCTCTCAAAACCTTAGGAAATCCACTTTATGAGTTAATAATTAAAGTGAATGACCTTTTATGTTTAATTAAGTTAAATGCCTAAGTTTTTGACATTAGTAACTTAAGTGAGTTGACTAAATCATATTCATTAGATCTAAAGTGAACATGAGATTAGATCTCAGTCATTGATCACTTTAGGAGATGTAGGGTTTTAGATTTAGGTTTAACTCAACATAATAAAAGGAAACCTAAGTTAGAGGATGAGACACATTAAAAATACAATGGATCAAATGAGGACTCTTTTCTCATGTACTTGTGTCACACACAGGATGAGTGAGTCAGATATCATTGATTGGGTGGAGAAGGACTTCCATCCAAGTGTATAGGGGTAGGGACTGAGGAAAGGAGAAAGGGGGAAGCAAGGAATATAGAATTTAGTCAGGCTATGCTATTTTTTTGCATTGTATTTTCCTCAGATGGGCCATTATCACAGCACGGGAGCCCAATATTTTATTTAATAAAATCAACTCAGAATTGATTTTCCCTTCGAATTTTTTATAGGGGTGTGTACCGAGAAATATTTGTGCAATGTGTATGGTTTTTGTTTGATTTTCTTCCATTGTATGTTTTTCATTAAATAATTCGGTTGTGATTTTATTCAATAAATCAATTTTCATCAGAATTATTTTTCGGTGTTGGGTTACGTAAAATTAACATTATGAAATTATATCTCCCTTGAGTAGTAGCTTGTCTAACACCTAGAACGCCATCTTTATTCCCATTAACCATGAACTTCTCATGTTCATATTTTGGATTAGGAACAACAATATTTACGAACTACCACAATGCTTTTCTTTTCAACAAGGTCCCCATGTATTCTGCCCACATGTCATAGATGTGTTACGTTAAACCCTTATCACTTTTGCAAAACCTTGATTCAAAACATGAAATTCCAAACAAGTTGTCTCCTTCATACATTTGATTTCTTAAGAGAACTTATACTATTCATAATTTTCTTGTGATGCTAAAACCTTCAAATTCCTTATAGAAGAATTGAGCTAGCATTTCAAAACCTTGTTATAGAAAGATTTGCCTCACCATTGCAATGTTGCACATAGGGCCTTTTTCCATTTCCCTATGGAGACTTGTCATCCCTTTTTGATGAATCCAGAGCTAAAAATACATATTTTTCCACATATACGTGCCCTATCTACTATACAGCATACGTATACGCAGTCTGCTCCACTACAGTCCATGTACATCGGGATTTGTGCCATAAAATAAAAAACTGGAGTCGGGTTTCCATGTCACGATAAGAGATCTCTAATCCTTGGCCTTCCATATACTGGAAACATTTCGACTCAACCCTTCAATTGTGTTTTGAAGGCTATAAGAGCACAATTCCAAGCTATGGAAAAGAGGAGAAAGCATTCAACTTTGAGAGAAAAGTTACTCTAGATAAATTACTTCATATTGAGTATGCATCCCTTTCTCCCTCAAGTCTAAACATAGTGTTCATCCCCCAAGATCTTTCCCTATTGTTGAAACAACCTCATTGTCTCTTTTCTATGAGCTTTCCTTTGGTGGAGGATTGAAGTGGTGGAGGCCCAGTTGGAAGGAACTTGGTTTCTTGGTTTTGAACCATGCCGACATGGAAGTTTGTAATGTTGTCACTTCTGTTGATCAATTATTAATAGAAATAATCATTTCCCGTCCTATTGGTATCGTGAAAATATATGATTATTATCCATGGGCATGTTTGTAATGTTTATTAATGGATTATGTTATCTAATGTGCTAACCCCTTTATATTATCACTATGTACTTGCTCTGCTTGTTTGTTGAGAACTTGTTGCAGGTATAAATCTTTGGGTCGAAGTGCTCAACAGTGGAACATCATCGAATTTTGGATCGAGGTAGGCCTCTTTCTTATCTTGCACATTAGTTTATATAGCATAAAATGGAATTGAGTTGATTTCTGCAGTCATACCTATCTGTTGTGGTTTACCCTTGGCCATAGAGAGTTTTTCCCTCATAACAAACCTAAAGATCTGATACCATGTTAGAAATCAATGTTGTATTGCAGAAGTAGAAAATAGATCCAAGAAGAGTCGATGGTGTTTAGAAACACCATTATGACAATGCAGAGCACGAGAACATACTTCTCAATCCCACACACAGTTTAAAATTAATCCATAGACCATTTATATATACACTTGAGTGCATAACCAATCTCCCTTAAAACATGGTTGATTTGGTTAATTTTGATCACCCAAGGTGGCACCAAAGCTATTGAACAATTTTGTGCTTCTTTCCTTTTTATGCCTAATCGACTCAATTCAACTTGGTCGGTGCCTACTTGTTCAACATAAATCAACTAGTCAATTGGTATTCATTTGACATTGATTATTGGTTGAAATATCTCACTCAACTCAACCAATCCATAGTTTTGACTTTTCCAAGTTGGATATACACAAAATCCAATAGCCTTCACTTCTCTTTCCAAAGGAGTTGTAATTCAAGGAGATGAAGGGAAATGACTTTGCATCTCAAGTCATAAATGTATCAATTTCTTCAACACAAATCTTAGTAGATGGGACATAATCATTTTTTTAAACTACAAGATCAACCATCTTCGAGTCACCTTTCCGCTACTGGATTTTACTATTTTTTCCACTTAGAAGAAGTTGAGATTCTAGACCTCAAGCAACAAACCATCACAAGCCTATGTTGAAAATATTATCTATATCATAAAGTTATATTCTCGTAATCCAACAATGTTGTCCAAACTTTATCCCTGAACTATCTTTTAAATTAACTATGCATATCTATATACATTTTTTACAAGTTTCCCTATTTACATTTTTTACAATTTTCCCTATTTGATGAGTGTACTTTATTAGATATTGCATTTTTATTTTTTAGCTTTTAATATTAGAGCTACCTTTACCAATTATTCATTTATATTAATGTTTTTGTTGTTTTTATTGGTTTTCTTTATACACATTAAATAATATTTAAAATTAATAATGTGGGAATTTTGTCAAATATTTTAATTTAATGTTTTGATTAAGGTTTTTTATTTTTTATTTTTTTCCATGAAAAAAAACGTATTTTTATTCCCAGAGAAAACAAAGTTGCAATCCTTAGGTTTCAAGGCACAACCAAAAACTTCTGTATCAATTACCAACATCACATACAAAAGCTAAGTATTTTGAATTTTACATTTCAACTTAGAATAGAAAAAAAACTATCATTGATTCTACAAAACGCATAACAGATGAGCCTGGATGTCAAAAAAAATATCTTCCTAGTAGTAATTCACCTCCTTGTTTGCATGAACCTCCATAACGAGCTTGAATTCAGGAAGACATATGGCCTCTTTGGAGAGCGAGTCCGCTAAAGCATTGTTTTCTCTGTAAAGATGGGCAATAGATAAGTTTTGGAAGTTATTGGCACAATATTTCAAGAAATGTCCAATCATACATAAAGCAAGAGCAGTCAATCAAACACCTTCATTCATCCAATCAACAGTTATTTGGAGTCCCCAAATACTTGCAATGTGTGCACATTGCATTTCACAACACATTTAAGAATTTCAAGGAGAGACTGGAACTCTCCTTTGTTATTTGTTCCTTTACCTAGATTAGCCTTCCTAGTGATATAATGTGTAAGGTACCAGATCTATTATAATAGAAAAAAATAGAAATATTTTAAAGAATAACAACGGAACAACACAATACATGAAATCACAACACCTGAATAATACCTTTATTGATAGGAAACAATGTCCACTTTCCTCTTCGAGGGGGAAACCTCCAACAATGCAGTTCTCTATTAGAATAATTCGCAAGACACAGACTTCTCATGCCTCCTAATCTTATTTATACTAATTCTATCTTCTAAAGAACCTTCTAGCGGAAGATCTTTCTAGAAGTGAAAGCTTCTATTAGGTTTTCTTACGTTGACTTGTTCAAATTTATTAAATAGACCTTATAAACTAATGTTGGCCTTTATTACATGGAAAATATATTATTCTACCTACATGAGGGGTTAGGTACCTAACATGGCCTCCCCCTTGAAAAATAGTCTTTTCCTCAAGGCTTGAGATGAGGAAATTGTTTCAGAATGGTAGTGGGATCCCAGGTGGCATCTTCTAGAGTTGTATCTTTCCACTGCACTAACACTTCCCAAATGGTGCGTTGACGGAGATGATGTTCACGTTGGTCCAAGACTTCGTGGGGCTATAACCAAATGGAACCTTTTTCATCCAACTCATGGAGATGGTTTTAAGTTTGGCACTTAGTTCCAATCACCTTATTTAATTATTAGACATGAAAAACATGATGGAGCTTAGAATCATTGAGTAGAGATAACTGGTAGGTGACTGGCCCCACATGCTTGAGAATGTCATAAGGACCATAAAATTTGGGAGTGAGATTTTGATAATGTTCAGCTTTGAGTGAAGTCAGCTTATAAGGTTGCAGATGAAGAAACACTTGGTCCCCTTCAACAAATTGACGTTCATAACGAACTTGATTGGTGTTGGGTTCCTTTTGTCACAAGAGTGAGCAAAATGAAATCCCTTAACTATCTAGTTAGGCTATCTAGAAAGAACAACAGAGAGTTAGTTGGTTAGTGGCTCAACTAACATAAATAAACAAGAGATAAACAACAATGAAACAAATCTAAACTAAGAAAACAATAACTTGAAATGAATGCACAAAGAAAAAATAAGAGAGATATACCAAGTAAATTGATATTTGAATTGATACTCCTTGGAGAAATATGGGAACTTATGAGTCCCCTCTTCCTCCTTGGGAAGGCTCTTGAGTCCCCAAGTACAAAGTCTTCTTTCTACTATCAATGGCTAACAAATAAAGATGGTGAAGAAAAGAGTGATAGACTACTCAAGAGAAGAGAGCTCTAACACTTGCTATAGATGCCTAAAGCTTTCTAAGAGGAAGATGACTTCCCAAAGCTAAAAATGATCAGCATAATAATACTCAAATGATTCTTATTTTTTGCATACAATGGCCCTTTATTTATAGGAGGATGGAAAGATTTTTCTTAATTGGTTCTAAATGTGAATGGGAGGCCCTTGGAGGTACCTTCCATCCTTTTCAGTGATCCCAAGGCGAAATTTGGGGGCGATTTTGGGTATGGGGGAGATCCCCTTCATCCCAAAAGTGGATGAGGCCCGACCATACTCATCAATGCGCTATTTTTGCATCAGTGTGGGTCTTTCAATTTCCAATCGTGCACTCTGTGCACTATGTGCATCGTACACCATGTTATCCCACATAGATGTGCATGCACTGCTTTGGCTGAATGTGCACGGATTTCCAGAACCACTTTTAATAGTTTTATGATTGTCTTTCCAAATTGAGTGTAATCCTTCCATGAATATTAGTAGTATGTTATGTTTTTGTTAATTTTTTCTTCATCCATTGTCTGTATTTGTAGTGAGCCATTTTCCGGTGATAACAGATTCCCCCTGATGTGTGAATTTAGAAGCATATGTATAGCCGAAATACATCATAGTTTATTTTGGTGATGATGAAATTGTGTAGAAAGTGTGAAAACCTGGACTTGAGGATTTGTGGGATTCATTCGTCGGAGGGAGAGGGGACGGAATATCAGCACAAAGTAGACTAGAAACAAAAAGTGTTTATACAAACAAGGCAGGCATGCCCCATGCTCGTATCATGAGACCATAAACAGATAGTAGTAACTGAACTTGTTGATGAAGTAGATATATGCAGCTCCCCTGGGGGAGTTAGAAACAACAAGTGATGATTCTGATGATGGAACTGGATCTTAATCGAGTGGTGAAGGAATCAAAATCATTGATGGCCTAATCAAATTCATAGTTCTTTGTCCACTGCTAAAAACTGTAATGGTCACAAAGTAAGATCCACCGTAACATGAAATTGTGTTGGAGCCAAATGTCATGGGGATCAACGACATCAAAGAGCAATTAGGACTCTCTCTATGTCATCTGAGGTTGCTCATTGTCAGTGGAATGAGATCCAAGATACTATCACTTTTCTGGAAATTTGTTGATGTCGACACTAAAATTAATGCGACGAAGCGAAGCAAAGGGCTTCGGGATATCCGGGTGGATCATCATGGTGTCAAAAGATATATTGGTACTAGTGAAGGGGGTGATGATCATGAACGATGTCTGGAATATATAGGATTCCAAAATTGCCCTTGGTTGGGGGGTATTTATGGATGGCAATAACCATAATATACTATTTTTTGTCAGGGGGACAACCATATATGGGAAAACTGTGTTGAAGGGGTGATACTGCAATGGGATGTAGCTTAGGTCAAAATATAGAGCGATATGGGACACAAAGGTCTATAGGTGGTCAAAATTTTGGCTTGGATACAAATGGATTGCAGAGGGTGTGAGGGTAGTGAGATGCCCCAACCAAGGGTAACAGGGGTTGTGATGTGCCAAGAGAAAAATTGCCATCAAGTGCGATGGCCAAAATCTATTGTACTTGTTGAAACGTAAAACATGATTTTTACAATTACCAAATGAATAAATAATGGGGTTGAAATTACATGTATATAAATCGGTACCCCAGTGGAGTATGGATTGGGCGATAGAGGGCACAAGTAGAGAATGGTGAAGGGTGGGGGACCCATTGGTTAGTTTTTGTACTAGGTAGATGAATGAACGATGATGTTGTGGATGGGAGTCCATAAAAGGGTGGTTAGCATGATGAGGAGGAAGAAGTATGAGGTTCTTACTCAGGGGTATAACACTGCCAAGACTCCCGATCCTAATGGACAGAACAACTTGAGTGTCAATATACCAAGGGATAATTATATGTGGGACAACTCATGGATGTGAGAGAGGTACCAGATGACATTACCTGAATGCAAATGGAGGTGATGGTACTGCAGATCTAGGTGTGGGGAACCTGAGGATAATTGCCAGGGGGTATGATTGGGAAATGCAACTATGATCATGGGGTTGAATGATATGACAGTTTGAAATATATACCTAGAGGAGCCAATAGATTCCATTAATGGTAGCGTGAGAGGGCTCGCAGGTGAATACCTTCACATTCGAACTAAATACCCGATGTGAAACATTTATTTATTTTTTAATTAAACATGTGTATAACAGTTGCATGATAATGAAATGTAAACATGGGATGCGTACCTATGCCCGAGGTGGCCATAAGTGGTCCCCGGGGTTT
>ML798706.1:467250-509430 GCA_009831015.1 Picea engelmannii | reverse complement strand
ATGTGCATGTGGGGGGAGATGTTTCCCAAGAGAGACCAACCATATTACCCATGTAGGCTAGTGAGTTTAGATGTTTTTGATTTGTTAGGTAGTGATGATGATCCCATACTCGATTGTGTATATTATCCTTATGTAGGGATGGACTGACAAGGATGTGTGAACATCATATTTAGCTAGGTGAAGCTACCAAATTCTAGAGGTAATATTATCGTTATGTTTTGATCAATGTAGTTGCATATTTTTTGAATTATTTAATGCACATTTAATTTATTGTAACATTTTCTTTAAATTGTTTATTGTTGTTGTATACCATTTTGAAAATCTTGGCACATGTGTTGGGGAAGTGCCTTCTCTAAAAGGATGAGGAGATGCTTGAAGCTAATGAGTTGCCTTAGTTTCATAGACTTAGCATACCATGCAATTCAGATAATATATTTTTTCAGGAGGTGACAGATCAAATATGTGCACTAATGACTAACCACAAAGTGGTCCTTGCATGAGCTAGGGAGATCACACAAAACCCTGAGCTTGCAACGATATGGGAAACCCTTCCCTACAATATGACATTATTGATGCATCATGTTTTTGGTGCCCTTAACCTAATCGAGAGGTCGAGGATTCATCGATGGTCTTCTTTGGATTCGTCTGCCAAGGAAAATGATCCTCCACCTCCTCCTTCTCATTCACAAGTCAAATGACCATCATCTCCTCCATGAGTAAACCAACCACCATCTTCTCCACAAATAGATCAATCACCATCTCCTCTATGAGCAGACTGACCACCATCTCCAACTCCAACACTGGATCAACCACAGACACTGAATTGACCACCGACTCCTCCTCTAACAGACGACCAACCACCAACTCCTCCTCCAATAGATGACCAACCACCATCTCCTCTTGTTATCAGACAAATCAATAAGTGTGGACACAAACTGATCTCCCTAGTTTCACCCCAAAACTAGAACAAAACAAACAGTACACTGAACTTTCCTTATATTTTAGATATCAAATAAGAAGAGGATCCAAAACAGACCTTTTAAATCTTGTAGACCTGACCTTGCCAATGTGATCCCAACTCCGTCGTAATGCTGATGGAGAAGTATCTGTAAAGAAACACAAGCCAACGAAGACAAGAATAATAGAGTCTATTCGATATGAAACTATATACGTGATCAAGGAATCATACAATATGTACAAATAACGTTCATACAGGAAAGAAAAAGTATATTTGTATTAAAGAATGTGGAAGAAAGATACAACCAGATGCCTTGATGTTTTCAGGTTCCTTCCAACAGTTCCTTTCTTCCTACACACTTCTGCTCCAACGACTTCTAATACTGTAAGTTTGAATATACTAACAATCTATCTTGACAACATAAATCGAAAACATATCATAAGCCCTTCAACTGAGAATTCTCAAGCCAAAATTCTACTAACTCATTAGCCATTCTCAAAGCTGGCACAAAAAAGCTAACTTTCCCATGAGAACTCCCCTCCTTTTATAAGCTAAAAAGGATAGGGTAAGGAGGTTAGGATGATCCCATGAGATCATGGATGTGACTCAGATCCAAACTGATCGGAGGCCACCTCACCCTCGAAGCTTCTATTCTAGAAGTGTCGACAAGCTTATCTTTTTCTTCGTATGAACGATCTTCACACCCTTAACACTTAGCAAATTGCAACAATGTCACAGGGTACTGTGGTGCAACCTGTGTTGATCCTATATCGTCGCACCGTTAACACTGAGCAAGGTGTGATGATCCTTCTTTACAAGGTTTTTTATAAAGGAAAATATAATTTCATCTCTATGGGAACGTTCATCTTCATTCTTCTTCAGTGATTAAGGCAATTGATCCTTCTAAAGAAAAAGGATAGGTGTACATCATTAACGGTCATAGGGGTGACAAAAACAATGTGTAATAGTAAGCCCCCCAAAGTATGAAGTTAGAACAAAGTGATAGCTGAAATACTTTGTCGAGTGTGTGTTGGGAACAAGGAACACGTCAGTGGGAAACCTGCCAACAAACAAGAAAATATAGTACAATAATATATCATCACTGAGGTAGGCATTCCCATACTTAGAATAAAAATAACTCAAATCATAAATATCGACATGCAAAGATCCATGCCAAGTAAGACAAGTCATGGCCACCAAACATACACTGTGGATCCATGCCAATATGACTAAAATATGAACATATCCACGAAAAATACACTATGGATCTATGTGTTAAAGACTCAGATTTGAAAATAGCCATGAGACATACACTATGGATCTATGCAAGAGTACAATCTGAATATACTCCAATGCAACTTGAATCAATCAAAAAAGATTCAAGGTCTTCATCTCCACCACTCTATAGTACAAATCTAACCATGCGAATATATGTGTTGAAGTCAAACATGGTAGAAACCACTTGATTACCGGTCATTAGTGAATATCATTAACAAGTGCGAGGGAAATCAACATTAATGTCAATGAATGCCAAGGTACACTAGTACAATCCAACGAGTGTGAATTTATGAGCTGAAGTCGAACACTCGGCGGAATCTCCCGATTAGGGGTTAATAATGAAAACCCACTATCGAAAGCGAGGAAACCTTCCATTGAGGCATGCAAGTTCCAAGGTACCAATTAGTTTCTAAGTCTAATTCTTGAATAATGAGTCGAAGTAGACAGGAAAAGACTTGTCGTAGGAGGGCCTGGATGTATCCCCCATCAATGACACCAAACGGGTAAAAATATTTCAAGTAGATCAGAGTAACAAGTGATTCAAGAATGACTTAGGGATGGACGACGCAATAGAATGCTTAAGGACTATAGAAATGATCGACGCAATAGAAGGATTTCTGGGTTGAACTTCTCTTTGAACATATTGACGACACGACAACTGTCTTGGAAACACTGACTCAACAACATGGATCACATACCAATTTGTAATCTTATAAAGGAGTATGATCAAGAGACAAGCAAATTTTCCAACCTAGACACAAAGCAAGTGAAAGGGTGTCATGTTCAAAAGTGACTCTTCGATATAATACAGATTTATATACATTTCTTTCCCAATTCCCCCCCACCATTTCTAGCGAGTACCTCTTTATTTTTACACAAACTTGAGGAGGATAACATATGCTTGAATTGTAAGCTCATCCTTTGGATGATTCCTCTTGAGTATATTTAACGAACCCTAGGAAGGGGTGGTTCAGTCCCAAATGGGCCTTTCGATGTTTGTTTTACGAGTCCAAAGAAAGCAAACTCAATGGTATTTACATATTTATGGAGTTTGAAAAGAGCTTAAAGAGGACTCCATAAATCTTTCTAATCATGCTTTATTAGAGTGTTCCTTTTTCGTAAAGTAGTCTGATGAAACCAAAAAAGAGATAAACTGCAACTCAACAGGCTTTTTCTTCAAATACTTTAACGAGTGTGAAAAGACCAGATCGCTCGACAATCTTTTCATGTTTAGAGAGTCTGAAAAGATCTTAAAGAGAACTCCAGGGGGTTCCTTTTTCATATAACCTTTATGAGTCCGAAAAAGTGATAAAAGTATACTCAGTTACATTCTCAGGTATTTACGAGCATGAGAAAGAACAAAGACTAAGCTCGGGATTGGTTTCATTTTTACACAATCTTGAACCAAAGTAAAACTATGCTTGGGATAGATTTTATTTTTACACAAGCTTAAAACTAAACAAAACTATGCTTGGACCTGGTTTCATTTTTACACAAGCTTGAACCAGAGGAAACTATGCTTGAGGTAGGTGGTTTCATTTTTACACAAGTTTGAACTAGAGAAAACCATGCTTGGACCTAGTTTCATTTTTACACAAGCTCGAAACTAGAAAAACTATGCTTGCGACTTCCCAACGCATAATCTAGGGATGGTTGGTACTTTTCCCCTAGCTTAAGAAGCTAGTGAATTAACTTCAACATGAATTCCAGATGTTGTAAGCATTGTCCCCTAAGATTCGTTTCATCCAACGACATAGGGGGATGAAATGAAGCTTCAAATACTATAGGTAATGAAGTACTTGACTCAATCAAAGAGGGGGGAAATATATTTCATTTTTTAATGAGCTTTCCATAGGGAAGAAAAACTATGCTCGATAATCCAAGTTCAATCCCTAGACCTCTGTTTCATTTTTTAACGAGCTTGACATAGAAACATGAACTATGCTTGAGACAAGATGTTTTATTTTTTAACGAGCTTGGCACAAGAGGAGAACTATATTTGTAACCTCTGTTTCATTTTTTAACGAGGTTTCCACAGAGACGCAAAAACTATCCTCGTAAGCTGGTTTCATTTTTTAATGAGCTTGAAATCAGAAAACCATGCTCAAAGTGGGTTTCATTTTTTAATGAGCTTGAAATCAGAAAACCATGCTCAACACTCCTCTTGTTGACATTGGCTTCTAAGAGGATAATTCTCTGGAAGGAAACCATGTCAAGGGACAAAAATCAGTCATGGATTCCAAGAGATCATCACTTGACAAAAGAAATACACTCTGGAAGGAACACATGTCGAGGGTCGTGATAGGGGTAAGGAGGTTAGGCTCTAATAGCCCTATTGAAGAGATCACCATGTCAACTACTGGTTCAAAGTCATAAGAGACTGAGCTTATAGTGAGAGGCTCATCTTCATCGGCAGCTAAAGGCATGGGAGACAATGCCACATAATTGACTTGTGGCGGGGGCGATATCGTCTGCATATACGAACCGTTTAGCGAGGTCATTGAGTTGATGGTCAAGTCAGGGTCAACAAACAAAAGTTGATCAATAGTCACAATTCTTCCATAGTGATGGAAATATATCACATCATAGACATAATCTCGCCCAAGGAGTAAATCGAAATCCAAGGGGCTTGGACTACCATGACGTCAATAAAGACAATTTTCCCTCCTAAAGTTATTGGAAGTTGAGCAAGGATCCCCAAAGGTTGATTGGTTCTTCTATTAAAACCTAACAGATTTTGCGTAACCGGTACAAGTCGAGGACAACCCAAAGCTTGCCAAGCAATAGAGGACAAAATACTAGCATACACACCTTCATCTATCAACGTCTAAGGAACGTACCGACCACAAACTTGTATTGTAATCTTGAAAGGAATGTGAGAGGGAAGACGAGGTCCAGTTAGCGCACCCCTATAAAAAAGGATGGCCTCGTTACTTGGAGGCGGTTCCATGGGAAAAAGAAGAATCCCCCCTAGCACAGTAGATTCTGTATCAACGAGAAAAACATGGGCAGTATCGGGTTTACTCTCTAGCAGGACAGTAGGACCGATCGATGACGGGATCAGATCGACCACTTGGGTTTCATTCTCCAAGGGGAGAATGGGGTCGACAGATGGAAACAGATCGACCGCTTAGGTTTCACTCTCTAACAGTAGAGTGGGATTGGCCAAGGATGGGATCATATCGACCACTTTGTCAACTGGTTCAACTAAGGATGTGACCAGATTGACTACCTGATCAACCAAACTGACTGACGAAGGGACTAGATTGATCATTCCATCAACTACAGGTGGGTTGAGATTAAACCTGTAGTAAGCAACCGAAAGTGGAGGTTGGTAAATAGTCATGTCTTCTCGAAATTTTGAGGCTTTGTCCATACGAGGGAGAAGGTGAGTTTGATGACTCCCTCTGCATAAACTACACGAGAACTTGACTCTACTTTTTTTCTTCCCAACGGTATCCTGACTAGTTGACGGGAGGTTATCAACATGTTGTTCAGAGTCTGACGACATGGGTTGGCGAGGGCATGTAGACCATGCTTCTATAACCTTGGATAGACCAGGGAAATCCTTGTACCCTTACAAATCCTGCAAGGGTACTTGGGCTTACGGGTTGTTTGGATGATCTTGGCATCATCAACACTCCCAGCACGATCATTAGAAATTGGTTGTTTTCCAACATGTCTGGTAGTGGTTGGAAGTTTGGACGCTTGATTATTTTTCTTCTTCATAATATTCCTTTTCTTCTTCTTCTTATCCACCAGGTTACTAGCTTCAAAGATTTCACTCGACGAAGAAGATGAAATGGAAGAAGACCTTGCAAGTGAAGAGGGTGAAGAAGATATTACTAGTGAAGAAGGTGAAGGATCAAGATGAGGTTGATGTTCTTGGGGGGAATTGCATACAAGCGAAGCACTTGCTACATTTGGGATTACTGAAGTGGAAAACAACCATACCGGTAACCCAATTGTGTGACCTGGAAGTCTCAAAGTAGCGATGTAAGGAGGACCAACATTTTCGTAAGAAGGAAAAACAGAAGGTTCTCCCTGAGCAAGGGTTGCTTCATTGGTCGTTCCGGGAACCGACACCATTAAACACAGATCCAACCTAGACTCTGTTAGGGAAAACAAACAATACACGCTAAAAATCTAGGAAGCAAGCTAACAAACAAAACCTTCTCACAATGAATGCACTAGTTGGTGATGAAATCCAACATCGTGGGAACAATGTAAGAAGGGGATGAGATAGAGCGGGTGGAAAAGTTACATTGACGAATTGCTTAATGAAATTATGCCTTGGTGCAAGCTTCCACACAATAAACGTAGATTTACCCTCCAAGGAGCCCGAGTGAGTTTAGCCAACGTCGATTCCAGGTACAGTGAAGACTTTCCCCTTCACCGTCACCTTGTGTATTAACCCTAAAGAAAGGCCACTAAGGTTACCAATACAACAATGATGCTTGGGGAAACAGTCGACAATATGATATACGTGCAAGGGTAGGGTAACTGAGCCCAAAATCCAATTGAGAAGGCCCGCACAAGGTTGTTTTCTCAAGTGACCCCCAACAATACATGCAACCACTACACCAAGACCAACAAAGCAGGGTTAGTAACTATGTTGGACTGAATGTGATCTCGTGATTGACTCTTGTGTGAGAAGGGCTTCCTAGGACAAAATGTAGTAAATGGATTTCACCTCTCCCTAACTCAAGATTATATGTTTGTTTACAGCTTTGGAAAGTTATCTTTCACACCTATTCCAAAGCCCTACAACTAATCTAATGTAGGTTGCAAAGAACCCTAGAAATAGAAGTTTCAATGTAGATTTTAATTAACACGTAAATGTTATTAAGCTATTCTTACTCGAGAGGAAAATGGCGTGGACTGAATGATGTTTTGACTGACTCAAAACTTATGCAAAGAAATGAAGATACAAATATTTCACTTCGATGAAAGCTATGTTACTGGAAGGAGAAAACGTTTATCATTCCAAGATGCACAATGTCCCAAAATTTTATTAAACTCATCAATATCAAGATCCTCAAGAAATGATCCAAATAGATTGTACACCAATACACGATTCTTGCCCCCCCCCTTGATCATGAGGGGGAATTTGTTTTAAGATTTCAAGACCAAAAATGCCAAAAACCATGCAATTTCGCTACTTCAAATAAAAAGATGCCCCCAATCTAATGCAAAGCAAGAAATTAAATCTTTTTATTTCAAATATAGCTAAAAGCAATAACAAATCTCTTCAAAAACAAAAAACCCAAAATAATTTTTTTCTTTTAAAACGAATTATTCAGAAAAAGAAGTGTTCTTTCACTAAACAATTCTAAAGAAAAACAATGCTTTGTAACTGAAAGACACTCAAAGCAAGAGATCAAATCTTTCAAAATAAAACAAGCGAAAACAAAGCAAAGATGGATAAAAGCAGATTCAAAGCTGTCAAGTCGACTGTAATCGGACCTAACAAATCACCCCAAACACTTATCTCAGATCTGGGCAAGGAAAAAACTATCAAAATCAATTTTCCAAGAGATCGTCACAGGCTATAATCTAGCACAGTGTGACAATCCAGATCGACGCAGTCTAGAGAACATTACAGTGTGACGATGTCGCACTGTGTCTGAAGACAGGTTGTGTTGAACACCTAAAAAATGGAAAAATTAAAAAAAATGATAAAGTTTTTTCTGTGAATTCAATAGTCAGTGAGTCATACTAGATCTCCTAGTGACTCAGAAAATCAGAAACTCAAGAAGACAAGCAAAGAAAAAAACTACTAGGAAAACAATTTGTTTCCCGAGTATGGTCGTCAATTTTGTTATCGCACAAATCGGTAAGTGCAGAAACAAACTGATCTCCCTAGTTTCACCCTGTTATCGTGCAATTTGTACTTTCCCAAACCAAAGGCAAGAAAACACTAAATTGGCGTAACAAGGAGGTTGTCCTATCACTACCACCTAAAAAAGACACATCTTTCTATTTAGGAGTAGTACCCGAGGGGAAACGTCCCCAGTGACCCGACGGTTTGAGAAGGCTAAGGTAAGAGTATAAAGAAAGTCCCGCCCCTCTCACAGGTCACTCTGATCAAAATTTCCAAAGGTTTTAATGAGATGAAGCAAAGTAATATTTAAGTGTACCTGCCCAGAACAAGACAACAAGAAAAGTACTATTTGCAAGTACCATATGATGTTAGTGCTTCATAAAACCATAGATTTTGATAAAAAGAACAAGCTGATATAAAAGCTGAAGCAACATAAGTATTTATAACCACAATGTATATATAGCAGTAACTTCACAATTATGCCTCGATAAAGCTTTAAAAATGACCAAAAATGATAACATAAACTTGAAAAAATGATAGTAATTGTCAGGAGCAATGATAGCAATGTATAATCAGATTTAAAACTTGATTTTAACATGAACTTGTCGTTGTTATAGATGGTTGTAGCAATATTTTTCAACAACAACAAATTATTTAGTAGGTTAGTCTAATATAAAGTTAGAAATAGTTAGTAAAAGTCTTAAGGTAGAGGGTTTGAGAGTTGTTTTAGTTAATCAATCACTTCCAAGGTATGAATTAGTGCCTTTTAGGGTAAATGGAGTCAAAATTGCAGCGACAATTCTTAGAAGGAAACAACATATGATAGTAGATGAGCGAAAGGAAAGGGAAGATGGTTGAGGTGATAGTAACTGAACGCCTAAATATCTAAAACCCTAGAAGGAAAAGATGCTAGGAAGTAGGTAACCCTAGGCCCTAACAATTTCCTTCTTCTTTAGATCAAACTTTGAAAAAAATGTATGAAGCTTAATGAAGCAATTATACTAGAGTGCTACAAAGGTAGGGCTCTAGTATATCCTTCAAGGGTGGTGTTCTCTAGCAAAATCAAGTAGGTTAAGAGCTATAAAGAAAAGGACAATAACATGTGCTTTTCTCCTAGGGTTTCACACTAGCAATTTCATAATCTTAGAAATGAACAAGTAAATGCACCATAACCATTTAAAATAAATAAGTATTGAATATTTCTACGTACTTCATCAATAATAATATAGCCACAAACCCTAGTTGAAGACTTTCCACCATGAAAATGCAAAAATACCAAAAGAAGCCTCTTCCAAGAGTTGCACACCACTTAATTTCAACCAATAAGCCTTAAAAGAGGTCGAATTTCAGACCTCACACTTGTGTGAGTGAAAGATGATGAAAAATATAAGATGTGTCCCTTATTAATACAATAATCATGACCTTTAATTACAATTTAGGTCAAAAAAGGCCGACATGGCCAATTTACATCAAAAATCCAGTTTTTACATAAAATTAAAGAATTAAACCCTAAAATGTGCAGAAGAGGTGACATCATTCCCTCCTAGGGTGACATTAGGCCTCATAGGTGGTACGTTTGGCTCCATGAGAAAAACGTTAGGCCTTCCAAGGCCTCCAAATGATGCCACATCTGCCACTCGGCACACAACTGCCTCCATCATGTCCATCTAACATTGGGTGGCGCCTTGGGTCACAAGGGTGATGTCATGGGCCTCCCAAGGCCAATGTTCAAGGGGAAGAGAAAGATCCCTCTAGGTACAGGCCTCCCAAAGTGTCTCTGGTGGAACACCCTTCTTTTTCTCTGGTGCAAACCTCTAGTGTCTCTCTTCCCCTTGCTGGGGTCACAACATCCATCTGGTGGGATTTTAGCCCCTTGGAGGTCCGAACTAATCATCTCCCTATATGTACATGTTCATCAAGCATGGTCCTGCAACAACAACAAGTACACCCTCCATGGGCTCATAAGTCACATGGATCATAGCAATGTCAATCACATCTAATAATCAAGTTACCAAAACAAGTGCATCAAACCCCCTTTACCTAGAAAAATGCTCAAAGACGTTATGCATTTTAACAAGATAGGTTTGGAGAGGGTCTCAGGACGTCCTATTGGGCTAATCCTCCTGAGGTGTGGGGTGTTTCCCAGGTGAATACCAATCTAGGTCATGTAGGGGATGTTTGGTCAAGGGGTGCAGTGATAACAGGGAAATGTAGGTCTTACCTGTGGGTTCCTCTGTAGAGGGCGAGTTGCACCTTGTCATGGATGCCATTGTTTCCTATCCCATTCAATGCCTTTTAATCTTTGTCTTATTGATTTTTCTTTTCAAGAGAATAGCTGGAGGACACTGTCCTCGCGTGGTGACCAGTGGTGACAGCGTTACCCACAAGCATTTCACGAAAATGAGAAGGCCAACTCGTGATGATACCTCCTTTCTCTTGGATATTCCAGCAAGAGCCACTACCCTAGTTTGGTGACCAGATGGATGGCAGTGTCATACCGCTACATTCCCATGGACCTAATAGGCCGACTCATGATGAGACCTCCTATCCACCAACTAGGTCTTGAGTTTTATTTTATTTTACGGGTTCCCTTTTCTTGTCGGGAAGCCTTTTATTGCTTTCTCAGGAATCCCTGGGTGAAGCATCTCAAGGTTTCATCTTGGATTTTAACTTTTTCCAGCTGATTTTACCCTCTAGGCCTTTATCCCCTTCTTCCCACAAGGCAAGGTACAACCCTTACTAGCTTGGCAAACCTAATGCCCGAACCAATGTAGGGGAAATAAGAGAGGGATAATGATAGAAAGTGGTAAGTATGGAAGGAATGGACGATGGTATTTCATAGACCCACCTTTGGCAACTCATCCTTAAGGGAACCAACTTACTAGGGAACTCTATCACCCCCCCAAGGTATGGACGAGTTAAAGAGCATAATTTCCAAGAAAACATCATGAAACAAAATAGAATTCAATGCACATATTGAAATGTTTTGAGAGTCAAAGTGACACATACCATGATACTCAGACTCATTACCTCATGGAGAAAGACCCATTGCTGCTTCAGAACTAGGATGATGGGATGGATGTTTCTCCTGCTGATATATAGGAGACGCTGAAGAAAAGATGGGACCTCTAGGGCCAAGCTCAGGTCATATGGCTCTCGGTACTCCATGTCTAGGACCTGTGGGCCTCGAGACATAATCTCCTTAGTTATCCCAAGGACGGGGGATACCATCCGGCTCCAACTCGGGGACATGTGCTCACTGTAGAGGACATGAGAACCTCAACATATCTGGCATGAATTGTGATATGCTAGATCTCAACAAAAGCAATTAGTAATCTTTTGGGGTGGTGATATCACCTCTGGCTCATATATGATACTGTTAGATTTAGGGAAAAAATAGGAAACAATGATATCTTTTTATTTTTGTTTACTAGAACAAATGTAGATCAACACAATAAACATATTAGAATATAGACAACAAGATAGAAATAAATATGAACATGAAATTTTTGAATGTAAGTTAAGTGCAGAACAATATAACCTTTAACTTACCTCTAGCCAAAGAAGGATGTACATGTAACATGTAGATGTGTCCTCTTTAATATGCTCAAAAATTAGTTTAAAGTTCATCGATCAAAACTCTAGGGTTTTGATCTCTACCATGAAGTTAGGTAGACAGTTTTTCCAAAGAGAGGACCACAAGTAAAAGCTGATGTAAACACTCAACGACTGCCCAAAATTGAACTGTAATATACTATAACAATCAAACCCTTTAAGTAGAGAAACTCCTTCAAAGGAAGACACCAACAAACATAGACAATAAAGAGTAAATGTACCCATAGTTAAGAACAACAAAGAGAAATCTAGAAAACAGAGGGAGGAGGAGCAATGACACCCTCTCACATTGGCAGCCTAGAGAAAGGAGCCCCCCCATAGCCTCACACATAGTGGCAGCCACAAAAAAAGGGTCGCGACACCTTCACACAATCTAGGGACAGGCCGCGGGGGTTTAGTGAGGTCTACGACAACCACAACAAGATTCCACGGTAAGAGGGATAGTTTAAGGAGAGGCCCCACACCTCTAAACTAGCAAGCATAACCAACCTGAAGCTCCAAGCCAACAAGTGTCCAAAAACATACAACCAAGGAGAGAGGACTAATACGTGAAGTCTGAAATAAAAATCACTTGGAAAATTCTGAAAAAAACTCCCAGTCAAATAATACATGAAGTCTGAAATAAAAATCACTTGGAAAATTCGTACTACAAACAAGAAGGCCAATCTGAGGTAGCCGCAACAAAAAAGACTAGGAAGAATGAGTGGAGTAAAAAAAATGTAAGTGAATGAGAGAGGGAGGGTTCCTTATAGAGTTATGAAGAAGGGTTAGGGCTAAATATAAAATAATTAATAAATGACATTTTAATTAATTAAATTATTAATTAAAAGTCAAATAAGTCAAAATGACTTATAAAAACCCAACACAACATTACTAAAGAAAGGAAATAAAATCAAACAAAGGGGGAAACCACAAGACAAGGTCAAGGGGGTCCTTAATGGAAAAACATGTCCACATAAGTCTCATAATGACTTATAAACTTTTATAATCATTGCATAAGAGGGTACATCAACAATGTGGTCATGTCCATCTTCTCAGCTACTCCTAGGTCTCGTGGACCATCCCGGGAGAGGGGATGAAGATCACATATCATCATATCTTGGTATTTAACCAAGATGTACCTGGTCAGATACCAAGTTTCCCCAAAACACATCTGGGGGCCCTAGAACATTTCTAGGGTCTTATCCACCAAGGTACAATACCAAGTATCAAGCAAGGGTTCCCTGGAACACATCCAGGGACCCTAGACACATCTAGGGACTTATATCATCAACCACCAAGGTACACAACCAAGGATCAATCCAAGCATGGAGCAAGGATTCCCTGGAACACATCCAGGGGCCCTAGAACAAATCTAGGGAATTATATCATCAACCACCAAGGAATACATCCAGAGGCCCTAAAACACATCTAGGGACTTATATCATGAACCACCAAGGAACACATCCAAGGATCAATCCAAGCACCGATCAAAGATTCCCTGGAACACATCCAGGGTCCCTCGAACACATCTAGGGACTTATTGCTTGGTCCTTGACCAAGAACTCCGGTCATGTACTGGGGGCCCTCACTAGGGTCTTTTGCCATGGCTCTCACTGCTTGGTCCCAAAATAAGAAACCTCGGTAGTGTAGTGGGGGCCCTACTCCACAACGAGGGTCTTATGTTATCCTTCGGAGAATGGCTCTTGCAACTGCACTAATTTCAACACTCCCTCTCAACAAGAAGGGCATTCTCAACAACACCAAGCTTATCTCGAAAGTACACAAACTTTGTCAATGATAAAGGCTTGGTAAAAATATATGTTGTTTGTTTCACAGTTGGAACATACTGTATACTAAGAATTTTCTTTTGCACCATGTCCCGAACATAGTGATATCTCATATCAATGTGTTTCAATTTGTCATGAAACACCAGATTCTCAGAGAGATTTATATAGCTTTGGTTATCGCAGTGGATAGTTGTGGGTTCCATCTCAACATGAACAAATATGAAAGTAGCTTTCTGAGCCATACTGCTTCTCTGCTGCCAACATTTGCAACAATGTGTTCTACTTCTGCATTGCTCTGGGCTATGGAGCCATGTTTCCTGTTGGACCAGGAGATCGAAGTTGAACCCAAACTGAAACAATATCCAGAAGTACTCTTCCGGTCCACTGTACTGCTCATCCAGTCTGAATCTGTATATCCATGAAGCATCATGCCTCCATTGGAAGTGTATCTAAGCCCATAGGCTATAGTCGCCTGAGCATATATGAGAATATGTTCAACAATAGTCATATGAATATGATTTGGTTCACACATGAACTGGCTAAGAGCATTCATTGCATAACATATGTCTGGTTTGGTATGTACTAGATACATTAAGGACCCAATAATCTGACGATATATAAAGGGGTTTTCTGAATCTGAACCTATAGTTTGATCATGTAGCTTCTTTAGGTTAGAAATCATAGGTGTGATCATGGACTTACAGTCCGAAATGCCAAATCTGTGAAACACATCAACTACGTACTTGCTTTGTGAGAGAAATATTTCACCATGTTTCTACCACACCTCTAAACCAAGAAAGTAATGCATAGGACTCAAGTCCTTCATTTCAAATTCCATTGAAAATTCCCTCTTAGTCTGAGATATCAGATTTTTTTTTTTTGTTTAATTTATGTAAGGAACAAATCATACAGATATAATACTAAGATGATAGGATGATTATGTACAATCTTTATATATATATTGGGACCTGCTATTCTCTTGGTAAACCCAAGACTATGAAGAAAATTGTCAATTCTTCCATAGCAAGCTCTTGGAGCTTGTTTCAATCCATATATGGATTTCTTTAGTTTGCATACATTGGATTCTTTCCCATGAATTATGAAACCCTCAGGATGCCCGATATAAACCTCTTTCTCAACTTCAATGTTAAGAAAAGTAGTCTTAGCATCCATTTGGTAAAGTTCCCAACCAAAACTAAAGCAAGAGATTAATGATTTTGATGGAAGTATACCTGGCAACAGGAGCAAAGATATCATCATAGTCAATTCCTTCTTTCTAAGAGAGAGAATCCCCGAGCCACAAATTGAGCCTTGAATTTTTCAACACTACCATCTGTTGCATGCTTTATTTTGTAAATCCATTTCGAGGTTACCACTGGTTTTCCCTGAGGTCTTTGGATCACTTCCCATACATCGTTCTTCAGTATTGACTCGTACTCTTATACCATGGAATCCTCCCATACTATATGTTTGGTAGCCTCATCGAAAGTGGAAGGTTCTAAGTCAATCACAAGGTTCAATTGAGCTATCAAACCTGAGTATTTATCTGGATTCTTGCTTTCCGTAAAAGTACCTTTCGATGCTACATGTTTTTCTGCTTCTTTTAAGATTTCACGACACCAATTTGGCTTTC
Source organism: Picea engelmannii (assembly GCA_009831015.1). NCBI lineage: Eukaryota > Viridiplantae > Streptophyta > Pinopsida > Pinales > Pinaceae > Picea > Picea engelmannii. The sequence goes on along the minus strand of ML798706.1, from coordinate 494,353 downwards.
TTTTGACATGAGGTTTCTCTAATGGAAAATCAATAGAATCCCTCATGGGATCCACAGAAGGCTCTCTGACATGCTCCCTCTGCTCATCTAAAGATGGAGATCTTGAAGGATCTAGAGATGGAGCTTCCTGCTCCTCTGGAAGTTATCTGGACTGACGAAAAAACAACTTCCTCGTGGAAGGTTTCATCCCTGCTAACCTCTATGTACATTTTCCCCAGTACAAAGATTTGATATGCTTTTGAGGTCTCATTGTAACCCAAAAATGTTCCTTTCTTTCCAGAGGGCTCTAACTTAGTCCTCTTATCCTTAGTTATATGAATGTAGACAGGTTGCGAACGATTCTCAAATGACCAATTGAAGGCTTCTGGAGATTTCTCTTCTAGGGCACTATGAGGGCATTTATTCTGAATATAGACCGTGATACTCGCGGCTTGGACCCAAAGCGACAACAAAATATCATGGTCGTCTATCATAGATCTGACTGCTTCACAAATTACTTTAATTGCTTGATTTCTATCACATATATGCTTGTAGATGAGAATGTAAGAAAACATCCATGACTAGTGAATATAGAAGCCTTTAAGAGTGTCAAACAAAGAATTATAAAGTAAAAAATTTAAGTGCCCCAAAATTGAGATCAAGCTGTTGGATAAGATAGATTTCACCAAGAGAAAGTATTTTTATTTCAATTGTCAAGATACTACACAGTAAAAGACTTGACAAAGAAAAATCATTTATGAGCAAGTATTTGTGAAAGTTCTAAAGGATTATATGTTATACTCAAGTGAAATACTCCTTCAACATTTATCTGAATGTTAGGGATGTCTTCAATAGGTAAAAGAGTTTTCTGACTCTGTTTCTTGTATTATGTTAGTTATTGTATACAAGTGTCATACTTTATCAAAGTCTGGGGCTGAAGAAAAACTCCTTCTCTCTCTCTTTTTTTTTTTTTGTAAACTGTCAAGAACTGGGATTGATCTCTGTGTTGGGTGCTATTTATTTGTTGTCCCACTCTTAAATTGTTTCTGGAAAAAAAATGTACTCTAAAGCACTCATATCTGAAAATCCAGAAACATTTTAACTATGAGAGCACGTATACTAAGCATGTTGTCTAAAATAAAAAATAAAAAAAATATTTGTTGTATATTCACTGTATGTATTAGAGGCGAAGGCTGGTAGTGTGCCTTCACTTGCATGGGAGAGCCCAAAGCATGTTCAAGTGTTGTGAAAATCCACCCTGATAAATCTGAAAAACAACCACAAGGTTTTGTTTCTGTTACTGAAGTAATTTCCCTCTTGAATGCACCATGTATGTGCATATTGGAAGGACCTACTAGCTCATAAAAAATTACCCTAAAAAGTCTTATTCTCAAACATGAGAGACTAGAGGTCCAATCCACAATCATCTTGGTAGCCCCATATTTCAAACTTAAGGAAATGTGAAGTTTCCAAAAGATTAGAGACCCAAGGAATAAAAACGCGTTCTTTAAAGTGTAATGTAATGTTAAAGTAAGGCGTGTGAGGAAATTACAGTACCAGTTAAGGATTATGACACTAAATGAAAATCATCCTTCCACACGAGTCAAAATATCTTTGAGACTGAAGTTCTTAAGCTTAAGAATTCATTTTAAGTACAAGAAAAAAGTATGCAAACCAAAAGTGCTATACCACAACCTTGAATGAAAATTAGTGTGTAATGACTTGTGGAAACAAGTGCATGTATTTGTTCAGACCCATAATTCACGAGACAAAGAAGAAAAATAAAGCCATTAACCACACAAATTTACAAAGTGAAAATCGTTGTGATGTTACCAGATTTATGATCGATGTCCATATTTTATTATTGAATAGACTCACTGCTACTCTGCAAAATAAACCCATAGAGGTGGATCTATGCAGACTCAAGTCTGCAACTCTTGAGCTCTTTTCATGCCCTAAGCTTTGATACCATGTTATATTTAGGGAAAAAATAGGAAACAATGATATCTTTTTATTTCTGTTTACTAGAACAAATGTAGATCAACACAATAAACAGATTAGAATATAGACAGTAAGATAGAAATAAATCTGAACATGAAATTTATGAATGTAAGTTAAGTGCAGGACAATATAACCTTTAACTTACCTCTATCCAAAGAAGGATGTACATGTAACATGTATATGTGTCCTCTATAATATGCTTATAAAATCAGTTTAAATTTCATGGATCAAAACTCTAGTGTTTTGATCTCTACGATGAAGTTAGGTAGACAGTTTTTCCAAAGAGAGGACCACAAGTAAAGGCTGATGTAAACACTCAATGGTTGCCCAAAACTGAATTGTAACATACTATAACAAACAAACACTTTAATCTTCAAAGGAAGACACCAAAAAACATAGACAACAAAGAGTAAATGTACCCACAATTAGGAACAACAGAGAGAAATCCAGAAAACAGAGGGAGGAGGAGCAGTGGCACTCTGTCACATTGGCATCCTGGAGAAAGGAGGTCCCCTTTAGCCTCACACACACAATGGAAACAAAAAAAAAGGGTCACGACACCTTCACACAATCCAGGGACAGGCCGCAGGGGTTTAGTGAGGTCTACGACAACCACAACAAAAGTACACGGTAAGAGGGACAGTGTAAGGAGAGCTATGACACCTCTAAACTAGCAAGCACAACCAACCTGAAGCTCCCAACCAACAAGTGTCCAAAAACATACAACCAAGGAGAGAGGAATGTAATAACTCCTCAACAAAACTGATATGAAAAAAGCTCCCAGTCAAACAATACCTCAAGTCTGAAACAAAAATCATTTGGAAAATCCATACCACAAACAAGAAGGCCAATCTGAGGTAGCCACAACAAAACAAACTAGGAAGAATGAGTGGAGGAAAAAAAATGTAAGTGAATGAGAGAGGGAGGGTTCCTTATATAGTTATGAAGAAGGGTTAGGGATAAATATAAAATAATTAATAAATGACATTTTAATTAATAAAATTATTAATTAAAAGTCAAATAAGTCAAAGTGACTTATAAAAACCCAACACAACATTACTCAAGAAAGGAAACAAAATCAAACAAAGGAGGGAACCATAAGACAAGGTCAAGGGGGTCCTCAATGGAAAAACATGTCCACATAAGTCTTATAATGACTTATAAACTTTTATCATCATTGCATAAGAGCGTACATCAACAATGTGGTCATGTCCATCTTCTAAGCTACTCCTAGCTTTCATGGACCATCCCGGGAGAGAGGAAGAAGATCACACATCATCATATCTTAGTATTTAACCAAGATCTACCTGGTACTAGACCAGGTTTCCCTAGAACACATTTGGGGGACCTAGAACATATCTAGGGTCTTATCCACCAAGGTACAAGACCAAGGATCAACCCAAGTGTTAAGCAAGGGTTCCCTGGAACACATCCAGGGGCCCTATAACACATCTAGGGACTTATATCATCAACCACCAAGGTACACAACCAAGTATCAATCCAAGCATGAAGCATGGATTCCATGGAACACATCCAGGGGTCCTAGAACACATCTAGGGACTTATATCATCAACCACCAAGGAACACATCAAAGGATCAATCCAATCATCAAGCAAGGATTCCCTGAAACACATCTAGGGGCCCTAGAACACATCTAGGGACTTACTGCTTGGTCCTTGACCAAGAACCCCAGTCATGTATTGGGGGCCCTCACCAGGGTCTTTTTCGATGGCTCTCACTGCTTGGACCCAAACCAAGAAACCCTAGGAATGTACTAGGGGCCCTAGTTCATAGCTAGGGTGCTATCCTCTAGAGAATGGCTCTTGCAGCTGCACTAGTTTCAATAGATACAATGAAATACAAGTAAGCAATCATATATACAAATGGAAACGAAACTACACTACTCTAGCATGATATGTAGATGGTATATACATTGAATGCAAATGCCTACCTACTTACCTGTACTTACTTGTTGGTTGAACGCTAGGTGTAGTCAAATAGCCAGTGAAACCATCCTAGCAATGTCTCATAGTACCTGCCTATGTGCTTTATCATAAACCAAAACAATGATAAGTCAAGCACAAAAATAACATGAGTTAGAAAATGTATTGTATCATCGGAAATCCTAAAGTATAGCTCATGGAGGCGGGAGAGAGGGACAAAATTGTGCATTTTCACACTCTTAAGATAGTTCTCAATCCATCTCAGAAAGGGATCATGAAGAATCAAAGGTTCTCAATACCAACTCAAAGAGTATAAAATTTGGCTACCTTGGACGTCATGAAATCCTGAGGTTTGTGAAAGGACTAGTAAGAACCTAAAGGACGACTGACAATTTCTTAAGGGGAGGCTAAAATAAAGAGATACTAAACTTCTTTTAAAGGTATTAAACCTACCATTGGATTCTAAAAGAAGGATTTTCCTAGGATAAAACTCAAAACAAGGGACATGTTTCCCAACTACACCCTTAATGACATAGCGAGGTAAAGTAATTGAAGGGGGTTGGAGAACCTCGTCACAAGTACCCTGCTTTGGGCAAGCAATGCCCTCACCTCTATCAATATTCGAGCATAACGATGGTTGATAGTATTCTTCATAAAATAAATCCAAGTGCTCAAAGGAGTACTCATCAGAATCTTCAAGGTATGACCAAAAATCATCAGTAGTAAATAGAACTAGGTCACCCTTGGAGATGTCTGTGACTATATCATTTCCTTGTTGCTAGATGTCATAATCATTAGTAACCTCATATGATAGTTGAAGAGGCAACACTTGGAAATGTCCTTCCATATCATAAATGGGATCCTTATTAGAACCAATCACATCCCACTTACGTCTTCCAACATGTATGAACTCATAAATATTATCAACAATGGTACTACCTTTATCATAACATGAAGGATTTAATGCATCAAAGGGCTCCTCTAGTACTTCTTCGCTTTCCAAATCATAAAACAAAGCATCATAAAAATCTTGGAAAGGGAAATAAATTGTCGTGTTAACTTCTTGTTGTGCAGGAGCATCTATGGCATGGATGGCTTCATCAAAGGAAGAGGGTCCAGTACATCATCACCAAGACTCATCTCTTCGTCTTCATCAGAAAAAGAAAGAACTAACTCTTCCAAGGGTTCCTTTACTTCTTCACCTTTTGAATCATAGAACAAAGTGTCATCAAGAAACTAGAAAGGAAAATGACTCACCTCATTCTATTCATCTTGTGCAGGAGAGATAGGATCTTGAAGAGTTTCAACAAACGAAGGAGCGATTACTAGTGCTTCATCCTCATAATTCACTTTTCTAGTTAAATATTCACTGCATTCTATTGAATGATGGGAAAAATCTTGCTCCTCTTCAAGGGGTTGACAATTTTAGTCATAAATTTCTCCTTCTATATCTAAGGGTTCTTGGTATTGAATATGGTACACATCCCTAAGATCTTCCACAATATCAGTGGTGAATCCTTCATTCTCTAGGGCTACTTATAGATTCTTAAGGGAATCTTCATATGTCAGGCAATGTGGTTTCACAAACTCAATAAACCTACTGATGAGGTCTACGAAAGATGATATACCCCTATCTTCGCAACAACTATTAAATCAATCTTGCAAAAAAGATGGCAGAGAAAGTATGAATAATTTTACCAGAACATCCTCCCCTCCCAATTCTATCTCACTTATATACTTCAAGAATTCTACAATGTGAGTAATTTGGATGCCTCCAAATCTTGGAGAGTTGTTTAACCATTTTGTATCAAAATATTGCGGGTATCCTTGAAAACTTTTGAAATCAATAGTCGGATACACTTGCTCCCAGGGCACCATGATCCCATAACTTGGAAATAACACAAAATAGAGAGTAAGGTGGCACCTTGGAAAAGATTAGTGGAGTTGCCAGATAATTTTCTTGAAACTATCAAAGGAATGAGGGGATCATCCTCAGTGGAGTCACTAGGTAAGCTTTGTAAGATAAATGATTTTGGAAAAAAGGCTTACCGAAAAGTCTCGTCTTTTAGGAAAATTGACTCAGTGTTCCCTGACAACGATGCCAAAATGTTATCGCGCAATTCGTACTTGCCCAAAGCTAAAGGAAAGTGAACACTAAATTGGTGTAACAAGGAGGTTTTCCTATCACTGTCACCTAAACAAGACACCTCTTTTTATTTAGGAGTAGTAACCCAGGGGAGACATCCCTAGTGACTTGGGGGTTTGAGAAGGCTAAGTTAAGAGTATCAACAAAGTCCCACCCATCTCACAGGGCACTTTGATCAAAAGTTGCAAAGGTTTTAATGAGATGAAGCAAAGTAATATTTAAGTGTACATGCCTAGAACAAGACAACAAGAAAAATACTATTTGCAAGTACCATATGATGTTAGTGCTTCATAAAACCATATACTTTGATAAAGAGAACAAGCTGATATAAAAGCTGAAGCAACAAAAGTATTTATAACAACTATGTATATATAGCAATAACTTCACAATTATACCTCAATAAAGCTTAAAAAATTACCAGAAATGATAACATAAACTTGACAAAATGATAGTAATTGTCAGAAGCAATGATGGCAATGTATAATCAACTTTAAATTTTGCTTTTAAGATGAATTTGTTGTTGTTATAGATGGTTGTAGAAATATTTTCAAACAACAACAAATTAGTTAATAGTTTAGTCTAATCTAAAGTTAGAAATAATTAGTAAAAGTCTTAAGGTAGATGGTTTGAGAGTTGTTTTAGTCAATGAATCACTTGCAAGGTATGAACTAGTGCCTTTTAAGGTAAATGGAGTAAAAATTGCAGCCGCAATTCTTAGAGGGAAACAACAAATGATAATAGATGAGCTAAAGGAAAGGGAAGATGGTTGAGGTGTTAGTAACCTAAGGCCTCAATATCTAAAACCCTAGAAGGAAAAGATGCTAGGAAGTAGGTAACCCTAGGCCCTAGCGATTTCCTTCTTCTTTAGATCAATCTTTGAAATAAATGTATGAATCTTAATGAAGTAATGATATTAGAGTGCTACAAAGGTACGACTCTAGTATATCTGTTGGCACAGGGGCAGACCCAGGGTTCACTCCAAGAGCACACCAACAAGACCTAGCTACCGACCCTTTCGGCAACACCTGCGAAGCAGATGTAGTCTCACCCGAAGCAGCTAAGAGGGGGGTTGCAGGACAAAGATGTCTACAACCAGGGGAATATCAAGTGGAACTAATACAACAATAATTCAACATTCATATATCTTTTGTCAGCTAGATCTACTCTGCACAGCTATAAATCTGATCTAACACAATAATGCAAATAACAGTATAACAATGACAGAGATTGAGGCATCAATCACACATACGACACAAAATATACGTGGTTCACCCTCTCTCTAGGGCTATGTCCACAGAACTGTGCTTATGATATATTAAGATAAAGCTTACAGTTTTGATCTGTGCTCTTAGTCAGCAGATCTTCTCTCTGTCTCCCACCTTCCTGCACACCCAGCTGCAGGACTTGATCTTCGCACCCAGATGAAGATCTTACAATACCAGAAGGCTCTCCCTCTCAACACTCCTCTCTCTCATAGTACAATAATCTCTCAACCAAAAACAATCAATATCAATACCCAACACTAATATCGACCCGACCTAGGTCCTCTCTACCTCTATTTATAAATTATAGTCCCTCACCGACAGCCTTAGGTCAAAACCTAGGTTCCAAAACCCTAGATACCAAACCCCTAGGTGTCTAAAACCCTAGGTCAATTTGACCCGCCTTTTCAGAGCTTTGCTAGCCTGTCTTTCCTCCCTTCTCGCGTGGTGATCCAAAGCATCCAATGGTGGATTTCTCTGCTTACTGAGTTGTCCTCGATCCATCTTCCTTGTTGATCTGTCATCCTCGATCTCCTCATCCAATGACTTGATTTTTTGTACTTTGCTCCGGCTTTTATACTCTTTTGCTTACTTCGACCCAGTGACAGTCACTGTTTCTCCCACGCAGTTCGCGTTTGACCTTTTATTCCTCGATCTTCGCTTCCTTTCATAACCAAGGGCCAACAGGCCCCCAACACTCACCTGTGACTAGTCCGGAGGAACTTCAGATCTGATCCTTCTGTTTCACTTCGACTTTGGACTGCGTAGTGCAGCCTTTGCTTTCTTCTTTATGCCTCCTTCCCATCCTTGTGCAGACTATCTTTTTTGTTTCTGGTACCCAGTTTCAACTGCACCTGTTACCTAGACCCTTTTCTCCTTGCTTTTACTGAGAGTTGCGAGGCAATTGGTTGTCATAATACAACTTCAGTCGACTCCCATTCACTAATCTTTCTTTCCATTCTCCCTTCAATGTCTTCAATTGCGCAACTCCTCCTTCTGTAACATAGGTGATATCATATGGTCCAAGCCAATGCGTTCTGAACTTCCCAGGGTGTTTGATAAACTTACTGTCATACATCAGTACTAAATAACCTTGCTTGAATGTCTTCTTCTTGATGTGCCTGTCATGATAGGCCTTTTCTCGTTCCTTCTGAACCTGCTGATGGAATCCTGCAATGAATCTCTCTTCTTCCAGTTCAACCAACTGTGCAAGCCTCTCATGAACAACGTTGGTATCATCCATGTCTGTAATTGCAACAATTATTAAGCTTGGTACCAAGTACTCCATCGGGACAACAACTTTGAGACCATAAACCAACTTGAAAGGGGTCTGCATTGTTAATTTCTTGCAAGTAGTTCTATAAGCTCAGAGTACTGTTGGTACTCTTAAATCCTAGTCATCCCTGTTCACACTGCAAATCTTAGTAAATGTTGTCTCTAATATTTTGTTGAATTCTTCACCCGTTTTGTTTGCTTGTGGATGGTAAGGTGTACTCTTCTGATGGTGAACTGCAAATTCTTTAGTCAGGGCTTCAACTGTATTATTGATGAAATGAGTGCCTTGATCGCTCATAAGGGTCTTAGGGCATCCAAACCTGGTTATTATGTTATCAAATATAAAATGTGCAGTTGTAGTTGCACTACAGTCCTTGACTGCTCTTGCTTCGTCCCATCTAGTCAGGTATTCTGTTGCAGTGATAATGTACCTTGCTCCTGTGCGCTTTCCTGGTGGGTTTATAAGTCCCACGAAGTCAATGGCCCACTTTTCAAATGCTTGTAGGGTCATCTGCGGTGCTAGTGACATTTCATCTCTTCGGGATGGTTTTCCAACTCTCTGGCATACATCACAGGCTCTGGTATACTCTTTAGCATCTCTATGTAAAATAGGCCACCAAAGGCCATCTCGTAGAACCTTCTGCACTGTTGCTTTCCCTGCGTAATTTCCTCCTGTGATGCCTTCATGAGCTTCTGCGAGGATCAGCAGGGGCTCTGCCTCCATCACACATATTCTTAGTATCTCATCAGGTCCCATCTTATATAGCTAACCAACTATCAGTGAAAAGTCTGCAGCGCGCACCACTAGTTGTTTCTTTTGGGAAATTGTATACTCACTTGGATCCATTCCTGTTGACAGGAATTGGACTATGTCTATGAAGTGGTCATCCATATTCCTAATGGCGAGCAACTGTGCATCCGGTAGTGTATCCTCTAGATTGGTGGGTTCTTTGCCATGTTCCAACCTCGATAGGTGGTCGGGTCGCTTGTTCATTCTTCCTGGCTTAACTATGATCCCAAAATCATATTCTTGAAACAGGAGAAGCCATCTGCATATTCGCCCCCAACACTGGCTTGTTGACTAGGTACTTCAGCGTAGAGTGATCAGTAAACATTTTAAAGTGTCCTCCTAGTAAGTAATGGCGGAATTTTTGCAGCGTGTACACCATGGCTAATCCTTCTCTCTCTGTAGTAGTGTAATTGATTTTAGCTGTAGATAGATTTTTGCTAGCAAATGCTAATGGATGGTCGATCTCCCCTTCTCCAGGTTGTGCCAATACTACTCCTAATGCAATAGAAGATGCATCAACATGCACATGAAATTATCTACTCCAATCTGGAAAGACCAGAATGGGTGTAGTCACCATCTTTTGTTTCAGTGTGTCGAAGCTCTGTTGGCATTCATCTATCCAACCAAATTGTCAGTTTTTCTTTAATAACTTCTCCATTGGCGCAGTAATCTGAGCATATCCTTTGATAAATTTCTTGTAATAGCCAATATGTCTTAGTGCAGTGTGCAGTTGTTTGACTGAAGTAAGAGGCAGTAAGTCGACTATAATTGCAATTTTTGATGGATCAACCAACAATCCTTTCTTGCATACAATATGTCCTAATAATACTCCAAAAGGTGAGAATAAGATGCACTTCTTCAAATTTAAAGCATTTTGACACTGCCTGCATTTGTCCAACATTAGTCTTAGACATTCAATATGATTTTTCAGCAAACTAAAAAGAATCCACTCATCAAAATAGGTTTCTAAAAACTTATGCAAATTTTTTTTGAACGCTTCGACCACCACCCTGGAGAAGATGGTTGGGGCATTCTTCAGTCCAAATGGCATCACTGTGTATTGGTAGGATCCCCATTCTGTAGCAAGTGTGTTATTGTGGCGGTCCTCCTTGGATATCTGGATCTGATGGTATCCTGAAAACCCATCTGTAAAAGAATATACCTCATGGCCTCCCACATTATCCAACACTTCGTCTGTGAATGGTGTAGGGAAAGGATCATCCAAACAAGCATCATTCAGCTTCCTGAGATCTACGCAGATCCTGATCTCGCCTGTCTTCTTGTCTTGCACCACCATAGGGATGATCCACTCCGACTCTTCGACAGGTTCAATAATCCCTGCTTATAACATTCTGTCGAGCTCAATCTTCACTTTTTCCTTATATTTCGGGTTCAATCTGTAGGGTCTTTGCTTGACTGGCTTCACATCTAGTTTCAAAGGTATTCTCATTTCTCCCATAGGTCCTTGGATACCCTTCATATCAGTGAACTTGGTCGGAAACAAGTCCTGATACTCGTATTGTAATTCTGTAATTTTATCAATGGTAGCAGCATCCCAGTATTCTCCGACATTGGCAAGCTTTGGTGTCTCATCTGTCCCAATATTGAATTTATTTATCTTGATCGATTGTCCAATGAATGGCAGCTCAACTCCTAGTCCTTCCACATCTCTATGGCCTTCTGTCTCAACGATGTTTACCTTCCTCGGATCGTCATCTGCATCGGCATTAATGTTGTAACATCCTTGTAGTTTCTAGAATGGAACAGTCCATTCGTCCTCTTCTTGCTCCAAAGGGAGGCTAGATGCCTCCTTAAATACTTTCTGCCTCACAATCTATAGTGCTTGATCTATTGAAGGAAATTCACTTTCAAACAAAAAGGTGGTTACAAAATTATGAAGCATACCTTCCCAATCTGCAGTGATGAGGCGCAACTCCGCTTGAAGGTACCAGTTAATAGGGGTCGTGTCCAGCGTGTTAATGAATATTTGTACCCATTGTTCTCTAGGAATGTCACTCCAGGCTTCTTCACAGCTTTGCACATGGTCCTTTGGGTAGCTTCGACCTGTGTACCTCACTTCGCAGCTTCCTACTTTAGCTGAGAACCGTGCTGTCATCAAGGTTCAACATTGTGTCCAGTCTGTAATATTTCTTTTGTGCATACCCACCATCTTGCCGGTGTAGCTTTCAGGGCCTCATCCATAGCCAACAACCTCTGTTGTGCTGGTACACTTGTTTCAAAATCTGAGAGGAAGGCTTCTAGAGGGTTCAGACCATCAAAGGTAGGCAAGTTACTTATTGTTGTACCAATCCAACGAACTTCTCTGGTCAATCGAGCACATCTCCTTGTGGAAACTTCATACATCTGGTTCTGCCAGTTCTCTAATGCTTCTTCTGAATCTGATGAACACGTGCTATCACTTCGCCAACTTAGATTTCCATCGGCAGTAGGGTTGATATAATCCTGTTGTCTGGTTGTTAATTTATATATGTTTTCTATCTCATATGTGTGGTATTCTTATCTGATGGGCTCTGTATATCGCAGACCCTCATCTGGATCTAAGGGTGCAATGACCCTAAGGCCAACTCTTTCAAATGTCATGCATATTTTCTTTAAATCAACAACAATAGAATTGTTGAAGGCCCAATCAATTCCTAGCAATGCAGAGTAAGGGCAACTATCATCAACAATTTCAATAACCTCAAAATCTGCAAAGGTCCTAACTCCATTGATGTCCACAGGGACATGCTCCAATCGTCCAAATGGGCTGACATCTTGCTGATTAGCCATTCTAAGAATGATAGGGGAATAGATCAACTTCGATTTTCCCATTAGTGCCCAAGTTTGCTTCGTCATGACATTGACCTCCGACCCTAAGTCGAGGACCACATAGTCTATATCATACTCTCTTATTTGAGCATTCAAATGTAATTCTTTGTTTGTTCTTCTCTTCTTACCAATCTGGTGTACTACCCTGTTCAGTAAGGGGTCTACCTTTCCTAGCTCATACTACCTGATTAGGTTCTGTAACTCTTGCACAACATTCTCATCCCGAATTAACTTAAGACAAGTGTACACAAATTTGATTAGTTTACTTACCTCTTTTCCTTCTTTCGGTGAAGCTGATTGATCAAATGCCTGAGGCATTCCATACTCTTTTATTTCTGGTCGCATTTAAGATGAGGATCCTTGGTCCCCGTTGAAATCCTGTCTTGCTTCCTAGAAGATTTGTCTTTCTTTCCTTGCATCAAAATCCTGAGTCTTCTCCACAGCTTTCCTGATACTTGACTCTTCTGCTATCTTTCTTTGGATTGTTCTATCTTTTCCTATAGCAATGCCTCCTCGAGTAATAACAATGAATCTAGGGTTTTTTCCACGCGGTTCGACATATATCAGTTGCACTTTTGGGTTTTGCTGGGGTCCTCATCTTTCCTGAAGTTTAGCCAGCAACAAGGGGCAATCCTCGATGACATGCTCGAAGGAGTTGCAATAACTGCAGGTTGTGGAAGGGTTCTGGAAGTCCCTCGCTAAATGTCCTGGTTGCACGCAGTTGTAATAGATTATTTGTCCTCAGCCTAGACCCATACCTCCTCCTCATCCTCGTCCTCTGTATCCACCGCGAGGATTGAAGTTTCCTCTCCTTGGAGATTTGTACTGCAGAGTGTTTTCTTCTTGCTGTACTTCGCCTTGAATCTTGTATATGTCCCTCAACCTCTCATGCATAAGATCGTAACCTCTACAATCTCGATCATCATGCCCCACTGATTTACAGAATGTGAAATATAATTTTGTGAGTGTTTGAACATACTTCTGCATGTAATAGCACTCACCTGGGTGATGCCTATTTCTGCATACATCGCACCAGGGCAGGTTAACTTACTTCAAGGGGCTCGACGCTCCTGAGGCCAAATACTCATTAAATAAGGGACAATGTTCCTTATCACGACCTTCAGATCTGCATCTTACACACCATATATCTTATCTTTTTTCCTTCCCCTTATCCTTCTTCATATCCTCGACCTGCAGAGACAAACTAGTCAGCTGGCTCAAGATCTAGCTCATGCCTGAGCTAGATTCTCCCATAGGTGTTGATTCAAGCTTCATGGCGATCTCCAAAGCTTCTACCTGCGATGTAATCTTCTGCTACATCAGAGGGACTCTGATGTGTGGTAACAACGTCGTGATGAACCATTCTTTGTTCTATTCATCAGGGATCTGAAAAGTTAATTGTCCTGTTAGGGTCTTGAATCTCTGGTCGAACTCCCAAACAGGTTTTTCTACCTTTTGTTTGATCTCTTTTAGATCTATAATACATTGTGATTCCGACTTATGTTTCTTAAACTCTGCAATCAACGCATTCTTGATCTCGTTCAATGGCTTAGGCTGCCCCAGTCCTTGGACAAGTTTCATGTACCAGCTCAACGCGCGGTCCCTTAACGTAGTGTTGAACTGGGTTCTCTTGATGGCTTTGTCGGTGATACTTTTAATATTCCACACGACCTCACATAGGAACCAGTGTTGATCAGGATCCTCAGATCCATCTCCCTTGAAGATAGGGAGCCTCATCTCATATTCCATAGAGTTCCCTAGGATTCATGTCTGAGTATAGGCTGAGTTGCTAGTAACAACACTCTAAAGACTCTGGTGGTTCTGGATATTCTGGCTACTTGGTGCTATTGAAACAACAGGAGGGTTAATGTTACTTACTTCAGTAATCTGCGTAGTTCTTGAGGTTTCTGGCTCGCTTTGGTGAAGGTCTTCAGCTTCCCCTTCTTCTGTTCTGGTGGGTTCTAAATGTTCTTCGTCTGTTAGATCTACCTCTTCTCCACTGTAGAAACCCTCTTCTCTGTAGTTTTGCTTAAACAGGTTCTCAAGGTGAACCCCTCTGAATACTCTTCCACTGCACGTATGTCCAGCTTCTGTGTCGCTGTCCCTGTCTGAATTCTTGAACATTATCCTTTTCAGGTCCAACCAATCTACTATATCTTCAAGACATTCTTTTCATGCAACAACATCTTGATTCTTAGCTTCAAAAATTGTAAAAAATTTCCTCTGGGTCCTTTGAAGAAGTATCTCTCGGCCTGGATATATGATTTTGTTCTGTCAACAACAAATTTGGTGATATACCCTCCAATGGTACTATTGAACCAGTGATCTACAGCCCTTGATACAACGTTGTTGTCTCTCTTAACCTTCTTAATCAACTTCGACGTCCATACCACAAGAGGTCTAGATCTGATCTCGAACTGGGTATCGACTAACCTAGCTAACCACTCGTATAGCTCTTGATGGATTCCTCCAAAGAATATCTTGTGAATATCGGTGAGGATGTGTCTCTGCATCCAATCTTCAATACTTACCTTAGGGTTCTTGTTTTGGGCTTCAACGAAGTCCCTCTCTTGATCCTCTATCCACTTCTGAATGTCTGTCTTCGATGGGAGCCACCTTGACATTCCCTTAAAAAGATTCTGGTCCCGACAACATAACCATTTGTTGGCACAGGGGCAGACCCAGGGTTCACTCCAAGAGCACACCAACAAGCCCTAGCTACTGGCCCTTTTGACAACACCTGCGAAGCAGATGTAGTCTCACCCGAAGCAGCTAAGAGGGGGGTTGCAGGACATAGATGTCTACAACCAGGGGAATATCAAGTGGAACTAATACAACAATAATGCAACATTCATATATCTCTTGTCAGCTATATCTACTCTGCACAACTATAAATCTGATCTAACACAATAATGAAAATAACAGTATAACAATTACAGAGATCCAGGCATCAATCACACATACAACACAAAATATACGTGGTTCACCCTCTCTCTAGGGCTACGTCCACAGAACCGTGCTTATGATATATTAAGATAAATCTTACAGTTTTGATCTGCGCTCTTAGTCAATAGATCTTCTCTCTTCTTCTCTCTGTCTCCCACCTTCCTGCGCACCCAACTGCAGGACTTGATCTTCATACCCAACTGAAGATCTTACAATACCAGAAGGCTCTCCCTCTCAACACTCCTCTATCTCATAGTACAATAATCTCTCAACCAACAACAATCAATATCAATACCCAACAATAGTACCGACCCGACCTAGGTCCTCTTGACCTCTATTTATACATTATAATCCCTCACCGACAACCTTAGGTCGAAACCTAGGTGACAAAACCCTAGATACCAAAACCCTAGGTCAACTTGACCCACCTTTTCAGGGCTTCGCCAGCCTATCTTTCCTCCCTTCTCATGCAGTTCTCCAAAGCATCCAACGGTGGCTTTCTCTGCTTGTTGAGTTGTCCTCGATCCATCTTCCTTGTTGATCTGCCATCCTCGATTTCCTCATCCAACAGCTTGATTTTCCGTACTTTGCTCCAACTTTTATGCTCTTTTGCTTACTTCGACCCAGTGACAGTCACTGTGTCTCCCGCGCAGTTCGTGTTTGACCTTTTCTTCCTCGATCTTCACTTCCTTCCATAACGAAGCGCCGACAATATCCTTCAAGGGTGGTTTTCTCTAGCAAAATCAAGTAGGTGAAGAGTTATAAAGAAAAGGACAATAACATGTGCTTTTCTCCTAGGGTTTACACTAGCAATTTCATAATCTTAGAAATGAACAAGTAAATGCACCATTACCATTTAAAATAAAGAAGGATTGCATATTTATACTTACTTCATCAAGAATAATCTAGCCACAAACCCTAGTTGAAGACTTTCCACCATGAAAATGCAAAAATATGAAAATAAGCCTCCTCCAAGAGTTGCACACCAATTAATTTAAGCCAGTAAGCCTTAAAAGAGGCCAAATTTCTGACCACACACTTGTGTGAGTGAAATATGATGAAAAATATAAGATATTTGTCCCTTAATTATACAATAATCATGACGTTTAATTACAATTTAGGTCAAAAAAGGCCGACATGGCCAGTTTACATGAAAAATCCAGTTTTTACATAAAATTAAAGAATTAAACCTTAAAATGTGCAACAGATGTGACTTCATGCCCTCCTAGGGTGACGTTAGGCCTCATAGGTGGGATGTTAGGCTCCATGAGAAAAAAGTTAAGCCTTCCAAGGCCTCGGGATGATGCCACATGTGCCACTCGACACACAACTGCCTCCATCATGTCCATCTGACACTGGGTGATGTCTAGGGTCACAAGGGTGACATCATGGGCCTCCCAAGACCAACATTCAGGGGGGAGAGCAAGATCCCCCTAGGTTCAAGCTTGCCAAAGTGTCTTTGGTGGAACATCCTTGTCTCTCTGCCCCTGGCTTGTGTCACAACATCCATCTGGTGGGATTTTATCCCCATGGAGGTTTGAACTAATCATCTCCCCATATGTACATCTCTATCGGGCATGTTCGTGCAACAACAAAAATTACACCCTCCATGGGCTCATAAGTCACAGGGATCATAGGAATGTCAATCAAATGTAATAATCAAGTTACCCAAACATGTGCATCAAACCCCCCTTTACCCAGACAAATTCTCAAAGACGTTATGTAGTTTAACAATCCAGTTTTGGAGAGGGTCTCAGGATGTCCTATTGCGCTAATCCTCCTGAGGTGTGGGTTGTTTCCCAGGCGAATACCAATCTAGGTCATGTAAATGCATGAGGTGGTGTAGGGGATGATTTGGCAAGGGGTGCACTGATAACAGGGAAATGTAGGTCTTACGTGTGGGTGCATCTGTAGAAGGTGAGCTACACCTTGTCATGGATGCCATTGTTTCCTAGCCCATTGAATTCTTTAACTCTTTGTCTTATTTCTTTTTCTTTTCAAAAGAATAGTTCGAGGACATTGTCCTAGCGTGGTGACCAGTGGTGACAACGTTACCCACAAGAATTTCATAGAAATGAGAAGGCTGGATCCTGATGAGGATCCCTTTATCTTGGTTATGCTACCAAGAGCCCCTACCCTGGTTTGGTGACTAGATGGATGGCAATGTCACACTGCTACATGCCCACGGACCTAATAGGCCGACTCATGATGAGACCTCCTATCCAACAACTAGGTCTTGAGTTTTATTTTATTTTACGGGTCCCCTTTTCTTGTTGAGAGGCCTTTTATTGATTTCTCGGGAATCCCTGGGTGAATCATCTCAAGGTTTCATCCTAGATTTTAACTTTTGCTAGCTACTTTTACCCTCTGGGCCTTGATCGAGGATATTTTCATCGAAGTGACTTATAAATAATTATATTAAATGAGCATAAATTAAAGTGCACCATTAAAGAAGGAAAATCTCAATAATGAAGAGACATAAGCATCAAATCTAAACACAAAAACTTGATAACGAAGTTCATCCCTAGTGGACTACTTTTTCTGGATCCTGCTCTCAAATGGGTAGGCCTTTTTATTAACTCAACAAAAGAATTTGGAAAAATACATAAGTATACCTCATTGTGGAATTAAGCTGCAAAAGCTTTGCTCAGATAAGAAAACAGACAACACCAATGAATTTGTGGCGTCGAATTACCCAAAAATGTCTGTCTCCACCCCTCAATCCAACTATAGCACTCCCAGGCCCTATAGAAATCTTGTCTTGGTTTCTGTGCTTGTTCTCTACATTTAATTCTATGTACTGTGTCTTGGTTTCTGTGCCTAGTCGTACCGTTTCTCCCTCCTTCCCCGTCCGTGGGTGGACTCAACATTTAAGGAAAAAGTGGGGCGGAGTACACAACGTAGTCAATTGGCCCAATGGTGGTGGATGCTATTGTTAAGGAGTTGTATAGGGGGAGGTCGTTGGGTCGGGGCCGTGGGCCTGCCCTTTTGGGTTATAGTTATAGAAATGTATATATATGTGGAATGGAACCTTGCCAAGTTTGGAGCGTTGTTTGGATATGTCGGAACTTACCATTTGGTCGCCAGATCTGGCGGGGCTTAGCCAGATTTGGCGGGCCCATTTATATTTTTATTTTTGAAATTCGGTTTCAGGCCCTAATTAGGGATTTTCCCACTTCCACGTGGCAGCCAACCATTGACCCACACCAACCACTTTCATAGTCATCTTCCATGTCACCTGCCACATCATCCTGCCACGTCATCGTACAATCTTCCATGTGGCTGTACGGACTACCACGTGGTGCTTTTTCATTGGTCCACAGATTGACCCGATAATGCCAAAAATGAGTGACATGTGGTAGCCTCTGGTGTTGCGACGTCACCATGATGACATCATGTTGACGTCACCATGACATGTGTCACCCTCTTCGTGTGCCACATAAACTGTACAGATGTTGACGTGAGTAGTACGGATGCTGACTCATCCCTGTTGACTAGGCTAGGTTGACCAAAAGTTTGACCGCAAATATCTTTCGATATGTAACTCCGTTTGACAATCCGTTTACACCATTGGAAAGCTTGCGTCGCGCTATTCGTGATGATGCCAATTTCACTGAGTTTTGAGGACTTTGAATTTTTTCCGTTTCTCTATCTGTTGAGGCCATTTTGATCTTCCTGAGTTGCTTCTGCGAATTTTGAGCTGTCCTTAGTCTTCTCTGGATCCTTTTTGCATCACTCCTTCCCACTGAGAGCTTTTTGGACCAACAAAAGCTTTCATCAATCAACAAATAAATGAGGGAAGAGTTCTTTCACCTTCTCCTTCTCAATCCACTTTGCTTTGTTTGGATGTGTGCCCTTTAAGCCTACTCGAAGATAATCAACATCACCCCTGTGTGAAGTCCTCATCCTTATGTCCAGTATGATATCCTCCTTTAACTCATCCAAGTACTCAAGAGCAAACACATCAATTGAAGGTATTGAATCTTCCTCACCTTGATCCATGATCATGGAAGGATAAAAAAGTTTTTAGTTCTCCACATTTACAATTGAGTAGATCTGCATATAAGGTGGAAGATCTAGACGAAAAGCATTGGTACCACTTTTCTCCAAAATAGTGAAGGGTCCATAACGTATGGGCTTGAGTTTCTTTCCTTCACCCTTCAATATTTCCTTGTTGATGTGAAACCATACCTGGTCTCCAACCTGGAACTGATGATCGACCTGGTGTTTTTCATGCTAGGCTTTATACTGTGCTTGAATTTTCTCCAACTGTTCCCTGACTGCTTGGTGTACCTGTTGGATCCTTTGGATGAACTTGCGGGCTCTGTCTTCATTTCTTTCTTCATTTGAATCAACATCTCTCCCATACATCAATTCCAAAGGAACTTTAGGAAAATATCCAAAACATATCTCAAAAGGTGAACACTGAGTGGAGGAATGTAAGGCTCGGTTGTAAGCATGTTCTACATAGGGTATATGCTCATCCCATAACTTGGGATTCTTGCTACAGTATCCTTGAAGCAAAAGTACCATTGTTCGGTTAACAATATCTATCTGTCCGTCGGTCTATGGATGGAAAGTAGTGCTCCTCTTCAACTTGGTGTCCATCATTCTCCACAAGCTTGTCCAAAAATCCCCAAGGAATTGAGTATCTTGATCCGAGATAATGGATGTGGGTAACCCAAAGTGAACCCAAACATACTGAAAGAAGAGATTAATAGTCCGCTCAACAATGATATGCTTTTTACATGGCATTAAGATACACATCTTGTTGAACCTATCCACTACAACATACAAATAGTCATGACCCATTTTCGACATTAGTAAACCCCCTACAAAATCCATGGAGATACTTTCCCATGGATGGGATGGAACAGGCAGTGGTGAGTATAGCCCCAATTTTCTATTAGTGGGCTTAAAAGTAGAACACATCACACGCCCCTTAACATATTTAGTTACAATTTCTTTCATTTGAGGCCAGTAACAAAACATCTGCAGGTGAGCCATAGTTTTTCCTACCCCAAAATGCTCAAACACAAGAGAAGTGTGAGCTTCTCGTATTACATGGACTCATTCACTTGTAGGAATACATATATTTCCAAGATGGTAGAGTAGTTTTCCCTGTAGACAATAGTTCTCTCCCTGTGCACCATAGGTTAGCTTCTCAAATACATCTTTAAAATATTCATCAATGGCATATTGTTCCACATAGCTATCATGAGATAAAGAAGCATTCTTCAAAATAATAGAAGCAACAATAGGAGTTCTAGAAAGAATATAAGCTACCTTGTTACTTGTACCCTTTTTGTACTTGATTACCAAATGAAATTGTTGTAGGAAACCCATCCATCTGTAATGTCAATATTTTTGCAGTTTGGTCTGTGCTTGGAGATAATGTAAGGGTTGATGATCTGTATGTATGATTGTTTCCTTCCTTAACAATTAGTGCTTCCATTTTTTTACGCTTTGAACTGATGCATACAAATATTTATCATATGTAGGATAGTTAACAACAACTTGGTTAAAAGTTTCAGAGTGGTAACATACATGCTTACGATATTACATCAATACTGCACCTGTTAGCACTCTGTAATTTGCCCAAGGCTGTAAGGCAGTCACAGAGGCAACATAAAAACCACTTCGAGTCTCAGATCTAGCCCTCCAAGACTCAGAGAGGGATCTCTCTGTCAGATATAGCTTTGTTTGAAGAGATATTAGGCTAGTTAATGAAAACAATGGGCTTTGTTGTCAAAGTGTTTTTGAATTGGTTGAGACAGTCTACTCCTCCATTGGGCTATGGGGTCTGTAATTAATTAGGAATGAAATACAGCCATAAACGAGGAAAGATGACTTCCATAGGGCGAGATGATATACTCACTGGATCTTTTGCAGTTTAAATGATGGATTGAAGAAAGGGGAGAAGGATAAATTCGACTAAGAAGCAGTTAAGAATTCCTTAATCGAAAACATCAGAAGATAAACATTTAAATCTTTTAGAATCGGAAACAGGGTATCAGAGATAAATCCTGAGACATACGTTACTCTTAAAGATTAGTTTAAGAAAAACAAGATGATTACAGAGCAAGAAAACATTTAACTGAGAAAATCACATCACCAGTGAACATACGCAAGAATCCTGTAAAGAGCCTTCCTTTCATTAATGACAGATCTCTTCAAAAATGTTACAGCTTGATAGCCACAGGGCGTGAAGATCCAACCATTTTACATTCAAATCATCTCAATAAATAAGATAGATCATCCCAACAAGTTTTGAGAGTCGGTTTAACCGCCTCGGCCAAAAATAGCCACCACTCCCACAGAATTCAGAGTTTCCTGCCATGAAAAATGGACCGTTTTTCTGCGAAACAGGGGTCCGATCAGACGTGATTCTATCTTCAATGATGACACCTGGGAGAAAAATGAAAGAGGTTATTGTATATGGGTATGTGCTGGACAATTACCTCTTTCGGTTTCGCCGAATTCGTCCCCAGCTGGTCGTGACAGCTCATGCAAAATCGGGACTGAAACGGAAAATTGAAAATCTGAAAAAATAGGCCTCGAAGATGCCTTCGATTCTCTCTCCTCGTAGCTCCGTTGAAAAAACTGACAGAGGTTTTTGTTTGTCAGCCCGTGCTGAGAAAAAACCTCTCTCATATTTTCAAAATCCATCTCAATTTACCCAGAAACTGCCTTGGACGAAGACATGGTAACACAGATCAATATTGGCAAAAATTGGGGAAGGTGGTTTTTTGGCGGGAAAGCGGCATTCCAGACCCCCCCGGTTAAATGTAGACCGCCCGGGGGGGTCCGGAATTGAACCTGGGTCGTTGATTTAGTTGCTTAAATCCGGGCTGTTCAAAATTGTATGAAGTTTATTTATGATTCCAGACCCCCCCCCTCGTTAAATGTTGAACTCACGGGGGGGGGTCCAGAATTGAATAAGGCGCGTTGATTTTTGCTTGTTAAGTGGATGGGGGGCGCGTTGTATAAAATATACATTGGGGTTATGTGTAGGCGGGAGTGTAAGTGGGGGGCTGACGTGAGCGGGAGGGATAATGGAGTATGACATGGGGGTGACGTGAGGGGGAGTGGGGGTAGTGGAGGTAGGTGGGGTAGGAGTTATGGCATGGGGGCGTGGGATATTACGTAGGGGGATGGGTCGTGGGGTAGGAGGAGGTGAGTGAGGTGTATGGGGTAGTGGATAGGCTTAGGATGGGATGTCTTTTAATTTTTTGTTTTTGAATGTTATATGTTATGCATTACGTTTTTCTTTTTCTTTTTGTTTTATTTAAATGTTTATATATTTCGTATTATATTTTGGTTTTGTTATTTTATATATTTTTTTAATATTTTGTTTTTAATTTTTAATTTTATATGTTATTTAATATTTTACTTTTTATTATATGTTTTATATTATGTTTATTTTAAATATATTTTATTACTTTTGTTTTTTAATGTTTTTTGATATTTTATTTATTTAATTTTTTGTTTCGTTTTTAATTTAAAACTAACCCTAACTTCTAACTTAGTTGCTAACCTAGGTATTACACTTAATTAACAATTAATTAATTAATATTTAATTAATGATTAATTAATTATTAAACAGTCATTTATTAATCAATTTTAACCTAGACTAACCTTATTGCTAACTCTTTTGTTCATCCTAAGTCCATTTATGCAGGGATGGAAGGCGGGAAAAGTAGTTGATGGGGCAACAGGACAAGGGAGTAAGGGCGCGGCGTGGATGAAGGATGTAATAGGATGATAGGGGATTGAGCGACAAGAATGGAGGGAGGAAAACAGAATCACCTGAGCCATACTTCGTCACCAGGAGAGAAGCCAAATCAACAGTCGAAGAATCGACTCGCCTATAATTATAGGACCCCAACATAAGCTCCACCCGGGGATGGCAACTTCTTTCAGGAGGTGTCAAGAACCATAGACCTGTGAATCATGCAGACCGATGCTTTATCCATTGGGCTGGTCCCAAAAGCTTATTCTGCAACCAATACTTGTTTTGATCTTTGCAATTGAAACGAAATCAAATGAACGCTGCTGAAAAAGAAATCCTCATAGTGCTGAGCTTATTCACATTCTCCTACCTACCCTATGCTACTGATCATTTTGTTAAATCAAATAATACAAAAATGCCAATGAAGCCAATCAAGTAGCTTCTGAGATCAGTGGGCTGCTTGACTGCTGGTCAGCACAATGAAAAGTGCAGCTTGAACTTTTGCCCGTAGACTCAGAACTGCAAAGTGAAAAGGCCACTGCTCGAAATATGATTGATCTTTATCATAGAGACCTTGACAATCTTGGAAAGCAAAAGTAATGTCAGAGAAAGATTTAGGCCCCACAGTGAGAAAATTCTCCATATAGGTAGCTACAGGATCAAGGTAGAAATGACATGCTCCTTTATTCTTGGATGGCAGCTCTGGCACTGTATCTACGTTATTTTCGTCCTTATGCATTTCCTGACATGGCTGCAGCTTTCCTGATGAGTTTTGAACTGATGCTTCTGCTGAACACACCTCTGTAACTGACTGCCTGATCATGTCAATATCATAACAACTTTTTATCTCATGACTGGAGAATGAAGAATAATTTTGGCCACACAGGCCATCCAACTGATCAGCTATTGGATCCTGAAAAGATTGACAAGACTGTTGCATTGACTCAAATGAAATTTCCTGCTTGTTTCTGTATTTATCCTTCAACACTTGTCCAAGAGTCTTCTTCAAAACTTGAAATGATTTAAAGCACAATGGTACAGAGTTCTTTTGGATTAAATCATAATTTGTCTCAGGCTCTACGCTATCATCAAGAATTTGAAAATTAATGTATGTCAAGGGTTGCGATACTGGGTTTAGAACAACCTCCATATCCTTAAGGGCATCTTCAACTGATTGATCAGAGAAATTTTTGTCTTCACTATTTACAACTGACCTAGAGTTTCTTTTCAGAAATTGACAAGATGAGCAACATAAGGGCAAAGTGTCTTCACTTACTTTGACATTTTCTGCACATTCCTTATCATTGTCATGACTGTTGTGTATGGGAAGATTGTCATACCTGAACCGTAAATGATCTTCTCCCTGCCAATGACGTGCTGCTAGTTTATCTGAACAGACAACCTCTGTTTCGGCTTCATGATCATCATCATACTGATCCCACTTGGGTGGACAATCCAAGTAAGAAACGTTGTCGAACATGCACATCATATCAACTGGTTGTTCCTCTACAAGTTGAGATGGAGATTCATCTTTGACTGTGCCGTGAATTGACTACATGAACGAATCATTATTCAAACCATGGTACCAAGGGTGTGCAGTAACATGATTGGGAACTGTGAAAATTTCTTTCTCTGAAATCAAGGGACCATGACGTCTTTGGACAACAAGCTCCTCTTGTATGTTAATCTTCTGCATCAACTTTTCCATGGCACTGGCCAAAATCTCCAGTTTATCTTCTGATGACTTCAGCTGCTCCCTTTCTTTATCCTTCAACTGTGACCTCTTGATCAACAAGTTGGTCTCCACATCAACTGCAATGCTCTGCATTTCTTCAAGGCTTGTAGTGTTCCTTTCTCTTAACTGAAATGTCATCTCAGGATCAAAGGCATCTGGGTAATGCAAGTGGGCAGATCCTGGGGGTGGCCTTATATCAGCAGGTATTGCATGATATACCTTATTAAATCTGGCTGAAAAATGATGTACTGTCTCCCCTGGCTTTCTTTTCAAGTGTTCATACTCTTCTAGGATGAGGAAAACATTTCCTCTGACCACCCATCTATCTAGGAAAACTTGCATAAATTGATTAAAATTTCTGATGCTAGCAGCAGGAAGGTTCTTAAACCAATCTTTGACTTTACCTCCCAAGGACAGGGCAAACATCCTGATAGAGACATCATCATTTTCAACCTCATAAAGGTCAAGGAAATCCTCAAGGTTTTGAATATGCTTTCCGACAGTGGTCTTCTCATTTTCTCCATCAAACCTAGGCAGATTATTGATGTAATTGACAGGGAGGTCATGGAGAATGGGAGGTTGTAACACACCCACTATCAATATTTTTAAAAATTTTGGGGTTAATCTCCCACAAATGGGAATTCTCCAGAAACCTGCATTAGCGAAGTGCCAATCCCAGTTTCAATATTGGGATTCGGGGTTTCTAGTGTCAAAACTTATTCACCCCTTGGTTGCCTCCGCCCCACTTGGCTAAGCCTTTGATTCACACGACTGGTTCCTATATGACCATACGACAACTTCTCGTCGGGGTTTCGGAGTTTGCGGTGCCGCGGTGCACACGTACTCGGAACTCCCAATCCTCCGATCCCCGATGTGCTCCTAGCGTATTGGCTTTTCGGGCTAAGTCCTGGTCAATACGACCACAAAGTTCGCAAGACCACAGTCTTAAGTTCTCGTCGGGGTTTGGCGCCTCTCAGTGTCAGGGCGCACGAGTCCCTGGACTCTCGACGCGCCTTTACACTGGCTAGCCCCCTTGGTTATACCATGGTCCAAGTGACCACTTACCATATGACTGTAGCCGTATAACCTTCCATCGGGGTTTCAGCATTTGCGATGACACAAAACATATATACCTGGGTCTCACGATATCTCGATTCCCGATATGCCAATGGGACCTACCACCGACGATTCTGGATGGTTGCCATCTGTCCCCCAGATGGACGGCCTTGATTATATCGGGAGATCGCGAATCGCGATTCCATTGTGTAAGAGTTTCATGACTCTTGAAACTCCGATATGCCGAACTCCGACTCTCTGGGATCTCTCGCCAAGCGTCCTCGCTGATGGACGGTGTTGATCCTGTCGGGAAATCGCGGATCGCGATTCCCACATGCAAGAGGTTCCTGCCTCTGGGAACCCCGATTCTCCGAATTGCGACTTCCTCGGATCTTCCGACACGTGTCCATGCTAATGGACAGTTCTGAGCTTATCGGGATTTCGGGACTTTCGAAGTCCTGTTCCCTCTGCTCTCAGGAACTCCGATTCTCGATTCTCGACTCTTCGGGATCCTCTGCCACGCGTCCTGTACAATGGACGGTCCATATTTGCTCGGGAAATCGCGTATCGCGATTTCGATATGCAACGGATCTATACTCCCCAAATCCCCGATGGTAAGAAAAATCCCGACACCTCCCAAACACTGACACGTGTCCTGCCGAGATCAACGGCTTACGAAATTTCTACCCCAGATCTGATGGCTCAGATCACTTCCTCGCATGCCTACCCCTGTGCTTAACCCCTGCGCAGCTTCTCCAAATCCAACGGTTGATGGGTAATTTGGACCGAGATCTAACGGTCTAGATTCGTCTCCTTTGAGTCTTGGGGTCTATGATCCCAGTTTTCTCGTTGCTCACGATGATAGAAGACAAGGGGAAAAGTATGTAACGCCTGCGTTACTTTCATCCATCTAATGGTCGTGACTGACTATGGTTCCTCTGACGGGATCTCATCCGTCGACTTGTCACTCCTCACAACACTACTACCTTGGAACCTTAATGGAATCGTTCCTCCTCATGTAGGGTTAATAAGGCCTGTGCGTTCGAGTCCTTACTCTGGGTTCTTAGTGAACCTTTCCAAAGAGGAAAACTCTGTGAAGAGATCCTTACCGGGGCATTTCCGGAAGCGGATAAAGGAAGACAACTTCCCAAGAATGGTTGGGCATGATTGGCTTCATTTTATCAACATACATCATGCACGGTATCCTTTGTGATAAACATATATCAACTTATTCATATCAAACATGACGCGAACACTCTCATGCTACAATCCTTTACAATTTCACAGTTCTATGGGCTAATATCTACTCCTTATCATCAATTAATACACAAACATTCCTACACAGGAAAACATGTACAATTCCACAAGTCTATGAACATATGTGACAACATATAAATTCCAGATGCAAT
>ML798706.1:440666-467150 GCA_009831015.1 Picea engelmannii | reverse complement strand
TAATGGAGTATGACATGGGGGTGACGTGAGGGGGAGTGGGGGTAGTGGAGGTAGGTGGGGTAGGAGTTATGGCATGGGGGCGTGGGATATTACGTAGGGGGGTGGGTCGTGGGGTAGGAGGAGGTGAGTGAGGTGTATGGGGTAGTGGATAGGCTTAGGATGGGATGTCTTTTAATTTTTTAATTTTTTGTTTTTGAATGTTATATGTTATGCATTACGTTTTTATTTTTGTTTTTGTTTTATTTAAATGTTTATATATTTTGTATTATATTTTGGTTTTGTTATCTTATATATTTTTTAATATTTTGTTTTTAATTTTTTATTTTATATGTTATTTAATATTTTACTTTTTATTATATGTTTTATATTATGTTTATTTTAAATATATTTTATTACTTTTGTTTTTTAATGTTTTTTGATATTTTATTTATTTAATTTTTTGTTTTGTTTTTAATTTAAAACTAACCGTAATTTCTAACTTAGTTGCTAACCTAGGTATTAAACTTAATTAACAATTAATTAATTAATATTTAATTAATGATTAATTAATTATTAAATAGTAATTTATTAATCAATTTTAACCTAGACTAACCTTATTGCTAATTCTTTTGTTCATCCTAAGTCCATTTATGCAGGGATGGAAGGTGGGAAAAGTAGTCGATGGGGCAACAGGACAAGGGAATGAGGGCGCGGCGTGGATGAAGGATGTAATAGGATGATAGGGGATTGAGCGACAAGAATGGAGGGAGGAAAACAGAATCACCTGAGCCATACTTCGTCACCGGGAGAGATGCCAAATCAACAGTCGAAGAATTGACTCGCCTATAATTATAGGACCCCAACAACACCCATGGCGTATTCGATGGCATTTGTCTTGATCTTGAAGGGTTTTTGAAGATTCAACAGTGCTAATACTGGTGCAGTACTGATCTTTTCCTTCAAAGTGTCGAAAGATTTTTGTTGCTTTCCTCCCCACTGAAAAGTGTTCTTCACACTGGTTAAGGCATGCAAAGGAGCTGCTATAAAGGAGAAGTTTGAAGTGAATCTCCTCCAATACTAGACTGCACCTAAGAAGCTTTGTATTTCGGTTACACTTTTGGGTTCATGCCAATTTACAATTACATCAATCTTGGAAGGATCAATTTTCAATTGTCCTCCT
This sequence comes from Picea engelmannii, assembly GCA_009831015.1. Lineage (NCBI taxonomy): Eukaryota > Viridiplantae > Streptophyta > Pinopsida > Pinales > Pinaceae > Picea > Picea engelmannii. Next base: position 465,991 of record ML798706.1, on the reverse strand, counting down.
TCTACAATATGACCTAAATACACAAGTGCAGTCTTACAAATTCACATTTGGACAATTTTACATACAACTTTCCCTTTGAAAAGTATCCAATACTTGCTTTAGATGCCTTGCATGTTCATCCCAAGTCCCGCTAAATATAAGAATGTTGTCTAAATATACAATCACAAAATGATCTATAAAATGCCTAAATACATCATTCATCACACACATGAAAGTTCTCGGAGCATTACAAAGCCCAAATGACATAACTAACCACTCAAACAATCCCTGTTTGGTTTTAAAGGCAGTCTTCCATGCATCTTGTTCTGCAACCCTGATCTAATGGTATCCACTGCACAAATCCAACGTATTGAAATAAACAACATTCTTTAACTGATCAAGTAAATAATCTATACGAGGAAGAGGGTACCCTTTTTTCACCATGATTTTATTTAAAGCTTGGTAATCGACACACATTCGCCATGTGCCATCTTTCTTTGGCACCATCACGATCTGAGAACCACAAGGAGATGAGTTGGGCCTTATGACCCCTTGATCCAATAAGCCTTGTACTTGCTTCTTGATCTCTGTCATCTCTAAAAATGACATCTTGTACATGACCACATTAGGAAGAGGAGAATCCTGATGAATATGTATTTCATGTTGGATTTTTCTCTTAGGAGGTAATCCATCTGGTTCCTGGAAAATATCATCTTAATTAGTAACAATATCGATTAATTCTTTCTTATGAGAATGATCAATCCTTAGAAAGCGTCAGATGTTCCGACATCTTTCTCCCTTACAACCATGAGTACATATCTCTTATTAGTGTTTATGAGTCTCTTCATTTTTCCTGCACTAACAAATGTTATGTTTACCCTCATGTTGTGGACTCTAACAATGTATTCCACTCCCTCCTTAGTAAGGTGGTATTTGTTCTCATGATGAAAGAAGACTGCTTTTCTATCATAAAGATAAGGACTCCCCAACACTATGCCACATATATCAAGTGATACAACATCCAAATCCACCTCATCAATCAACTTTGAAGCAATAGAAAATTTGACCCTACATTGCTCGGTGACATTAAGTTTTGCTTTATCACATACTCAACCAACAGGATAAGGCTTTGGATGTGGTTTAGTTTCAAGACCCATCTTTTGACAAGTCCTTCAAATATCAAGTTTACTTTGGAACTCTGATCAAATAATGTATCTATCTTTGTGTGTTTAGATACAACTCTTATATGAAATAATTCATTCCTCTTTCGTTCATCATCATGAGATTCATTATTGGAATTTGAACCAGCATGAAGGGAATATTTACCTTGTACTCCAACTGCTGTGATCTTTCCTTCATCTCCTGAATCGTAACCAAGATCTTGTTGCACTGTAGCAACAGTCTTTGTCTTCCCCTTTCCACCAAACTGCTTTGGTCTCTTCTCTATATGTAGTTTCCAACAGTGTTCATCATCGTGACCACTTTTCTTGCAATGAGTGCAAGATGGCTTTCCTTCTTCTCTCTTTACAGTGGCGGTCTTCTTGTCCTTCCTCTTAAACTTCTTAAACGACTTATGTGGGAGATTGGAAGGTTTCTTTGTGGGATCTTCTTGAACATGCTTTCCCTTGTTCTCAAGGTGAGTGACTTGCACACAAACTTTGTCAAGTCAAAGATGTCTGCTCTGATACCAACATGATTCAAGATCTTTTTATCGAAATGACTTATAAAGAATTGTATTAAATGAGCATAAATTAAAGTGCACCATTAAACAAGGAAAAAATCAATAATGAAGAGACATAAGCATCAAATATGAACACAAAAACTTGATAACAGAGTTCGTCCTTGGTGGACTACATCTCCGGGTCCTGCTCTCAAATGGGTAGGCCTTTTTATTAACTCAACAAAAGAATTAGGCAAAATACATAAGTATACCTCATTCTAGAATTAAGCTGTAGAAGCTTTGCTCAGATTAGAAAACAAGCAAAACCATTGAATTCGTGGCGTTGAATTACCCAAAAATTATTGTCTCCACACCTCAATCCGACTCTGGCACTCCCAGGCCCTTGGGAAATCTCTTCTCGATTTTCGTGCCTTCTCCCTGCATTTAATTCTCTGTACTGCATCTCAATTTTCATGCCCCATCGTACCATCGCACCCTCCTTCCCCGTCCGTGGGTGGACTCAACATTTAAGGAAAAGGTAGGGAGGACTACACAATGTAGTCTGTTGGTCCAATAGTGGCAGATGTTATTGTTAAGGCGTTGTATAGGGGGAGGTCCCGGGGTCGAGCTTGCGGGCCTCCCCTTTTGGCTTATAGTAATAACAATGTATATATATGTGGAATGGAACCTTGCCAAGTTTGGAGCGTTGTTTGGATATGTCAAAACTTACCATTTGGCCGCCAGATTTGGCGGGGCTCCACCAGATTTGGCGGGGCTCCACCAGATTTGGCAGGCCCCTTTTTTATTTTTTTTTGAAATTCGGTTTCGGGCACTCATTGGGCATTTGCCCACTGCCATGTGACAACCCATGACTGGGCCACATGGCAGCCAACCATTGTCCGATTCCAACCACTTGCATAGTCACCTGCCACATCATCCTACCATTTCATCATACAGTCTGCCACATGGCTATACGGACTGCCACATGACACTTTTTCATTGGTCCATGGATTGATCCAAAAATTCCAAAAATGAGTGACACGTGGCAGCCTCTGGTGCTGCCATGTAATCATGATGACATCATGTTGATGTCAATATAACACGTGTCTCTCTCTACATGTGCCACATACATTGTACGGATCCTAACATCATTTGTATTGATGCTGACGTCAGCAGTACAGATGCTGACTCATCCCTGCTGACTGGGCTAGGTTGACCAAAACTTTGACTATGAATATATTTCGATCCGTAACTCTGTTTGACGATCTGTTTACGTCATTGGAAATATTGCGATGTGCTCTTCACGATGATGCCAATTTCACTAGGTTTCAAGGACTTTCAAAATTTTCCCTTTCTCTATTTGTTGAGGCCATTCTGAGCTTCCTGAGTTGCTTCTGCAAATTCTGAGCTGTCCTTAGTCTTCTCTGGATCCTTTTTGAATCAAGTCTTTGGCCCCTTCTTCCCACAAGGCAAGGTACAACCCTTACTAGCTTGGCAAACCCAAGTCTCGAACAAATGTAGGGGAAATATGAGAGGGATAATGTTGGAAAGTGGTAAGTATGGAAGGAATGAACGATGATATTTCATAGACACACCTAGTGGAAACTCATCTCTAAGGGAACCAACTTACTAGGGCACTCTGTCATCCCCCCAAGTATGGACGATTTAAAGAGGATAATTTCCAAGAAATCATCATGAAAGAAAAGAGAATTCAATGCACATATTCAAATGTTTTGAGAATCAAAGTGACACATACCATGATACCTGGACTCATTACCTCATGGAGCAAGACCCGTTGCTACTTTAGAACAATGCCGATGGGATGGATGCTGCTGCTACTGATACATTTGAGGCGTTGAAGAAAAGATGGGACCTCCAGGGCTAAGATCAAGTCATATGGCTCTCGGTACTCGATATCTAGGCCCTGTGGGCCTTGAGAAATAATTTCCTTAGTTATCCCTAGGATATGGGATAACATCTGGCTCCAACTCGGGGACATGTGCTCACTGTAGAGCGCATGAGAACCTCAACATCTTTGGCATGAACTGTGATCTGCTAGATCTCAATAAAAGCAATTATTAATCTTTTGGGGTGGTGATATCACCCATGGCTCATATATGATACAATGAAATACAAGTAAGCAATCATATATACAAATGGAAATGAAACTACACTAGTCTAACATGATATGCAGATGGTATATACAATGAATGCAAATTCCTACCTACTTACCTATACTTACTTGTTGGTTGAATGCTAGGTGTAGTCAAATATCCAGTGAAACCATCCTAGCAATGTCTCATAATACCTGCCTCTGTGTTTTATCATAAACCAAAACAATGATAAGTCAGGCACAAAAATAACATGGGTTAGAAAATGTATTGTATCATTGGAAATCGTAAAGTCTAGCTCATGGAGGCGAGAGGGAGGGACAAAATTGTGCCAATTCACACTCTTAGGAAAATTCTCAATCCATCTCAAAAAGGGATCGTGAGGAATTGAAGGTTCAAAAGACCGACTCAAAGAGTCTGAAAGTTGGTTACCTCAGATGTCATCAAATCCCGAGGTCTAGGAAAGGACTAGTAAGAACCTCAAGGATGACTGGCAATTTCTTAAGGGAAGGCTGAAAGAAATAGATAATAAACTTATTTTTAAGGTATTCAACCTACCCTTGGATTCTAAAATAAGGCTTTGCCCAGAATAAAACTCAAAACAAGGGACATGTTTCCTAACTACACCCTCAATGACATAGCGAAGTAAAGAAATCGAAGGGGGATGGAGAACCTCATCACAAGTACCCTGCTTTGGGCAAGCAATGTCCTCACCTATATCAATATCTGAGCACAACGGTGGTTGATAATCTTCTTCATAAAATAAATCCAAGTTCTCAAAGGAGTACTCATCGAAATCTTCAACGTATGACTGAAAATCATCAGGAGAAAATAAAACTACGTCACCCTTAGAGATGTATGTAACTATACCATTTCCTTGTTGCCATAGGTCATAATCATTAGTAACCTCATATTATTGTTGAAGAGGCAACACTTGGGAATGTCCTTCCATATCATAAATGATATCCTCATTAGAACCAATCAAATCCCACTTACGTCTTCCAACATGTTTGAACTCATATATATTATCAACAATGTCACTACCTTTATAATAACATGAAGGATTTAATGCATCCAAGGGCTCCTCTAGTACTTCTTCGATTTCCAAATCATAAAACAAAGCATCATCAAAATATTGGAAAGGGAAATAACTTACCGTGTTAACTTCTTGTTGTGAAGGAGCATCGATGACTTGGATGGATTCATCAAAAGGAAGATGGTCTAATACATCATCAACAAGACTCATCTCTTTGTCTTCATCAGAAAAAGAAGGAACTAGCTCTTCCAAGGGTTCCTTTACTTCTTAACTTTTTGAATCATAAAACAAAGTGTCATCAAGAAACTAGAAAGGAAAATGACTCACCTCATTCTCTTCATCTTGTGCAAGAGAGATAGGATCTTGGAGAGTTTCATCGGATGAAGGAGCGGTTATTAGTGCTTCATCCTCATAATTCACTTTTCTAGTTAAATCTTCATTGCATTCTATCGAATCATGGGAAATATCTTGCTCCTCTTCAAGGGGTTGATAATTTTCTTCATAAATATATCCTTTTGTATCATAGGGTTCTTGGTATTGAGTATGGCACACATCCCTGAGATCTTCCACAATCTCAATGGTGAATCCCTCATTTTCTAGGGATACTGTGAGATTCTTAAGGGAATCTTCATATGTCAGACATTGTGGTTTCACAAACTCAATAAACCTACTGACGAGGTCTACGAAATATGATATACCCCTATCTTCGCAACAACTCTTAAACCAATCTTGCAAAAAAGATGGCAGAGAAAGTATGAATAATTTTACTAGAACATCCTCCTCTCCCAATTCTATCTCAATTATATACTTCAAGAATTATACAATGTGAGTAATTGGGAGGCATCCAAATATTGGAGAGTTGTTTAACCATTTTGTATCAAAATATTGTGGGTATCCTTGAAAACTTTTGAAATCAATAGTCGGATACACTTTCTCTCAGGGTGCCATGATCCCATAACTTGGAAATATCACAAAATAGAGAGTAAGGCGGCACCTTGGAAAAGTTTAGTGGAGTCGCCAGATAATTTTCTTGAAACTATCAAAGGAATGAGGGGATCACCCTCAGTGGACTGGCCAGGTCATCTATGTAAGATAAAGGCTTTTGGAGAAAAGGCTTATCGAAAAGCGACGTCTTTGAGAAAAATTGACTCAGTGTTCCTCAACAACGACGCCAAAATGTTATTGTGCAATTTGTACTTTCCCAAATCCAAAGGTAAGTGAACACTAAATTGGCGTAACAAGGAGGTTGTCCTATCACTGTCACCTAAACAAGACACCTCTTTCTATTTAGGATTAGTACCCTATGGGAGATGTCCCCAATGACCTGGGGGTTTGAGAAGGCTAAGGTAAGAGTATCAAGAAAGTCCCACCCCTCTAACAGGTCACTCTAATCAAAAGTTCAAAAGGTTTTAACGAGATGAAGCAAAGTAATATTTAAGTGTACTTGCCCAGAACAAGACAACAAGAAAAATACTATTTGCAAGTACCATATGATGTTAGTGCTTCATAAAACCATAGACTTTGAGAAAAAAAACAAGTTCATATAAAAGCTGAAGCAACATAAGTATTTATAACATCAATGTATATATAGAAATAGCTTCACATTTATGGCTCAATATATCTTAAAAAATAACTAGACACGATAACATAAACTTGACAAAATGATAGTAATTGTCAGAAGCAATGATGGAAATGTATAATCAACTTTAAAACTTGCTTTTAAGATGAATTCTTTGTTATAGATGGTTGTAGCAATATTTTGTAACAACTAGAAGATGGTTTGATGGTTTGAGAGTTGTTTTAGTCAATCAATCACTTGCAAGGTATGAACTAGTGCCTTTTAGGGTAAATGGAGTCAAAATTGCAGCGACAATTCTTAGAGGGAAACAAAAATGATAATAGCTGAGCTAAATGAAAGGGAATATGGTTGAGGTGTTAGTAACCTAAGGCCTCAATATCTAAAACTCTAGAAGGCAAAGATGCTAGGAAGTAGGTAACTCTAGGCCCTAGCGATTTCCTTATTCTTTAGATCAAACTTTGAAATAAATGTATGAAGCTTAATGAAACAATGATACTAGAGTACTACAAAGGTAGGGCTGTAGTATATCCTTCAAGGGTGGTGTTCTCTAACAAAATCAAGTAGGTGAAGAGTTATAAAGAAAAGGATAATAACATGTGCTTTTCTCCTAGGGTTTCACACTAGCAGTTTCATAATGTTAGAAATGAACAAGTAAATGCACCATAACCATTTAAAATAAAAGGGGATTGCATATTTCTACTTACTTCATCAAGAATAATCTAGCCACAAACCCTAGTTGAAGACTTTCCACCATGAAAATGCAAAAATACCAAAAGAAGCCTCCTCCAAGAGTTGCGCACCACTTAATTTCAGCCAATAAGCCTTAAAAGAGGTCAAATTTTAGACCTCACACTTGTGTGAGTGAAAGATGATGTAAAATATAAGAGATGTGTCCCTTATTTAGACAATAATGATGACCTTTAAGTACAATTTAGGTAAAAAAAAGGCCGACATGGATAATTTACATCAAAAATCCAGTTTTTACATAAAATTAAAGAATTAGACCCTAAAATGCGCAGAAGAGGTGACATCATGCCCTCCTAGGGTGAATTTAGACCTAATAGGTGGGATGTTAGGCTCCATGAGAAAAACGTTAGGCCGTCTAAGGCCTCTAGATGATGCCACATGTGCCACTCGTCACACAATTGCCTCCATCATGTTCATCTAACGTTGGGTGACATCTAGGGTCACAAGGGTGACGTCATGGGCCTCCCAAGGACAACATTCAGGGGGGAGAGCAAGATCCCCCTAGGTCTAGGCCTCCCAAAGTGTCTTTAGTGGAACGTCCTTATTTTTCTCCAGTGAAAAATTCTAGTGTCTCTTTGCCCCTGGCTGGGGTCACATCATCCATCTAGTGGGATTTTAGCCCCATGGAGGTCCAAACTAATCATCTCCCCATATGTACCTCTCCGTTGGGAATGATGTTGCAACAAAAAATAGTACGTCCTCCATGGGCTCATAAGTCACATGGATCACACCAATGTCAATCACATCTAACAATCAAGTTACCCAAACATGTGCATCAAACCCCCCTTTACCCAGACAAATGCTCAAAGACGTTATGTAGTTTACCCTCCTGAGGTGTGGGTTGTTTCCCAGGTGAAGACCAATATAGGTCATGTAAATGCATGAGATGGTGTAGGGGATGTTTGGGCAAGGGGTGCAGTGATAACAGGGAAATGTAGGTCTTACCTATGGGTGCCTATGTAGAGGGTGAGCTGCACCTTGTCATGGATGCCATTGTTTCCTATCCCATTCAATACCTTTTACTCTTTGTCTTATTGTTTTTTCTTTTCAAGAGAATAGTTAGAGGACACTGTCCTGGCATGGTGGCCAATGGTGACAATGTTACCCAAAAATATTTCACGGAAAAGAGAAGGATGGCTCGTGATGAGACGCCCTTTCTCTTATATATGCCACCAAGAGCCACTAACCTAGTTTGGTGACCATATGGATGGTAGTTTCATACCTCTACATGCCCATGGACCTAATAAGTCAGCTCATGATGAAACCTCCTATCCATCAACTAGGTCTTGATTTTTATTTTATTTTACGGGTCCCCTTTTCTTGCTGAGAAGCCTTTTATTGCTTTCTCGGGAATCCCTGGGCGAAGCATCTCAAGCTTTCATCTTGGATTTTAACTTTTTCCAGCTACTTTTACCCTCTGGGCCTTTATCCCCTTCTTCCCACAAGGCAAGGTACAACCCTTACTAGCTTAGCAAACCCAATGCCCGAACCAATGTAGGGGAAATATGAGAGGGATAATGATGGAAAGTGGTAAGTATGGAAGGAATGGGTGATGATATTTCATAGAACCACCAGTGGCAACTCATCCCTAAGGGAACCAACTTACTAAGGCTCTCTGTCATCCCCCCTAGGTATGGACAAGATAAAGAGCATAATTTCCAAAAAAACATCATGAAACAAAAGAGAATTCAATGCACATATTCAAAAGTTTTGAGAATCAAAGTGACACACGCCATGATACTCGGACTCATTACCTCATGGAGTAAGACCCACTGCTACTTCAGAACCAGGCCGATGGGATGGATGTTGCTGTTGCTGATATATAGTCGGCGTTGAAGAAAAGATGGGCCCTCCAGGGCCAAGATCAAGTCATATGGCTCTTGGTACTCCATGTCTAGGACCTGTGGGCCTCGAGACATAATCTCCTTTGTTATCCCTAGGATAGGGGGTAACATCTGGAAAGGGAAATAACTTATTGTGTTCACTTCTTTTTGTGTAGGAGCATCGATGGATTGGATGGCTTCATAAAAAGGAAAAGGGTCCAGTACATCATCACCAAGACTCATCTCTTCGTCTTCATCGGAAAAATAAGGAACTAGCTCTTCCAAGGGTTCCTTTACTTCTTAACCTTTTGAATCATAGAACAAAGTGTCATCAAGAAAGTGGAAAGGAAAATGGCTCACCTGTTTCTCTTCATCTTGTGCAAGAGAGATAGGATCTTAGAGAGTTTCATCGGATGGAGGAGTGGTTACTAGTGCACCATCCTCATAATTAACTTTTCTAGTTAAATCTTCACTGCATTCTATCGAATCATGGGAAAAATATTGCTTCTCTTCAAGGGGTTGACAATTTTCTTCATAAATTTCTCCTTCAGTATCTGAGGGTTCTTTGTATTGAGTATGGTACACATACCTGTGATCTTCCACAATCTCAGTGGTGAATCCTTCATTCTCTAGGGCTACTGTGAGGTTCTTAAGGGAATATTCATATGTCAGGCATTGTGGTTTCACAAACTCAATAAACCTACCGATGAGGTCTACGAAATATGATATACCCATATCTTCACAACAACTCTTAAACCAATGTTGCAAAAAAGACGTCAGAGAAAGTATGAATAATTTTACCAGAACATCCTCCCCTCCCAATTCTATCTCACTTATATACTTCAAGAATTCTACAATGATAGTAATTGGGAGGCCTCCAAATATTGGAGAGTTGTTTAACCATTTTGTATCAAAATATTGCAGGTATCCTTGAAATTTTTTGAAATAAATAGTTAGATACATTTGCTCCCAGGGTGCCATGATCCCATAACTTGGAAATATCACAAAATAGAGAGTAAGGTGGCACCTTGGAAAAGGTTAGTGGAGTCTCCAGATAATTTTCTTGAAACTATCAAAGGAATGAGGGGATCACCCTCAGTGGAGTTGCCAGGTAAGCTCTGTAAGATAAAGGCTTTTGGAGAAAAGGATTACCAAAAAGTGTCGTTTTTGTGGAAAATTGACTCAGTGTTCCCCGACAATGGTTCCAAATGTTATCATGCAATTTGTACTTGCCCAAATCCAAAGGCAAGTGAACACTAAATTGGCGTAACATGGAGGTTGTCCTATCACTTTCACCTAAACAAGACACCTCTTTATATTCAAGAGTACTACCCCAGGGGAGACGTCCCCAATGACCTGGGGGTTTTGAGAAGGCTAAGGTAAGAGTATCAAGAAAGTCCCACCCCTCTCACAGGTCACTCTAATCAAAAGTTCCAAAGGTTTTAATGAGATGAAGCAAAGTAATATTTAAGTGTACCTGCCCAGAACAAGACAATAATAAAAATACTATTTGCAAGTACCATATGATGTTAGTGCTTCATAAAACCATAGACTTTGATAAAAAGAACAAGCTGATATAAAAGTTGAAGCAACAAAAGTATTTATAACAACAATGTATATATAGCAATAGCTTCACAATTATGCCTCAATAAAGATTCAAAAATGACCAGAAATGATAACATAAACTTGACAAAATGATAGTAATTGTCAGAAGCAATGATGGAAATGTATAATAAGCTTTTAAACATGCTTTTAAGATGAATTTGTTGTTGTTATAGATGGCTTTAGCAATCTTTTGCAGCAACAGGAAATGCGTTAGTAGGTTAGTCTAATCTAAAGTTAGAAATAGTTAGTAAAAGTATTAAGGTAGATGGTTTGAGAGTTGTTTTAGTCAATGAATCACTTGCAAGGTATGAACTAGTGCCTTTTAGGGGAAATGGAGTCAAAATTGCAGCGACAATTCTTAGAGGGAAACAAAAAAAGTTAATAGATGAGATAAAGGAAAGGGAAGATGGTTGAGGCGTTAGTAAGCTAAGGCCTCAATATCTAAAACCCTAGAAGGAAAATATGTTAGGAAGTAGGTAACCCTAGGCCCTAGTGTTTTCCTTCTTCTTTAGATCAAACTTTGAAATAAATGTATGAATCTTAATGAAGCAATGATATTAGAGTGCTACAAAGGTAGGGCTCTAGTATATCCTTCAAAGGGTGGTGTTCTCTAGCAAAATCAAGTAGGTGAAGAGTTATAAAGAAAAGGACAATAACATGTGCTTTTCTCCTAGGGTTTCACACTAGCAATTTCACAATCTTACAAATGAACAAGTAAATGCACCATAACCATTTAAAATAAAGAAAGATTGTGGATTTCTACTTACTTAATCAAGAATAATCTAGCCACAAACCCTAGTTGAAGACTTTCCACCATGAAAATGCAAAAATACCCAAAGAATCCTCCTCAAAGAGTTGCACACCACTTAATTTCAACCAATAAGCCTTAAAAGAGGCCAAATTTCAGACCTCACACTTGTGTGAGTGAAAGATGATGAAAAATATAAGACATTTGTCCCATATTTATACAATAATCATGACCTTTAATTACAATTTAGGTAAAAAAAGGTTGAGATGGCCCGTTTACATCAAAAATCTAGTTATTACATAAAATTAAGGAATTAAACCCTAAAATGTGTTGAAGAGGTGACGTCATGCCCTCCTAAGGTGACGTTAGGCCTCATAGGTGGGATGTTAGGCTGCATGAGAAAAATGTTAGGCCTTCCAAGGCCTCCAGATGATGCCACATGTGCCACTCGACACACAACTGCCTCCATCATGTCCATCTAACGTTGGGTGACGTCATGGGCCTCCCAAGGCCAACATTCAGGGGGGAGAGCAATATCCCCCTAGGTCCATGCCTGCCAAAGTGTCTCTGGTGGAACGTCCTTATTTTTCTCCAATGCAAAACTTTGGTGTCTCTCTGCCCATGGTTGGGGTCACAACATCCATTTTGTGGGATTTTAGCCCCTTGGAGGTTCTAACTAATCATCTCCCCATATGTACATGTTCGTCGGGCATGGTCCTGCAACAAAAAAAAGTACGCCTTCCATGGGATCATAAGTCACAGTGATCATAGAAGTGTCAATCATATCTAATAATCAAGCTACCCAAACATGTGCATCAAACCCCCCTTTACCCAGACAAATTCTCAAAGACGTTATGTAGTTTAACAAGCTAGGTTTGGAGAGGGTATCAGGATGTCTTATTGGGCTAATCCTCTTGAGGTGTGGGGTGTTTCCTAGGTGAAGACCAATGTAGGTCATGTAAATGCATGAGATGGTGTAGGGGATGTTTGGGCAAGGGGTGAAGTGATAATAGGGAAATGTAGGTCTTACCCGTGGGTGGATCTGTAGAGGGTGAGCTTCACCTTGTCATGGATTCCATTATTTCCTATCCCATTCAATGCCTTTTACTATTTGTCTTATTTCTTTTTCTTTTCAATAGAATAGATGGAGGACACTGTCCTGGCATGGTGACCAATGGTGACAGCGTTACCCATAAGCATTTCACAGAAATTAAAAGGTTGGCTTGTGATGAGCCACCAAGAGCAACTACCTTGGTTTGTTGAGCATATTGATTGCAGTGTTATACCTGTACATGCCGATGGACCTAATAGGCCGACTCATGATGAGACCTCCTATCCCCCAACTAGGTCTTGAGTTTTATTTTATTTTACAGGTCCCCTTTTCTTGCTGAGAAGCCTTTTATTTCTTTCTCGGGAATCCATGGATGAAGCATCTCAAGGTTTCATCTTGGATTTTATCTTTTTCCATCTACTTTTACCGTATGGGCCTTTATCCCCTTCTTTCCACAAGGCAAGGTACAACCCTTACTAGCTTGGAAAACCCAATGCCTGAACCAATGTAGGGGAAATATGAGAGGGATAATGATGGAAAGTGGTAAGTATGGAAGGAATATACGATGATATTTCATAGACCCACCCACTGGCAACTCATCCCTGAGGGAACCAACTTACTAGGGCACTCTGTCATTCCCCCCAGATATGGACGAGTTAAAGGGCATAATTTTCAAGCAAACATCATGAAACAAAAGAGAATTCAATGAAAATATTCAAATGTTTTGAGAATCAGAGTGACACATACCATGATACCAAGACTCATTACCTCATGGAGCAAGACCCATTGCTACTTTAGAACCAGGCCGATGGGATGGATGTTGTTTCTGCTGAAGAAAAGTTGGGCCCTTCAGGGCCAAGCTAAAGTCATATGGCTCTCAGTACTTCGTGTCTAGGACTTATGGGCCTCGATACATAATCTCCTTAGTTATCCCTAGGATAGGGGATAACACACCCCAAAACTAGAAAAAAAACAAACAATACACTGAACTTTCCTTAGATTTCAGATATCAAATAAGAGGAGGATCCAAAACATACCTTTTAAATATTGTAGACCTTACCTTGCCAATGTGATCCCAGCTCCGTCATAAGGCTTATGGAGAAGTATCTGCAAAGAAATACAAGCCAACAAAGACAAGAATAACATAGTCTATTCGATATGAAACTATGTACGTGATCAAGGAATCATACAATATGGACAAATAACGTTCATATAGGAAAGAAAAAGTATATATGTATTAGTGAATGTGGAAGAAAGATACAACCATATGCCTTGATGTTGTCAGGTTCCTTCCGACAGTTCCTTGCTTCCCACACACTTTTGCTCCAACGAGTTCTAAGACTGTAATTTTGAAGATACTAACAATCTATCTTGAAAACATAAATCAGAAGCCTATCATAAGCCCTTCAACTGAGAATTCTCAAGCCAAAATTCTACTAACTCATTAGTCATTCTCAAAATCTGTTCTCAAAGCTAACACAAAAAAGCTAACTTTCCCATGAGAACTCCCCTCCTTTTATAAGTTGAAAAGGATAGGGTGAGGAGGTTATGATGATCCCATGAGATCATGGATGCGATTTAGATCCAAACCGATCGGAGGCAACCTCATCCTTGAAGCTTCTATTCTAGAAGCGTCGAGACGCTTCTATTTTTCTTCGTACGGAGGATTTTCACACCCTTAACATTGAGCAAACTGCGTCAATGTCATAGGCCATTGTGGTGCAACCTGCATCGATCCTAGATCGTCGCACTATTAACACTAAGCAAGGTGAGACGATCCTTCTTTACAAGGTTTTTTACAAAGAAAAAGATAATTTCATCTCTCTTGGAAAGTTCATCTTCATTCTTCTTCAGGGATTAAGGAAATTGATCCTTCTAAAGGAAAAGGATAGGTGTACATCATTAACTATCGTAGGGGTGACAAAAATAATGTGTAACACCTCTAGCAGTCAATTGACTAGTTACTATGCCGATTGCACTCGGTGTTGATGTTATAGACGCTATGACCGCATAGGGTGATATAGTTTTTAGTGGAGAGATATATTAGATACTATATTCTACATTATTATCTGGTGGAGGTACCGATGCCTTTGGCTCTGGTGACCAACTTAGTTTATAGTAGTTGTTAACATGTATATATTTGATTGTTGCGATGTATATTTTACATGTATATAAGAAAGTTATATTTGAATTGAAATGTATATTTCACACACACATATTGATTTTGATATTATCATTCATATATATATATTATGTCTTTTCATATCATGTTGATGTTGATGTTGTTTTATTTAGAAAACATGTTTTGTGTATGTTAATGATTTATAGTATTAATGATTTTATCTATTTTTAAATTAAATTTGAGATGTATCACTCATTTAAATTTGATATGACATCTTTTGATATTATTGTTCATGTATATTATGTCTTTTCATACCATGTGATGTTGTTTGATATAAAAAATGTATTGTGTATATTAATAATTAAAATAATTAATGATTTATTTTTTAAATCAAATTTGAAATGTATCACTCATTTAAATTTGAGATGCCATATAATGTTTATGATTTTGATATTATCATTCATATATACTAAGTCTTTTCATATCATGTTGATGTTGATGTTGTTTTATTTAGAAAACATATTTTGTGTATGTTAATGATTTATATTATTAATGGTTTTCTCTATTTTAAATTAAATTTGAGACGTATCACTCATTTAAATTTGATATGACATATTTTGATAGTATTGTTCATGTATATTATGTCTTTTTGTATCAAGTGATGTTGTTTGATATATAAAATGTATTGTGTATATTAATAATTAATATAATTAATTATTTATTTGTTTTAAAATCAAATTTGAAATGTACCACTCATTTAAATTTGAGATGTCATATAATGTTTAACTCTAGCTATAATCATTTAATGTTATTTTTTGCATTGATGATTTAATTTAATGTCATCATATGGTGATTAACCGTTTTTCAAGGTGAATTTATGTTGCACAAGAAGATATAATCTATTGATTAAAAATGTTTACAAACTTGACTAAATGATTCAATCAAGGATTGACTGATTTGATTAATATTTTAAATTGATTTATTGGATTAAGTTGTATTTTTAAAATTTATTCTTAAATATTTTTATTACACTTTTCATTAATTTTGATCAAATTAAAATTATTATAGATAAATCTGACAACATAATTATTCGTGGAATTTTACATAATGATAACACCGTGCATATTAAATCGTAAAAACATTTTTTATTATAAAGTTATTTTGAGGGGTATGAATTTCACATCTACATTTAAACATAGGAAAACGGATTTGAAACTTTGAAATTATTATAACTAATGATATGAAATGGATCTGAACCAATGAATGGGCATAAGACTCAGTCCCTACAAGATAAAACTAGCATATTAATGAAGGTTATGCAAGCCGTGAAAAAATATTACAAATGTAAAGTTGAATAAGACAAATGAAGATGTGAGAGAAAAGTAAAAATAATTAAATGAAAAGAAAACGAATAGGCGAGAAGATTGAGGAATGGGAAGTGAAGAGCCATGGTTGTTGGCCTTCCCTTACCCACTAGCTCTCCCCATTTACTCTTTCACTTTCATTTGCAATGGGTCCTTTTGTCCAATGACAAGAGGAACGAATAACCTTGTAACCAAAAATAGCTAAATGAAATATTGAGCCACATTTGAAGTTGGTTTTCCCATTTGGGTTTCCAAAGTAAATATGGTGTCCATTATTCCTTGAATTGCTCCAATATTACTATGTGAATGTGATCTATGTATTCATGTTTTAATTATGGTTTTAATTGTTGCAAGTGAATAGTTAGAGTGCAAATGAGAGGAAGATGTGAATAAACTTGTTGATTTATTTCATTAATAGTTTTTAGAGAGTATAATAGCTCTATCGCTAACACCATAGGGTGCATTTCCTAGCACATAAATCAATGGTTTCCATTTTTTAGTTGTTGCACCTTTGTGGGAGTTGCTAATTTCAATTTTATGGTTGTTGAGCAAATTTCTCACTCCAAACTGTAACTCTCTCCCTCATTTGAATTTCTCTTGCCTAAGAAATTTCTTAATTGCTTGGTACATTTTCTCTTTTCCCGAGCTGAGTTTACATCCCCTAGATATTTTGCATTGTCCCTGGGAAAATTATTACATGACTAGGTGTTTTGAGATGTTGTTGAGCATTTAAATTATGTGCTAGGTGAAAATTTTCATTGTTGAGTCGAATTTCTAATTGTTGGGATGTTTTACTTCGTGCATGGGCAAGGTCACATTCCCTAGGCATTTAAATTAATTACTAGGTTGAATTTTAATATGCTAGGGCATATGAGCATTCCCACAAATCGTACCATCTCGCTTCTAGGCAAATTTTTTTCTCATCTGACTGTAATTTCTTGCCTGGGTTGCTTCCCACTTACTTGGGTGTTTTATTCCCTGTCTGGTCGACTGCATATCTCCCTGGATGATTGATTTATCTACTAGTCGAATTAAATACCTCTGGTCGACTGAGTAGATGGCCATCTCATTATTGGTTAAATCAATTATCAATCTAGTTGACTTCTTGCATTCTCGGTCAATTCAATTCTTGCATTATTGACTTCATATCTTCCTAGACGCGTTATTTATTGCATGGAAGGACCGATGATCTGAGAAAAAAGTGTTGAATTTGTGGGAGGTCATACATGACCATACGATCCATATGAAACTCTGTTGGGTTCCCAAATCTTCGACTAGATTATTTTCACTTTCCTGGTCGACTCACCTTACAAGCTTGGTTGATTCCTTACCTGGTCAAATCACCTTCCTCGTCGACTTATTACCTGGTCGATTCAACTTCTAACTAGTTGAATTACTCTCATTGCTAATTGGCTTAACTCGTGCCTAGTCGACTGTGCTCACTCATCAATTCCTCAAATTGATAGTCGATTCACACTAGCATGGTTGAATTTTCCATAGCTTGGGTCAACTCATTGCAATGTTGTTAGATTTGATTCATGGCTAGTCTTTTGGTTGATTGTAGGCAACAATGTATTTTTTCAAATTGTAATACACACATCCCCTGCTCTATCTAACTGGAAAAGTTGTCGGATCTATGATACCCCTTTATAGGTTTTCTTTCACAGTACATGGTGTATGAGAATTAATTGGTCTAGAAACCAAACAATGTAAAGATAAATTTCATTCCTTGTTCACTGTTCAACCGTGAAGGAGAATTTGGCACTCAAAACTTCATAAAGAAGATAAGCATTGAACACTATAACTTCAACTCAGAGAATTGAGTGGCATACGGGACACCAACTAGTTGTATTGTGTGCAAGAAAGTTTGAGAACAAAGAAGAACAAATATCCTTGTTCAATGAAGAGGAGCCTAGTAGCCTCTGAATGGCAAAGATCTTATACAAGGAAAATGAATAGGCCTAGCAACCTTGTTGGAGGCAAAGCACTATGTACAATATTGTGACAAAGATAACAAGTTTTACACATAGTATCTGTGTTGGTGAAATGAGTGGGCTATAAGTCCCTCATTTACAGATCAACTAATAAAAACAAATTTATCAATTTACAATAGATTAATACTTTTAAAATTGTTTAATTTCATTCTTGAACTTTTAATCTCAAATATCATTTAATTTACCATAGAGTATTACTTTTAAGGTTGGCTATCATGCTTTGACAGTGAATATAAAAATGATATTTCATGTTAGGTACATGTAAATTAACAATCCACCCTTACATATGCTTGTGGACCTTAGTCTTGAAACTTGCAAATGACATTGTAGGAAACTTATTGTTGTATTGGGATCTAGTTCTAAATATTGTGTTATTGTTTCAGTTAGGGTGACCATTTTATGGAGGTCGGAGTCAATGGCACTTTGGATACTTTTCCAACAATAGACACCAAACATGATGACACTTTGCTTGCATGCGTTGTTTCCCACACTCGATTTCAATGATTACTTGGTGTCTTATCAATACAAAATTTTGCCACCCAACACAACCAATGTTGCTTAGTGAATTAAGTGCCAAGGTGATGTTGAAATTAAACTTATAAATTGAATCAAGACTTGGAAACACATGGAATTGTGCAAGGTTTTTCTAGATTACAGTTGTGATGGATATCGTCATTAATTTAAAAGTTCACTATTTTGTGATTTTGTTCATACTTCACAACTATGTGAGTGTTATAAGTGTGTTGGTTATATTTGACAAATATGTGGGTGTCTTTTTGTGTTAAAGAGTTTTTTAAGTGTGATGAATGTTTGGTTGGGATCAATGATACATACATTGATTGGTAAGATGTAGAGCTTTTATGAATGAAAAAATGTGTTTGATATTTTATAATTTATTTTTTTAAGTTATCAAAAATATTTAAATCGGGTAATTATAACAATTATACAGCCTGAGTGGGCCTAATGGTTAAGAACATATGTTTCCTTGTAAGAGGTCACAAGTTCAAATCCAGAGGGGGGTAGGGTATGTATACCTCCGTAGACTTTAACAGTCAAATCGCTGGGTGGAGGGGGGTCCGTTGTCCCACAAACAATGGGGTCTCATACACCAATTTGGTGTGGCTTGGTCGTGACCTTAGAAATAGATTATTATTATTATTAAAGAAACTCATCTTAATAACAACTAATAAAGTTAAAGAAATCCATCTTAAAAAGGTTATTAACATTAACTATTAAATATAACTTTCTAAAAGAAGAACAAAATATTTAATCACATTTAAGGGGGAGAATGCCAAAAAAAAAAAGTTCATTAATCTCTTCCTTGAAATTAAAAATATATCCTTTAAAAAACAAAGACTTACATTTATCAACACAATTAATTAAAAACTAATTTTTTTAACGAGTGTCATGTAATTAGTTATAGAAACAACACTTTTACAATCATGATTAGAACATGGATTACAACCCATTGATGGTCTTAATTATGCATTCATTGATGTGATTAGGATGTTGTATAAGATTCCATACACTTCATTTTCATAAAGTCGGGTGTATAATGAATTTTTTGTGGGGAAGAATGATAAGGTCCACATTAACCTACAAGCCATATAATTTAGCACATAAAACATTAACATTTTCCATGGGAATGATGATATGGTCCACTTTAACATGACTTCTCTGGTTGTAATAAAACATTTAACACATAAAAGTTTTTACACAAAATGTCTCTAGTGTATGTATCAAACACATCTTGATTACTTTATATGTTTGTACTCAATCCACTACTTACTAGATGCTAATGTAAAAATACAAAGATGATTCTAGACATAAAAACCATTTTATTAGTTTAATATTTGATAATAAATATATTGTCAAATGATGTTTTATTTTATTTGTTTTTCTAATTTAATGCTTATGACAGTGCATCAAATGCATGTTTATTTTCTTTGTTTTTCTTTAACCTTTTTTTCTTTTTCAGATCATAATATACTCACTTTCCTCTTTTAAAATATCTTTAAGTACCTAATTTTTCTTTTCTTCCTTTATATATATTTTTTCAATTGCTTTATATTCATCAAATTTGTTCACCCATAAATATTAATATCAAATTAAGTTAATATTTTTAATAAGTATTGCAAAGTTTAGGGTTTACATGATCTAGCTTCCCTCTCACCCTGATCACCTCTGACCTCATCTATACGCATTGAACGCCCCTGCTCCCCGACACTGACCGCCATAGAGGAATGGGAACAAAAGGGGGGGGGCGAAAGCCCCCTCTTACCGTAACGTCACCGCAAATGATCCGAAGAACTCACGAGCGTGTCATCCGTCCTTTGAGCCGCCATTGCACTTACGAGACCAATATCTACAAGAAGAAATGGATGTAAGAAAAGAATCGAACATGGATGTTGAGTCCTCGCATCCAGAAGCAACTCGGGTGTGGATACCCAGAAAATGTATCCCCCAAGCCTTGGTTGTGCCTAGGTACGTCATCAAAACCACCAGAATAGGGGAGCATACACGGTTCATGAGAGACCATGCCCTCATCGGAAAATTCCTAGGTCTCTGGCCCTCAGAAAAGGATCTAGCTCGCTGAATCAAAGCATGGTGGAACCCCAAGGGAGACTATGAGCTCCAACTAAGATCCAAAGGATTCTTTACAGTAATATTCTACAACCTAGAGGACAATGACATGATCTTTGAAGGGGGAATGTATTTCTACAACTTGGTTGGCCTCTACCTATGTTTTTGGACAGACCACTTCTGCCTAGAAAAGGAAAACTTTGCATACACACTGGTATAGATTCACCTCTATGCCCTACCTCAAGAGTTCTGGTTAGAGGAAATTTTAATGGGCATAGGCAACACCCTGGGTAAATATGTCAAATTTTCTGAAGCTAACAAACAGATAAAATACACCTCTTATGCAAGGATATGTGTCTATATGAACATCTATGAAGCTCTACCAGGCACATTTACCCTAGAATGCTAAGACGAAGAATGGGCCCAAACCATAGACTATGAACACATCCCTTTCAGATGTCGAAAATTCCATGAACATGGACACCTTTTCAGAGACTTCCCTCTCAATGCCCCCCCAAGAACATAGTTGAAGAGAAACCAAAGGAAGGATTTACCCAGGTTCAAAATCGAAAGAGACAAGCGCAAAAGAATCCCACAACCATCAACAAAAGAAAGAACCCAAATAATAATTCATTTGAAGCCCTTAACTGCCTTCCAGAGGTAGAAGAGGTGGAAAACCCCCACAAGACTGTGAAGAAAGATCCCAACAAGCATAAGGAAGATCAACCGTCATAAGAGTATCAAACCCCAACAAACCAAGTGGATCCATAGACTCACCCAGTCTCAGGGAAATAACTATAAAGAGAGGAAGACATAGTCATGGAAATGGATAAGCAGGACCTAGCGGAAATCAACCTAGATAGGTTAGAAGAAGCACTCAACAAGAAGGATATCCAAACCTTACCAGAGGACCAACTCAGGAAAGTTCACAAAGTATTTCTGGACTCATCAGTAGGGGCTACATCCAGGTTGGGGATCAACACAGACCCAAACCAAGATCCAAGAAAACACCCCAAAGAAAACAAGCGACGGGGCAAAAAATTGGCTCATCAGCAAATAAAGGAGGTGGGAAACTATATGATCAACTCGAGATAGATTCAGAGGCTCTCAGAGAGATCCTTATCCCACCCACCAAACTGTTAACTATGAATATCCTCACCTAGAATATCAGAGGCCTAAATGAAGATCCAAACAAAAGATTCTCTGAAATTGCATCAAAATGGAAGACTCTGATATACTCCTGATACAAGAGACAAAATGTGCAGGGAAAACTGCAGAAGACATCCTCAAGAGATGCTGGCACAACTGTGAGTCCTATCAAACTGACTTGAAAGGGGCTTCAGGAGGCCTGACAATACTCTGGAATCCTGTTATAGTCATTCTTGATCAATGCTTCTCCACTCCAAGTACCATCACATCGCAATACAAATCCATAGATTTGGACAAGGAGGGAATGATCGCAAATGCCTATGGACCGCATAACATCCAAGACAAAGACCTCTTTCTTCAAATCCTAGTTTACCTAGGCTCTCTAGCTGAGAACAAGCGATGGATCATCGGGGGTGACTTCAACATGATTATCACGCTAGAGGAGAAAAGAGGGGGGGAAAAGCACCTGGAGTAGGATAGCGTAAAATTCCAGGAACTCATAAAGAATCTTCGACTGGTAGACATAGAGAATGGCAATGGTACCTACACCTAGACTAATAAAAGATCAGGTCACCAACAAATAGCCTGCAGGCTAGATCACTTTCTCATTTCGGAAATTCTCCTTTTGGAAGGCCCTCTAGTAGATTCCAACATCCTCCTGAAGGCAGGCTCAGACCACTGGCCAATTCAGCTATGGGTTGACACCATCGCCACCCCCAAGTTAAAACCCTTCAGATTTGAATTTTTTTGGCTCTCCCATCTAGACTTCCAGGAGCCAACCCTTCATTAGTGGAGCACAGTGGAAATACAAAGGGGCACAAAAATGTAACGCTTCCAACAAAATCTCAAATACTTTAAACAACAGGTGCATAAATGGAACAAAGAAGTCTTCGGGAACATCTTCTAGGAAAGGAAACTACTGGAACAAAAACTAGAGGACCTTTAGAGGAAAAACATTCACTTGGGACACACAATCACTCAACAACAGGAGCATAATGAATCAAAAGGAAACTGGAGGAAAGATATAAGAAGGAAGAAATCCTGTGGAGACATAAATCTCGAGTTCAATGGCTCAATGAGGGAGAGAAAAATGCCAAATTCTTCCACTGGTCCATGATTCTCAGGCGCCTCATCAATCACATTACGAAGCTGGAGATGCACAAGGAAACACCTTGCTCACTCATCA
Organism: Picea engelmannii; assembly: GCA_009831015.1. Taxonomy (NCBI): domain Eukaryota; kingdom Viridiplantae; phylum Streptophyta; class Pinopsida; order Pinales; family Pinaceae; genus Picea; species Picea engelmannii. The sequence continues at coordinate 443,254 of ML798706.1, read as the reverse complement.
GGAAATATCGCACAAGTTTTCAGACTTCTACAAGGATCTCCTCTCAGAACCAAAGGTGGATCGTACCTCAACAATAGAGCGGGTGACCCAAAATATCGCAACTATTATCACCCAGGAACAAAATGAGGCTCTCATGACACCAATAACACAAGAAGAAGTGGACCAGACTATTCAGGATTTACTCATAGGCAAGGCTCCAGGCCCAGATGGCTTCACCACAGACTTCTTCCACTCTCGTTGGCCAATGCTAAGGGATGAAGTGTGGCAGTTGGTGGAGGAATCATGCAGCTCAAGAAAATTTCTTCCAGCACTAAATGCTACTTTCCTCACCTTAATACCCAAAGAAGAAAGAGTAACAAACCCGAATAATTTCAGACCCATAACACTCTGCAATGTGATCTATAAAATCATCTCCAAGGTCATAGCTCTAAGACTCAATCCAATCCTCCCCTTCATCATTTCCAAGGAGAAATCAGGATACGTCGAAGGAAGGAAAATCATGGATAACATTATACTGGTTCATGAAATCATTCATTCACTCAAAATCACCCGCACTCCAGGTATGCTTCTAAAACTTGACCTTTCAAAATATTTTGACAAACTAAGATGGCAGTACATGAAGGCTCTTCTATCGGCTTTCGATTTCAACAAGGATTGGATCTCTTGGATAATGAACCTCATTTCCTCAACCTTTTTCTCAATCCTCGTCAATAGAGTCCCCTCTCAACCCTTCTCCCCCACAAGAGGAATAAGGCAAGGTGACCCTCTCTCCCCTTTCCTATTTTTCATAATGGTTGAGGGCCTAGGACACTATATCAAGGCTTCAATTCAAAATGGATCCCTCCAAGGCCTCCCTCTCCATGGGTTACAACCGCCAGCCTCCCACGACCAATTTGTCGATGACACTCTGCTAATGAACACCCCCACTGCGCAAGAAGCAAATAAACTAAGCTCCATCCTCTCTGATTTCAGCGAAGCCTCCAACACCACCTTTAATCTAGCCAAGTCACAACTCTTCTTCTTTAATACTCCTGAAGCTATCCAACAACACCTTTCCCAACTTCTAAATACCCCTGTCTGCACTCCGCCCTCTCGTTACCTGGGACTCCCTCTCTCTGACTCAGCAGCCAAAAACATCTCCTGGGACTCTCTCCTACTCTCCATTTCCAACCGTCTTAGGAATTGGACCTTTTGTTCCCTCAACCTTCCAGCCATAATTGTCCTCTTAAAGTCAGTCCTTCAATCCATCCTTGCTTACATCTTCTCAGCCCTAGCTGCCTCCCAATCGGTCATAAAGAAAATAAGGAATCTGCAAAGAAAATTTCTATGGCATGGACATAACCCGAATGAAAAATGGGCCCTAGTCAGTTGGGACAAAGTTTGCAAGCCCAAATATTTAGGTGGTCTGGGCATCCAGTACCCAGGAAAATTAAATAGCACCATGGGAGAAAGAATTTGGTGGAGATGGCTCAAAACTCCAGCAGAGATCTGGGAAAAACTCTGGAAATGAAAATATGCCCCAAATATGCATCAAAGCCATCTTATAAGAATGCGGGAGAAAATTAAAGGCTCCAATATCTGGAATGCGGCCTGGAAAAATCGCCCAGTAATACAGGAACATGCTTTCTGGGAAGTTCACAATGGCCAGAATGCCCTGTTCTAGACAGATTCCTGGCAACAAATGCCACCCCTACAATTGGAAGAAAATCTAAAATCCTATGAAAATCACATTCAATATCTGGCCACTCTCAAAGTGGCAGATTTGTGGTCCGATACCCCCAACAACTCTCCTTGGCGAAGCTGGAAATCAACCCATCAGGAACTCCAAGTGGCAATGGACTGTGACCTGTAGCATTGGAAACAAGCAACATCCCAAAGGAAAATCCGGAAAAACACAGACCAAGACATTCTCATATGGGGATACACACCCCATGGAAGCTTCACTCTCAAAGAGGGATGCACTCTACAAGAGAAATTCCAAAACCTTCAAAAAGATAGCATCTGGAAAACAATATGGAAATCAAAACTCTGGCCCAAAATCTTTGCGTTCCTCTAGCTTCTACTTCAGAACCAGATATTAACCTAGGAAAATCTACAAAGACGAGGTTTCATTGGCCCCTCGATTTTCCATCTCTGCCATCTCCAAGATGAAACCATGGAGCACCTCCTAAACAACTGTCCACTTAGTGAGAACATATGAAACCAAGCCACTTAGATCATGAGAAGAACCAAACGAGTTAAAAAAAACATCCTAAGCACATTCAGGGATTGGGGTTCCGGTTCCTTCAAAATTCCTATCCTGAACAAAACTTGACAACTCTTACCAGGCTTCATAGTTTGGCAACTATGGAAAGAGAGGAACAGGAGAATCTTTCTTTCCCATCCCTCTCCTCCCACCCTCATCTGGAATACAATTCTCTTGCATCTCCAGGAAACTCTTCAGCTACAACTGTGGACCAAGGAAGACTTCCCCACTAACCCAGGTGAGCTCTCACTCCTCAACTCTTGGGGCTTCTTGTTTGCACACTCCACCTGTCCTCAACAGCCTCCCCTAAACTCAAAATCCCTCAGTCCCTCTAAGTGGCTCC
>ML798706.1:423333-438400 GCA_009831015.1 Picea engelmannii | reverse complement strand
TCACAAGTTCAAATCCAGAGGGGGGTAGGGTATGTATACCTCCGTAGACTTTACCAATCAAATCGTTGGGCAGAGGGGGGTCCCTTGTCCCACAAACAAGGGGGTCTCATACACCAATTTGGTGTGGCTTGGCCGTGACCTTAGAAATAGATTATTATTATTATTATTATTAAAGAAACTCATCTTAATAACAACTAATAAAGTTAAAGAAATCCATCTTAAAAAGGTTATTAACATTAACTATTAAATATAACTTTTTAAAAGAAGAACAAAATATTTAATCACATTTAAGGGGGAGAATGCCAAAAAAAAAAGAGTTCATTAATCTCTTCCTTGAAATTAAAAATATATCCTTTAAAAAACAAAGACTTACATTTATCAACACAATTAATTAAAAACTAATTTCTTTAACGAGTGTCATGTAATTAGTTATAGAAACAACACTTTTACAACCATGATTACAACATGGATTACAACCCATTGATGGTCTTAATTATGCATTCATTGATGTGATTAGGACGTTGTATAAGATTCCATACACTTCATTTTTATAAAGTCGGGTGTATAATGAATTTTTTGTGGGGAAGAATGATAAGGTCCACATTAACCTACAAGCCATATAATTTAGCACATAAAACATTAACATTTTCCATGGGAATGATGATATGGTCCACTTTAACATGACTTCTCTTGTTGTAATAAAACATTTAGCACATAAAAGTTTTTACACAAAATGTCTCTAGTGTATGTATCAAACACATCTTGATTACTTTATATGTTTGTACTCAATCCACTACTTACTAGATGCTATTGTAAAAATACAAAGATGATTCTAGACATAAAAACCATTTTATTAGTTTAATATTTGATAATAAATATATTGTCAAATGATGTTTTATTTTATTTGTTTTTCTAATTTAATGCTTATGACAGTGCATCAAATGCATGTTTATTTTCTTTGTTTTTCTCTAAACTTTTTTTTGTCAGATCATAATATACTCACTTTTCTCTTTTAAAATATCTTTAAGTACCTAATTTTTATTTTCTTCCTTTATATATATTTTTTCAATTGCTTTATATTCATCAAATTTGTTCACCCATAAATATTAATGTTAAATTAAGTTAATATTTTTAATAAGTACTACAAAGTTTACGGTTTACAGATGTAGCTTCCCTCCCACCCTGATCACCTCTGACTTCCTCTATATGCATTGAACGTCCCTGCTCCCCGGCACTGACTGCCATAGAGGAATGGGAACAAAAGGGGGGGGCGAAATCCCCCTCTTACTGTAACGTCACCGCAAATCATCCGAAGAACTCACGAGCGCGTCATCCGTCCTTTGAGCTGCCATTGCACTTATGAGACCAATATCTACAAGAAGAAATGGATGTAAGAAAAGAATCGAACATGGATGTTGAGTCCTCGCATCCAGAAGAAACTCGGGTGTGGATACCCAGTAAATGTATCTCCCAATCCCTGGTTGTGCCTAGGTACATCTTCAAAACCACCAGAATAGGGGAGCATACACAGTTCATGAGAGACCATGCCCTCATCGGAAAACTCCTAGGTCTCTGGCCCTCAGAAAAGGATCTAGCTCGTTGGATCAAAGCGTGGTGGAACCCCAAGGGAGACTATGAGCTCCAACTAAGATCCAAAGGATTCTTTACAGTAATATTCTACAACCTAGAGGACAAGGACATGATCTTTGAAGGGGGACCGTATTTCTACAACTTGGTTGGCCTCTACCTATGTTTTTGGATAGACCGCTTCTACCTAGAAAAGGAAAACTTTGCATACACACTGGTATAGATTCACCTCTATTCCCTACCTCAAGAGTTCTGGTTAGAGGAAATTTTAATGGGCATAGGCAACACCTTGGGTAAATATGTTAAATCTTCCAAAGCTACCAAATAGATAAAATACACCTCTTATGCAAGGATATGTGTCTATATGAACATCTATGAAGCTCTACCAGGCACAGTTACCCTAGACTGCTAAGACGAAGAATGGGCCCAAACCATAGACTATGAACACATCCCTTATAGATGTCAAAAATTCCATGAACATGGACACCTTTTCAGAGACTTCCCTCTGAATGCCCCCCCAAGAATATAGTTGAAGAGAAACCAAAGGAAGGATTTACCCAGGTTCAAAATCTAAGGAGACAAGTGCAAAAGAAGCCCACAACCATCAACGGAAGAAAGAACCCAAATAATAATTCATTTGAATCCCTTAACTGCCTTCCAGAGGTAGAAGAGGTGGAAAACCCCCACAAGACTGCGAAGAAAGATCCCGACAAACACAAGGAAGATCAACTGTCATAAGAGTATCAAACCCCAACAAACCAAGCGGATCTACAAACTCACCCAGTCTTAGGGAAAGAACTATAAAGAGAGGAAGACATAGTCATGGAAATGGATAAGCAGGACCTAGCGGAAATCGACCTAGATAGGTTAGAAGAAGCACTCAACAAGAAGGATCTCCAAACCTTACCAGAGGACCAACTCAGGAAAGTTCACAAAGTATTTCTGGACTCATCAGTAGGGGCTACATCCAAGTTGGGGATCAACACAGACCCAAACCAAGATCCAAGAAAACACCCCAAAGAAAACAAGCGACAGGGCAAAAAATCGGCTCATCAGCGAATAAAGGAGGTGGGAAACTATATGATCAACTCGAGATAGATTCAAAGGCTCTCAGAGAGATCCTTATCCCACCCACCAAACCGTTAACTATGAATATCCTCACCTGGAATATCAAAGGCCTAAATGGAAGATCCAAACAAAGGATTCTCTGAAATTGCATCAAAATGGAAGACTCAGATATACTCCTGATACAAGAGACAAAATGTGCAGGGAAAACTGCAGAAGACATCCTCAAAAGATGTTGGCACAACTGCGAGTCCTATCAAACTGACTTGAAAGGGGCTTCAGGAGGCCTGACAATACTCTGGAATCATGTTATAGTCATCCTTGATCAACGCTTCTCCACTCCAAGTACCATCACATCACAATACAGATCCATAGATTCGGACAAGGAGGGAATGATCGCAAACGCCTATGGACTGCATAACAGCCAAGACAAAGACCTCTTTCTTCAAATCCTAGTTTACCTAGGCTCTCTAGCTGAGAACAAGCGATGGATCATCAAGGGTGAGTTCAACATGATTCTCACGCTAGAGGAGAAAAGAGGGGGGGAAAAGCACCTGGAGTAGGATATCGTAAAATTCCAGGAACTCATAGAGAATCTCCGACTGGTAGACATAGAGAATGGAAATGGTACCTACACCTGGACTAACAAAAGATTAGGTCACCAAAAAATAGCCTACAGGCTAGATCACTTTCTCATTTCAGAAATTCTCCTTTTGGAAGGCCCTCTAGTAGATTCCAACATCCTCCTAAAGGCAGGCTCAGACCACTGGTCGGTTCAGCTATGGGTTGACACCATCGCCACCCCCAAGTTAAAACCTTCAGATTTGAAATTTTTTGGCTCTCCCATCCAGACTTCCAAGAGCCAACCCTTCATTAGTGGAGCACAACGGAAATACAGAGGGGCACAAAAATGTATTGCTTCCAACAAAATCTCAAATACTTTAAACAACAGGTGCATAAATGGAACAAAGAAGTCTTCGGGAACATCTTCTAGGAAAGGAAACTACTGGAACAAAAACTAGAGGACCTTTAGAGGCAAAACATTCACTTGGGACACACAATCACTCAGCAACAAGAGGAGAATGAATCAAAAGGAAACTGGAGGAAAGATATAAGAAGGAAGAAATCCTGTGGAGACATAAATCTCGAGTTCAATGGCTCAACGAGGGAGAGAAAAATATCAAATTCTTCCACTGGTCCATGATTCACAGGCACCTCATCAATCACATTACGAAGCTGGAAGATGCACAAGGAAACACCTTGCTCACTCATCAGGAAATATCGCACAAGTTTTCAGACTTCTACAAGGATCTCCTCTCAGAACCAAAGGTGGACCGTACCTCAGCAATAGAGCGGGTGACCCAAAATATCGCAACTATTATCACCCAGGAACAAAATGAGGCTCTCATGACACCAATAACACAAGCAGAAGTGGACCAGGCTATTCAGGATTTACTCATAGGCAAGGCTCCAAGCCTAGATGGCTTCACCACAAACTTCTTCCACTCTCTTTGGCCAATGCTAAGGGATGAAGTGTGGCAGCTGGTGGAGGAATCACGTAGCTCAAGAAAAGTTCTTCCAGCACTAAATGCCACTTTCCTCACCTTAATACCCAAAGAAGAAAGAGTAACAAACCCGAAGAATTTCAGACCCATAACACTCTGCAATGTGATCTATAAAATCATCTCCAAGGTCATAGCTCTAAGACTCAATCCAATCCTCCCCTTCATCATTTCCAAGGAGAAATCAGGATACGTCGAAGGAAGGAAAATCATGGATAACATCATACTGGTTCATGAAATCATTCATTCACTCAAAATCACCCACACTCCAGGTATGCTTCTAAAACTTGACCTTTCAAAAGCTTTTGACAAACTAAGCTGGCAGTACATGAAGGCTCTTCTATCGGCTTTCGATTTCAACAAGGATTGGATCTCTTGGATAATGAACCTCATTTTCTCAACCTTTTTCTCAATCCCCGTCAATAGAGTCCCCTCTCAACCCTTCTACCCCACAAGAGGAATAAGGCAAGGCGACCCTCTCTCTCCTTTCCTATTTGTCATAATGGCTGAGGGCCTAGGACACTATATCAAGGCTTCAATTCAAAATGTATCCCTCCAAGGCCTCCCACAACCAATTTGTCGATGACACTCTGCTAATGAACACCCCCACTGCGCAAGAAGCAAATAAACTAAGCTCCATCCTCTCCGATTTCAGTGAAGCCTCCGACACCACCTTTAATATAGCCAAGTCACAACTCTTCTTCTTTAATACTCCTGAAGCTATCCACAACACCTTTCCCAACTTCTAAATACCCATGTCTGCACTCCACCCTCTCATTACCTGGGACTCCCTCTCTCTGACTCAGCAGCCAAAAACATCTCCTGGGACTCTCTCCTACTCTCCATTTCCAACCATCTTAGCAATTGGATCTTTTGTTCCCTCAACCTTCCAACCATAATCGTCCTCTTAAAGTTAGTCCTTCAATCCATCCCTGCTTACATCTTCTCAGACCTAGCTGCCTCCCAATCGGTCATAAAGAAAATAAGGAATATGCAAAGAAAATTTCTATGGCATGGACATAACACGAACGAAAAATGGGCCCTAGTCAGTTGGGACAAAGCTTGCAAGCCCAAATATTTAGGTGGTCTAGGCATCTGGGACCCAAGAAAATTAAATAGCACCATGGGAGAAAGAATTTGGTGGAGATGGCTCAAAATTTCAACAGAGATCTGGGCAAAACTCTAGAAATGAAAATATGCCCCAAATACGCATCAAAGCCATCTTATAAGAATGCAGGAGAAAATTAAAGGCTCCAACATCTGGAATGCAGCCTGGAAAAATCGCCCACTAATACAGGAACATGTTTTCTGGGAAGTTCGCAATGGCCAGAATGCCCTGTTCTAGATGGATTCCTAGCAGCAAACGCCACCCCTACAATTGGAAGAAAATCTAAAATCCTATGAAAATCACATTCAATATCTGGCCACTCTTAAAGTGGCAGATTTGTGGTCCGATACCCCCAACAACTCTCCTTGGCGAAGCTGGAAATCAACCCATCAAGAACTCCAAGTGGCAATGGACTATGACCTGCAGCATTGGAAACAAGCAACATCCCAAAGGCGAATCCGGAAAAGCACAGACCAAGACATTCTCATATGGGGATACACACCCCATGGAAGCTTCACTCTCAAAGAGGGATGCACTCTACAGGAGAAATTCCAAAACCTTCAAAAAGATAGCATCTGGAAAACAATATGGAAATCAAAACTCTGGCCCAAAATCTCTGCATTCCTCTGGCTTCTACTTCAGAACCGGATATTAACCTAGAAAAATCTACAAAGACGAGGTTTCATTGGCCCCTCGATTTTCCATCTCTGCCATCTCCAAGATGAAACCATGGAGCACCTCCTAAACAACTGTCCACTTAGTGAGAACATATGGAACCAAGCCACTCAGCTCATGAGAAGAACCAAACGAGTTAAAAAAAACATCCTAAGCACATTCAGGGATTGGGGTTCCAGTTCCTTCAAAATTCCTATCCTAAACAAAACCTGACAACTCTTACCAGGCTTCATAGTTTGGCAACTATGGAAAGAGAGGAACATAAGAATCTTTCTTTCCCAACCCTCTGCTCCCACCCTCATCTGGAATACAATTCTCTTGCATCTCCAGGAAACTCTTCATCTACAACTGTGGACCAAGGAAGACTTCCCCACTAACCTAGGTGAGCTCTCACTCCTCAACTCTTGGGGCTTCTTGTTTGCACACTCCACCCGTCCTCGACAGCCTCCCCTAAACTTAAAATCCCTCAGTCCCTCTAAGTGGCTCCCCCCCCCCACCAGGCTTATATAAAGTCAACTTTGATGGCGCATCAAAAGGCAATCCAGGTCACTCATGCTATGGAGCGGTCATAAGAAACAACTTGGGCCAAATTCAAAGCCTCATTATAGAAAATCTAGGATGCGACACCAACAATTCAACATAAATTTGGGGTCTTATCAAAGGAGTGAAAATGGCTCTAGATCAAAACCTCACCTATCTGATCATTGAAGGAGACTCCAAAATCATAATAGACTTGGCAACAAAAATACTGAATGTAAGAGATTCAAGGAAAATCACTCCCAACTGGTGCCTCCTTGTCCCTCTTTACAGTCTCCAGGCACTTCTCAGACCTTCTCTAACTTTTACCCCCTCACACATTCAGCGAAGTGCAAACAAATTTGCGAACAGACTGGCCAATGCAGGGGTTGACTCCATTGAGCATATCATTATCCATGAATCCAAGCAGTCCCAAAGCTCACCCCTTTGGCTCCAATGCAAGGAGCTTTCCCAGCTGGATGGCCTCAACCCGGACGAGGTGTCACCTTTGATTACTTAAAAAATATTTCAAGTCAGAAATGATCAAAAGCTCAGGAGAGAGGGTGACCTCAAGTGTTAGTGCAGAAGATCAACAGACGACAAATGATTTCGGGAACTCGACAATCGGGAGGCCAGAGCACGAAGGGAGTTGTTTTCCAAAGTTGTGAAGCCGCGAAACACGAGAGAGGATATAGACCATTGGAGCATGTGGATATATGGACCATCGATCTGGTCCCATTGATCTGACGCGAGAAGATTTCGGGAACTTGGCAATCGGGAGTCTGAAGCATGGACAGAGTTGTTTTCCAAAGTTGCGTAGTCACGAAACGTGAAACGCGAGAGAGGATCTAGACCGTTGGTGCACGAGGAGACCTGAACCATTGATATGGTCCCGAAGGACTCGTAAGTTCGGGTAACAGAAGAAGGGGAACACTTAGTCCGTCGTTCTCCCGAAACGAGAAGCGAAGAGTCACGAAACGTGAACTCGCGATTTGATGAAAGTTTGAAGGTTCGGGTTTCGGAAAAGGAGAGCAAGATTTTATTTCGACGACGCGTAGCGCGAAGTCACAAAAAAGATCTTAACCGTTGGATGCGACCCAACATGGACCATTGATCTGATCTGATCTAATCCGAAGGTTTCGAGGATTCAGACTTCGGGAAAATCATGAAGAGCAATGTAATCCTGTCACCAGTAGTTCTACCTTTAGCTGCAGGCATTTATGTGTACGCAAATAGGCTGCAGGTTTTGTAAGCTTACAACTGGCATTAATATAAGGACCCACTTTTATTTACAAAAAAAATATTTTTAATAAGTAAAAAAGTAATTTATGTTACTAAATATATTATTTAAAAACCAACAACTTGGTAAAAGGCGCAACACTAGAAATTATAAAAATCCCCAAATCTTAAAATTTGACATTACATTTGTATCATAAGGTTATCAAAATGGAAAGATAATCTTCATCATCATTAATTTTTTATTAGGATCTTCCAAAACAATTTAATTGATTTTCAACATGATGATTCTAAATGGTTGTTAACTTTTCATATCTAACATCTTAAAATGAATAAAAAAACATAATTGACCAATTACACATAACTATAATAAAATGATACATCCATAATGCAAATGTTGAAATAAAACATGTTCATATCACTCTTTGTTGCCATCACTTTGATTATCTTCCTCACTTGGCATTAGAACATTGTTGTTCTCAAAAATATGTTTTGGTCTCAGATTGTGTCTTAGTACAAACCACCAATCCCTATCCAACATATCCAAGGAAAAAATGTGTGGTTGCAGTGTTTTAGAAAAACATATGTCTCCTTAGCATTCCACATCCTTTTAGAGTTGATACATATTTTCCCACTATCACAATTTTCCTTTACATTACTTTGGTCAAAGATGTTCCACCACTTACACCTAGAAACAACACATTGAAAATATGAGAAGTCCACTTGCATGATCTCTTGTATATTTTCAACATAATCTAACTTCCCCACTATTATGTTTTGATCATAGTGGCTAGCACAACTAGATTGGTCAAATTCGACTTCCACTCCATAGTCTAGTGTGACATGTCCGTCATCAACATCCTTAGTGTGAAAATGATGTCAATATGCCCACATAGATGGGAACAAATGTACCTATAAAAATGTAAAAAAAGGACGGTGGCACATGTCTAATAACCTAATCATTAATAAAACATATAGATGTTATAATTCAAATGTGCATTATAAAGTTAATAATGTACACAGAGAGATTATTACAGAGTCGCTGCACCCAATGCCTACTTTTAGTGTATCCTCTTCACCACGTGGGTAATGACCAAACGTGCAATAATTCTCTCTGATCTGGTTAGCCATGAAACTGTTGGGATAGATCTTTGGCATAGTTTGTTTTAAATGATCAGGATAATACATGCTTCTACGACTCAATTATTTGAATTATTTCATGTCACTACACCATTTCCTTCTCTTCTCTTCATGCAACACAATTCATGGTTGTGTTGCCTTTGCATTGTAAATATTGAATTTATTGATGACATTAATTTCCGAACTTGTTGATGTATTCATGAAATCAAAATGAATAGTATGAGATCAAATATATATTCTCAACTTTAGTGTATACAATTACTTTATAGAAATTTCATAAAAAATAAATTACTTACTCCTTATCATGTACCTTTTTTCACTCATTTCAAGTAGCTCCCCTTCCCATTTGTCCTCATCCTATTGTTCATCCATAACCACTTTGTTTGGTGCATCATCTATTTTCTTGATGTATTCACTAGCAGAATAGAACGCCTGATATACTATGTACCCCTTTTCCATAGACCCCTCGAGTTTTACCCTTTGTCAAACAAACCTCTTCAACTTTTTTGTGTACCTCTCTAAAAAGAACATCCAATGGTAGGAGACCACCCTAGTTAATTAAACATCATCAACTAGGTGAATTAAAGGATGGACTTGCAAGTCCATGAAACTCATTGTTAGTTCCTTCTCAAACATACAAACAATCTCATCTATATTTGAACACCACTATGAAAAGCTAGCCAAATAAATCTCCATTGATGTAATCCAACACATAATTACATATAATTTAGATATGGTGCATCACAAGTCTTGGGGGAAGTCATGGTTCACACAACGATGCATGGACTAAGGATAATGCCACTACAAAAAAAACACATGAAAAATTAATTAGCATAAAACTATGAGCGCATAGCATATTATAACCTAAATTGTAGAAAAATAAGGATGTAATAGACATAGAGGCCTTTAGAAGGTGTAATACCCTAGTTTGATTCCCAGTTACAATTGTACATATGTTTATTTTCTATAGGCTGGTGAGCCAGAATGTTATGGGCTCGAGTGCCTTTGTGATTATTAGGTTGAAGATCCTATGCGTTGAAAGGTTAGCGTGTCTATTATTGTAAAATGTAATCACTCAGATATTAATACAATCACACCACTACTACAAACCCGCCGAACAAAAGAGTAAGCAGGATAAAATCCACTAGAAGGGAAAGGAGGCTAAGGGTTTGTGAAAAGGGATAATCCATGGGGGATTAGACCAAGGAAAATTATTAAAAATATTTCTAAAAGGAGCATGGATATGATTTTGTCCTAAGTCCTTGGAGAGGGGGAACGAACCACCAAGTGGGTTCAATGGGAGTTTAGAAAGTGACAAGTGACACTTCTTGAACATGCAAATAAAATAAAAAACCTTTGTGCATTTTGGTAATTACTTCAATCATTCCATCTCTCTTGCCTACTCTCCATCATTCATACCCTCTTGTTGTTTCATTTTGGTAATTCCTTCAATCATTCCATCTCTCTTGCCTACTGATATCCATCATTCATACCTTCTTGTTGTTGTTGTTGCCGGTACTTGTTTCCATCACCATATTTTCTTGAGAGTGCTTGAGGCAGAATTTGTTGGTAATTAAGTTGAAGAGGTAGGTTGTCAGGCCCATGTGTTATAAAAGAGGCGGGTTGTCAGGCCTGTAAGAATTCTATCCACGTGAGAGAATTGTTGGGAGTTATTTTCCCAAGGTGCCAAGCTATGACTACAGGGCTCTAAGACTTCATGTCCGACCTGCTGTTGATGCCCCATAAGGGAAGTGGGGAAAACAAAGGACTACTGAGTAGAGAAGGGGCACACTTCCTAGGGTGGGACAAGCATGTGGGGAATGAGAGATTGCATGTTGTTTGTTAAACTTGGCAACTGAATTGGAATATTGTTGTTGTTGAGAGATGTTGCCCAAGTGGAGTTTAAGCCCCAACTCGGGGGTGACCCGTTGTTGGTTTATGAGCATAAGAGTCTAAGGTTGGGAGGAAATTTGGAGGTCTTCATGCAGTTGCTGTCTTATTTTATCAGATAAGTATCTTGCTTACTTAGTATAAATGAATGGCTAAGAGCCTGCATTTACATCTATGATTGTGTATGTTTTTTTGATGAATAAAGTGGTTGTTTCATTTCAAGGTTGTGTGCTTGAATAATGCTGAAATTGTATATGAATACATGAATTACTGTATGCTTTCAATTCTACACATTGCTGCATATTCAAGGAATTCTTATCAGTAAAATTAATGGTATTAGAGGTTGTAATTTTGTTGTGGTATTTCTCATCTTGAGTTGGGAATGCTACAATGGTTATCAAGGCAATTTTTGTTGAGTCGTTGATAATGAGGACATCACAAAGTTCTGAGGCCCAATAAGGACGATAAACACTGTATCCTTTCCTTCTCCTTAACATAAAATGTTTGTGAGAAATCGAATCCTCGATCGAATGTTATAAAACAAGTTTATTACTTATTATAAATGGATTCAAGGTTTGAGGAAGTTGAGTTAACATACCCAGCCAAATGATGCAGCATGAGGGTGCAGGATTGCTAAGTCCAAAATCCTAAGTTACAATTCAATTAATATTGAATGGAATCAACGAGACTCAACGATTGTTGATCTCTAAGATGAGATTCAATCTCAATCGTCCAAAGATGGGTTGGTTACACATGTTAGTCCCTTGTAAATCCATGCGAGAATGTGGCTATTGGATCGGAGGATGGTCGGATACCAACTATCGATCAATTATGTAAATCTCGGGAGGGGGTTTGTGTTGGTATACTGACGTATCGATTCTCGGGATATCAATACGTTTCGAGTGTAATACCTCGCCAAAACACCTAATTCTCGATACTTGATGGCCGTGGTTCCTACACGGGGTTCCAAACCCTTTATTTAAATATATACAAGCGTAAGCACGAGAGAGAGAGTGATGTCAAGTGTGACGTGTCGCACTAGCTTGTCAAAGAGGGGGGTCAAGGGATTCACACTTGTCAACATTTGATTCACTGACAAGTCAAGAGTGGGCCCCTATCAGGATTTAGCCTTTCGAAGAGCACCTTATAATCTGAGTCGTCATATCTGAGGGTCATCGGATCCTCACCGTTGATCCTTCCTGATAACAAATTTTGGATCTCGGACCTCAGGAAAGGTTAAATGTATGAGGGGTTGGGAAAGTTCTAAAGGCCAATGTTTGATGGCCAAGATCCCGAGATGACATCAACTCATCGGTGTCGAGGGGACATGTGTCCACACTTAGATGGATGAACCAAACATTCAGTGATGACGTGTACACCACGTCAGTCCACATTCAAGTTCGCGTGTCAAATGTGGGTCCAAGTGGACACAGAGGCCTGGGAGTGGGTCCTTTGAACACTAGTTGTAAGATCTACCAGACGAAATATCTTGGCTATAGATTTTCGTGTAAGTGTGAGATTTTTAATCCTATGGGATTAACATAATTAATTACATTGTAATCCTCGGATGATGGACATCGGGGAGTTTTTAATTTACATGAGGTTGGAAGGGAGTCGAGGTCCAGCGGTCCACTATCATCTGGGGGTGACGCGTGTCGTCCTTAAATTTCATGCAATGGACCGATCTTCACCGTAGATCTTGGAGGAGAAAATTGAATCGGACCTTGGGCATTAGAGGTTTTCAAAATAGACCACACAAGGAAGCCCCAATATCCAATGCCCGGTGGTGACGTGTCGCACGACGAATGACCCACGTGTCGTGACATGGGAGGGATACGTGTCACCCATTGTTGGTGCCACATGTCATCTCGTTTTGGAATATTTGGGTAGAAATTCATAGGAAAAATGAGTGCCACATGTCATGTCAGTGTGGCAAACAATGGCGGGGCCACATGTCAGAACAAGTGGCATGTTGTGATGAGGCCTCGTGCCCTGGGCACTAGCTCATCCCAGATCGAGAATTTTGGGGCATTGCAAAATGAAAAAGGGTCGACACCTCAATGGCTGATGTCCTGAGATCCTGAGGTCCCGTGGCCCTGAAGACCCAAGGATAGGTTTCAATTGTGGTGAAGAGTGGATCTTGGTAGGATGTGGAGCTTGACGTTGGGCATAGAAAAGATCGAGGTTCGATGCCCAGTGAGTTGCATGGCAGGTGCCGCACCAAATTACATGATAGAAACCATGTATGTGTTAGAAGAGGATGTGTGGTGACATGTAAGTGCCATGTCGGGTGGTGTGGATGCCACGTGGCAGTACGAGGGCCTCCGGTCAATGAAGGCCCTAAAACGTAAAAGGTCCATCACTTGTGATCTAGAGCTCGATTTTGAGCAATCTTACAGTCGTCAAAAAGCTCTCAGTGAGCAAAAGACTATGATGTCCTTTTTAAATGGATTCGAGGAGGTTTAGGAAAAGTAAAAATTTAATACCCCATCCCTTAAAAGGGTACTTAGGGGGTTGGGTGTGTTACAGGTGGTATCAAAGCTCCAATTTCAACACTAGGCCTGGATGGGCCAGTAATCAGTTATAGAATTGATGTATTAAGTTTAAGATGAACCTGTTGGAAAGAAATTGGACAGAGGAGTCTAGACATCCACACAAAAATGTGAATTGAGTGGTAAAATTCACATGCAGTCAGAAAGATGATTTCTGGTGATATTAAAAGGAAAGTACACATATTTTTCCAGAGTTGTATATGATGGGTCAGTTGAACAACCAAAGGTGGATAGTAACCATATTGGAATGACTTAGTACACGCAATAAGCGGTGAATGGGTATCCAGGAAAAAGCTTGCTCTGATAAAAGTTTGTTGACCAAGAATAGAGTGATGCACAAAGGAAGTTGGATTTTGGCATTTTGTTGCCCTGGGTAATGATTATAATTACATAGTTGTATTTTGAATTATAAAGGATATTATAGTAGTTGGGAAAGAATGAATTCTTGTTGACTATCTCCATAAAGGAAGGAAACATAAGTATGGTTATGCCTAAGGGACTAGTCATGTGGATGGTTGCAAGTCCTCTTCAAAGATGGTTGATATCAATATCAGTTAAATATGAATGAATGATATAAAAATAATCATTTGGTTCCTTAAGCAGTTGTTGACCAGACATTTGGGTTTGATGGGAAACATAAGAAAACCCCCAATGAAATCCTTTTTTGGGGATATAATTCACGAGGCAATTATGCATATCAGATGTGGATGATAATTAGGAAGGCCATCAACAATACATGATAATACATATACCATGGGTTCATATGGAAGAATGGTTTCGTGGTATATGAAAGAGTTTGGACCCGTAGCAAGGATGAGCAGAGGCACTTGAAGACATAGTGTTATGTCAAGAATACCTCATAAGATTATCAAAGGCCAAGAATGAAGAATGTTAAGGTATGATTCTAGGTGCAGCTATGAAGGCTTGGGAATCCACTAAAAGAAATCCACTTATGCTAATTAGAGTGCTCAATAGGATCATAACACAAGAGTAAAGTATTACTGGATGAGGTAGTGGAGGTCCATTCACTATAAAGGGTGCCAATGTAAAGATAACCAGTATATTGTGGGCATAACTATTCTAAAAGGATAGACATGTCAAAATGTTATCCTTTTGATAGAGAAATATAGAGTGTATACTTGGAGATAAGGGAAACATCTGCAAGGATAAACTCTACAATTTTTTGGGTAGCACCTCCATTATTATTATCAAGGTGGTGTAGTGAAGTATGGTAGGAATATCATAAATTCAAAGGTGAAGTATTGAAGGAGTATGCATTCTAAAGGAGGCCAACATATGTCTAAAAGCAATGCCTCATGTGCAAAGTAGATATAGAAGTATACAACCATACTTATGAGGAAAGGAATTACATAAATCTAAGTGAATTACAAAATGGAACAAGTCCAGGAGTAATTAGAGGATGTAGGAAAAAGGTACCACTAAGTGGATGCCAAGTGATTTGGAGTTTATGACATCACTCAGAGAGTTGTGGTAGAAATGAAGAGATTGTTGATGCTAGGGAGAATTTTGAGTGCAGTTCAAAAGTGTTGAACACATTTCCAAAGTAGGGTGGAATAACAAGTCAAAATGATCCAAGCATGGAGGTGATTTCCTGAAGGGAAAATCAATAAGGGATCCTAAAGAAGAAAGTGATTCTAAGTTCAACTTAGTAAGAAAGAGAGATGGTACATAAGAGATCCATGTCAAGTGGAAATGATCCATTGGTGTTACTCTAG
>ML798706.1:355804-418146 GCA_009831015.1 Picea engelmannii | reverse complement strand
ATATATATGAATGATAATATCAAAATCAATATGTGTGTGTGAAATATACATTTCAATTCAAATATAACTTTCTTATATACATGTAAAATATACATCGCAACAATCAAATATATACATGTTAACAACTACTATAAACTAAGTTGGTCACCAGAGCCAAAGGCATCGGTACCTCCACCAGATAATAATGTAGAATATAGTATCTAATATATCTCTCCACTAAAAACTATATCACCCTATGCGGTCATAGCGTCTATAACATCAACACCGAGTGCAATCGGCATAGTAACTAGTCAATTGACTGCTAGAGGTGTTACACATTATTTTTGTCACCCCTACGATAGTTAATGATGTACACCTATCCTTTTCCTTTAGAAGGATCAATTTCCTTAATCCCTGAAGAAGAATGAAGATGAACTTTCCAAGAGAGATGAAATTATCTTTTTCTTTGTAAAAAACCTTGTAAAGAAGGATCGTCTCACCTTGCTTAGTGTTAATAGTGCGACGATCTAGGATCGATGCAGGTTGCACCACAATGGCCTATGACATTGACGCAGTTTGCTCAATGTTAAGGGTGTGAAAATCCTCCGTACGAAGAAAAATAGAAGCGTCTCGACGCTTCTAGAATAGAAGCTTCAAGGATGAGGTTGCCTCCGATCGGTTTGGATCTAAATCGCATCCATGATCTCATGGGATCATCATAACCTCCTCACCCTATCCTTTTCAACTTATAAAAGGAGGGGAGTTCTCATGGGAAAGTTAGCTTTTTTGTGTTAGCTTTGAGAACAGATTTTGAGAATGACTAATGAGTTAGTAGAATTTTGGCTTGAGAATTCTCAGTTGAAGGGCTTATGATAGGCTTCTGATTTATGTTTTCAAGATAGATTGTTAGTATCTTCAAAATTACAGTCTTAGAACTCGTTGGAGCAAAAGTGTGTGGGAAGCAAGGAACTGTCGGAAGGAACCTGACAACATCAAGGCATATGGTTGTATCTTTCTTCCACATTCACTAATACATATATACTTTTTCTTTCCTATATGAACGTTATTTGTCCATATTGTATGATTCCTTGATCACGTACATAGTTTCATATCGAATAGACTATGTTATTCTTGTCTTTGTTGGCTTGTATTTCTTTGCAGATACTTCTCCATAAGCCTTATGACGGAGCTGGGATCACATTGGCAAGGTAAGGTCTACAATATTTAAAAGGTATGTTTTGGATCCTCCTCTTATTTGATATCTGAAATCTAAGGAAAGTTCAGTGTATTGTTTGTTTTTTTTCTAGTTTTGGGGTGTGTTATCCCCTATCCTAGGGATAACTAAGGAGATTATGTATCGAGGCCCATAAGTCCTAGACACGAAGTACTGAGAGCCATATGACTTTAGCTTGGCCCTGAAGGGCCCAACTTTTCTTCAGCAGAAACAACATCCATCCCATCGGCCTGGTTCTAAAGTAGCAATGGGTCTTGCTCCATGAGGTAATGAGTCTTGGTATCATGGTATGTGTCACTCTGATTCTCAAAACATTTGAATATTTTCATTGAATTCTCTTTTGTTTCATGATGTTTGCTTGAAAATTATGCCCTTTAACTCGTCCATATCTGGGGGGAATGACAGAGTGCCCTAGTAAGTTGGTTCCCTCAGGGATGAGTTGCCAGTGGGTGGGTCTATGAAATATCATCGTATATTCCTTCCATACTTACCACTTTCCATCATTATCCCTCTCATATTTCCCCTACATTGGTTCAGGCATTGGGTTTTCCAAGCTAGTAAGGGTTGTACCTTGCCTTGTGGAAAGAAGGGGATAAAGGCCCATACGGTAAAAGTAGATGGAAAAAGATAAAATCCAAGATGAAACCTTGAGATGCTTCATCCATGGATTCCCGAGAAAGAAATAAAAGGCTTCTCAGCAAGAAAAGGGGACCTGTAAAATAAAATAAAACTCAAGACCTAGTTGGGGGATAGGAGGTCTCATCATGAGTCGGCCTATTAGGTCCATCGGCATGTACAGGTATAACACTGCAATCAATATGCTCAACAAACCAAGGTAGTTGCTCTTGGTGGCTCATCACAAGCCAACCTTTTAATTTCTGTGAAATGCTTATGGGTAACGCTGTCACCATTGGTCACCATGCCAGGACAGTGTCCTCCATCTATTCTATTGAAAAGAAAAAGAAATAAGACAAATAGTAAAAGGCATTGAATGGGATAGGAAATAATGGAATCCATGACAAGGTGAAGCTCACCCTCTACAGATCCACCCACGGGTAAGACCTACATTTCCCTATTATCACTTCACCCCTTGCCCAAACATCCCCTACACCATCTCATGCATTTACATGACCTACATTGGTCTTCACCTAGGAAACACCCCACACCTCAAGAGGATTAGCCCAATAAGACATCCTGATACCCTCTCCAAACCTAGCTTGTTAAACTACATAACGTCTTTGAGAATTTGTCTGGGTAAAGGGGGGTTTGATGCACATGTTTGGGTAGCTTGATTATTAGATATGATTGACACTTCTATGATCACTGTGACTTATGATCCCATGGAAGGCGTACTTTTTTTTGTTGCAGGACCATGCCCGACGAACATGTACATATGGGGAGATGATTAGTTAGAACCTCCAAGGGGCTAAAATCCCACAAAATGGATGTTGTGACCCCAACCATGGGCAGAGAGACACCAAAGTTTTGCATTGGAGAAAAATAAGGACGTTCCACCAGAGACACTTTGGCAGGCATGGACCTAGGGGGATATTGCTCTCCCCCCTGAATGTTGGCCTTGGGAGGCCCATGACGTCACCCAACGTTAGATGGACATGATGGAGGCAGTTGTGTGTCGAGTGGCACATGTGGCATCATCTGGAGGCCTTGGAAGGCCTAACATTTTTCTCATGCAGCCTAACATCCCACCTATGAGGCCTAACGTCACCTTAGGAGGGCATGACGTCACCTCTTCAACACATTTTAGGGTTTAATTCCTTAATTTTATGTAATAACTAGATTTTTGATGTAAACGGGCCATCTCAACCTTTTTTTACCTAAATTGTAATTAAAGGTCATGATTATTGTATAAATATGGGACAAATGTCTTATATTTTTCATCATCTTTCACTCACACAAGTGTGAGGTCTGAAATTTGGCCTCTTTTAAGGCTTATTGGTTGAAATTAAGTGGTGTGCAACTCTTTGAGGAGGATTCTTTGGGTATTTTTGCATTTTCATGGTGGAAAGTCTTCAACTAGGGTTTGTGGCTAGATTATTCTTGATTAAGTAAGTAGAAATCCACAATCTTTCTTTATTTTAAATGGTTATGGTGCATTTACTTGTTCATTTGTAAGATTGTGAAATTGCTAGTGTGAAACCCTAGGAGAAAAGCACATGTTATTGTCCTTTTCTTTATAACTCTTCACCTACTTGATTTTGCTAGAGAACACCACCCTTTGAAGGATATACTAGAGCCCTACCTTTGTAGCACTCTAATATCATTGCTTCATTAAGATTCATACATTTATTTCAAAGTTTGATCTAAAGAAGAAGGAAAACACTAGGGCCTAGGGTTACCTACTTCCTAACATATTTTCCTTCTAGGGTTTTAGATATTGAGGCCTTAGCTTACTAACGCCTCAACCATCTTCCCTTTCCTTTATCTCATCTATTAACTT
The DNA here is from genome assembly GCA_009831015.1 of Picea engelmannii. Lineage (NCBI taxonomy): Eukaryota > Viridiplantae > Streptophyta > Pinopsida > Pinales > Pinaceae > Picea > Picea engelmannii. The sequence continues at coordinate 414,475 of ML798706.1, read as the reverse complement.
TTTTTGTTTCCCTCTAAGAATTGTCGCTGCAATTTTGACTCCATTTCCCCTAAAAGGCACTAGTTCATACCTTGCAAGTGATTCATTGACTAAAACAACTCTCAAACCATCTACCTTAATACTTTTACTAACTATTTCTAACTTTAGATTAGACTAACCTACTAACGCATTTCCTGTTGCTGCAAAAGATTGCTAAAGCCATCTATAACAACAACAAATTCATCTTAAAAGCATGTTTAAAAGCTTATTATACATTTCCATCATTGCTTCTGACAATTACTATCATTTTGTCAAGTTTATGTTATCATTTCTGGTCATTTTTGAATCTTTATTGAGGCATAATTGTGAAGCTATTGCTATATATACATTGTTGTTATAAATACTTTTGTTGCTTCAACTTTTATATCAGCTTGTTCTTTTTATCAAAGTCTATGGTTTTATGAAGCACTAACATCATATGGTACTTGCAAATAGTATTTTTATTATTGTCTTGTTCTGGGCAGGTACACTTAAATATTACTTTGCTTCATCTCATTAAAACCTTTGGAACTTTTGATTAGAGTGACCTGTGAGAGGGGTGGGACTTTCTTGATACTCTTACCTTAGCCTTCTCAAAACCCCCAGGTCATTGGGGACGTCTCCCCTGGGGTAGTACTCTTGAATATAAAGAGGTGTCTTGTTTAGGTGAAAGTGATAGGACAACCTCCATGTTACGCCAATTTAGTGTTCACTTGCCTTTGGATTTGGGCAAGTACAAATTGCATGATAACATTTGGAACCATTGTCGGGGAACACTGAGTCAATTTTCCACAAAAACGACACTTTTTGGTAATCCTTTTCTCCAAAAGCCTTTATCTTACAGAGCTTACCTGGCAACTCCACTGAGGGTGATCCCCTCATTCCTTTGATAGTTTCAAGAAAATTATCTGGAGACTCCACTAACCTTTTCCAAGGTGCCACCTTACTCTCTATTTTGTGATATTTCCAAGTTATGGGATCATGGCACCCTGGGAGCAAATGTATCTAACTATTTATTTCAAAAAATTTCAAGGATACCTGCAATATTTTGATACAAAATGGTTAAACAACTCTCCAATATTTGGAGGCCTCCCAATTACTATCATTGTAGAATTCTTGAAGTATATAAGTGAGATAGAATTGGGAGGGGAGGATGTTCTGGTAAAATTATTCATACTTTCTCTGACGTCTTTTTTGCAACATTGGTTTAAGAGTTGTTGTGAAGATATGGGTATATCATATTTCGTAGACCTCATCGGTAGGTTTATTGAGTTTGTGAAACCACAATGCCTGACATATGAATATTCCCTTAAGAACCTCACAGTAGCCCTAGAGAATGAAGGATTCACCACTGAGATTGTGGAAGATCACAGGTATGTGTACCATACTCAATACAAAGAACCCTCAGATACTGAAGGAGAAATTTATGAAGAAAATTGTCAACCCCTTGAAGAGAAGCAATATTTTTCCCATGATTCGATAGAATGCAGTGAAGATTTAACTAGAAAAGTTAATTATGAGGATGGTGCACTAGTAACCACTCCTCCATCCGATGAAACTCTCTAAGATCCTATCTCTCTTGCACAAGATGAAGAGAAACAGGTGAGCCATTTTCCTTTCCACTTTCTTGATGACACTTTGTTCTATGATTCAAAAGGTTAAGAAGTAAAGGAACCCTTGGAAGAGCTAGTTCCTTATTTTTCCGATGAAGACGAAGAGATGAGTCTTGGTGATGATGTACTGGACCCTTTTCCTTTTTATGAAGCCATCCAATCCATCGATGCTCCTACACAAAAAGAAGTGAACACAATAAGTTATTTCCCTTTCCAGATGTTACCCCCTATCCTAGGGATAACAAAGGAGATTATGTCTCGAGGCCCACAGGTCCTAGACATGGAGTACCAAGAGCCATATGACTTGATCTTGGCCCTGGAGGGCCCATCTTTTCTTCAACGCCGACTATATATCAGCAACAGCAACATCCATCCCATCGGCCTGGTTCTGAAGTAGCAGTGGGTCTTACTCCATGAGGTAATGAGTCCGAGTATCATGGCGTGTGTCACTTTGATTCTCAAAACTTTTGAATATGTGCATTGAATTCTCTTTTGTTTCATGATGTTTTTTTGGAAATTATGCTCTTTATCTTGTCCATACCTAGGGGGGATGACAGAGAGCCTTAGTAAGTTGGTTCCCTTAGGGATGAGTTGCCACTGGTGGTTCTATGAAATATCATCACCCATTCCTTCCATACTTACCACTTTCCATCATTATCCCTCTCATATTTCCCCTACATTGGTTCGGGCATTGGGTTTGCTAAGCTAGTAAGGGTTGTACCTTGCCTTGTGGGAAGAAGGGGATAAAGGCCCAGAGGGTAAAAGTAGCTGGAAAAAGTTAAAATCCAAGATGAAAGCTTGAGATGCTTCGCCCAGGGATTCCCGAGAAAGCAATAAAAGGCTTCTCAGCAAGAAAAGGGGACCCGTAAAATAAAATAAAAATCAAGACCTAGTTGATGGATAGGAGGTTTCATCATGAGCTGACTTATTAGGTCCATGGGCATGTAGAGGTATGAAACTACCATCCATATGGTCACCAAACTAGGTTAGTGGCTCTTGGTGGCATATATAAGAGAAAGGGCGTCTCATCACGAGCCATCCTTCTCTTTTCCGTGAAATATTTTTGGGTAACATTGTCACCATTGGCCACCATGCCAGGACAGTGTCCTCTAACTATTCTCTTGAAAAGAAAAAACAATAAGACAAAGAGTAAAAGGTATTGAATGGGATAGGAAACAATGGCATCCATGACAAGGTGCAGCTCACCCTCTACATAGGCACCCATAGGTAAGACCTACATTTCCCTGTTATCACTGCACCCCTTGCCCAAACATCCCCTACACCATCTCATGCATTTACATGACCTATATTGGTCTTCACCTGGGAAACAACCCACACCTCAGGAGGGTAAACTACATAACGTCTTTGAGCATTTGTCTGGGTAAAGGGGGGTTTGATGCACATGTTTGGGTAACTTGATTGTTAGATGTGATTGACATTGGTGTGATCCATGTGACTTATGAGCCCATGGAGGACGTACTATTTTTTGTTGCAACATCATTCCCAACGGAGAGGTACATATGGGGAGATGATTAGTTTGGACCTCCATGGGGCTAAAATCCCACTAGATGGATGATGTGACCCCAGCCAGGGGCAAAGAGACACTAGAATTTTTCACTGGAGAAAAATAAGGACGTTCCACTAAAGACACTTTGGGAGGCCTAGACCTAGGGGGATCTTGCTCTCCCCCCTGAATGTTGTCCTTGGGAGGCCCATGACGTCACCCTTGTGACCCTAGATGTCACCCAACGTTAGATGAACATGATGGAGGCAATTGTGTGACGAGTGGCACATGTGGCATCATCTAGAGGCCTTAGACGGCCTAACGTTTTTCTCATGGAGCCTAACATCCCACCTATTAGGTCTAAATTCACCCTAGGAGGGCATGATGTCACCTCTTCTGCGCATTTTAGGGTCTAATTCTTTAATTTTATGTAAAAACTGGATTTTTGATGTAAATTATCCATGTCGGCCTTTTTTTTACCTAAATTGTACTTAAAGGTCATCATTATTGTCTAAATAAGGGACACATCTCTTATATTTTACATCATCTTTCACTCACACAAGTGTGAGGTCTAAAATTTGACCTCTTTTAAGGCTTATTGGCTGAAATTAAGTGGTGCGCAACTCTTGGAGGAGGCTTCTTTTGGTATTTTTGCATTTTCATGGTGGAAAGTCTTCAACTAGGGTTTGTGGCTAGATTATTCTTGATGAAGTAAGTAGAAATATGCAATCCCCTTTTATTTTAAATGGTTATGGTGCATTTACTTGTTCATTTCTAACATTATGAAACTGCTAGTGTGAAACCCTAGGAGAAAAGCACATGTTATTATCCTTTTCTTTATAACTCTTCACCTACTTGATTTTGTTAGAGAACACCACCCTTGAAGGATATACTACAGCCCTACCTTTGTAGTACTCTAGTATCATTGTTTCATTAAGCTTCATACATTTATTTCAAAGTTTGATCTAAAGAATAAGGAAATCGCTAGGGCCTAGAGTTACCTACTTCCTAGCATCTTTTCCTTCTAGGGTTTTAGATATTGAGGCCTTAGGTTACTAACACCTCAACCATCTTCCCTTTCATTTAGCTCAACTATTATCATTTTTTGTTTCCCTCTAAGAATTGTCGCTGCAATTTTGACTCCATTTACCCTAAAATGCACTAGTTCATACCTTGCAAGTGATTGATTGACTAAAACAACTCTCAAACCATCAAACCATCTACTAGTTGTTACAAAATATTGCTACAACCATCTATAAGAACAAAAAATTCATCTTAAAAGCAAGTTTTAAAGTTGATTATACATTTCCATCATTGCTTCTGACAATTACTATCTTTTTGTCAAGTTTATGTTATCGTTTCTGGTTATTTTTTAAGATATATTGAGCCATAAATGTGAAGCTATTTCTATATATACATTGATGTTATAAATACTTATGTTGCTTCAACTTTTATATGAACTTGTTTTTTTTCTCAAAGTCTATGGTTTTATGAAGCACTAACATCATATGGTACTTGCAAATAGTATTTTTCTTGTTGTCTTGTTCTGGGCAAGTACACTTAAATATTACTTTGCTTCATCTCATTAAAACCTTTCGAACTTTTGATTAGAGTGACTTGTTAGAGGGGTGGGACTTTCTTGATACTCTTACCTTAGCCTTCTCAAACCCCCAGGTCATTGGGGACATCTCCCATAGGGTACTAATCCTAAATAGAAAGAGGTGTCTTGTTTAGGTGATAGTGATAGGACAACCTCCTTGTTACACCAATTTAGTGTTCACTTGCCTTTGGATTTGGGAAAGTACAAATTGCACAATAACATTTTGGCGTCGTTGTCGAGGAACACTGAGTCAATTTTTCTCAAAGATGTCACTTTTTGATAAGCCTTTTCTCCAAAAGCCTTTATCTTACAAAAATTACCTGGCCAGTCCACTGAGGGTGATCCCCTCATTCCTTTGATAGTTTCGAGAAAATTATCTGGCGACTCCACTAACCTTTTCCAACGTGCCGCCTTACTCTCTATTTTGTGATATTTCCAAGTTATGGGATCATGGCACCCTGAGAGCAAGTGTATCCGACTATTGATTTCAAAAGTTTTCAAGGATACCCACAATATTTTGATACAAAATGGTTAAACAACTCTCCAATATTTGGATGCCTCCCATTTACTCACATTGTATAATTCTTGAAGTATATAATTGAGATAGAATTGGGAGAGGAGGATGTTCTAGTAAAATTATTCATACTTTCTCTGCCATCTTTTTTGCAAGATTGGTTTAAGAGTTGTTGCGAAGACATGGGTATATCATATTTCGTAGACCTCATCAGTAGGTTTATTGAGTTTGTGAAACCACAATGCCTGACATATGAAGATTCCCTTAAGAATCTCACAGTATCCCTAGAGAATGAGGGATTCACCATTGATATTGTGGAAGATCTCAGGGATGTGTACCATACTCAATACCAAGAACCCTATGATACATAAGGATATATTTATGAAGAAAATTATCAACCCCTTGAAGAGGAGCAAGATTTTTCCCATGATTCGATATAATGCAATGAAGATTTAACTAGAAAAGTGAATTATGAGGATGAAGCACTAATAATCGCTCCTTCGTCTGATGAAACTCTCCAAGATCCTATCTCTCTTGCACAAGATGAAGAGAATGAGGTGAGTCATTTTCCTTTCTAGTTTCTTGATGACACTTTGTTCTATGATTCAGAAGGTTAAGAAGTAAAGGAACCCTTGGAAGAGCTAGTTCCTTCTTTTTCTTATGAAGACAAAGAGATGAGTCTTGGTGATGATGTACTAGACCATCTTCCTTTTGATGAATCCATCCAAGCCATCGATGCTCCTTCACAACAAGAAGTTAACACGGTAAGTTATTTCCCTTTCCAATATTTTGATGATGCTTTTTTTTATGATTTGGAAAGCGAAGAAGTACTAGAGGAGCCCTTGGATGCATTAAATCCTTCATGTTATTATAAAGGTAGTGACATTGTTGATAATATATATGAGTTCAAACATGTTGGAAGACGTAAGTGGGATGTGATTGGTTCTAATGAGGATATCATTTATGATATGGAAGGACATTCCCAAGTGTTGCCTCTTCAACAATAATATGAGGTTACTAATGATTATGACCTATGGCAACAAGGAAATGATATAGTTACATACATCTCCAAGGGTGACGTAGTTTTATTTTCTCCTGATGATTTTCGGTCATACGTTGAAGATTTAAATGAGTACTCCTTTGAGCACTTGGATTTATTTTATGAAGAAGATTATCAACCACCGTTGTGCTCAGATATTGATATAGGTGAGGACATTACTTGCCCAAAGCAGGGTACTTGTGACGAGGCTGTAGTTGGGAAACATGTCCCTTGTTTTGAGTTTTATTCTGGGCAAAGCCTTATTTTAGAATCCAAGGGTAGGTTGAATACCTTAAAAATAAGTTTATTATCTATTTCTTTCATCCTTCCCTTAAGAAATTGCCAGTCATCCTTTAGGTTCTTATTAGTCCTTTCCTAGACCTCAGGATTTGATGACATCCAAGGTAACCAACTTTCAGACTCTTTGAGTCGGTCTTTTGAACCTTCAAATCCTCACGATCCCTTTTTGAGATGGATTGAGCATTGTCCTAAGAGTGTGAATTGGCAAAATTTTGTCCCTCCCTCTTGCCTCCATGAGCTAGACTTTACGATTTCCAATGATACAATACATTTTCTAACCCATGTTATTTTTGTGCCTGACTTATCATTGTTTTGGTTTATGATAAAACACAGAGGCAATTATTATGAGACATTGCTAGGATGGTTTCACTGGCTATTTGACTACACCTAGCATTCAACCAACAAGTAAGTACAGGTAAGTAGGTAAATATTTTCATTCATTGTATATACCATCTGCATATCATGTTAGACTAGTTTAGTTTCATTTCCATTTGTATATATGATTGCTTACTTGTATTTCATTGTATCATATATGAGCCATGGGTGATATCACCACCCCAAAAGATTAATAATTTCTTTTATTGAGATCTAGCAGATCATAGTTCATGCCAAAGATGTTAAGGTTCTCATGCGCTCTATGGTGAGAACATGTCCCCGAGTTGGAGCCAGAGGTTATCCCCTATCCTAGGGATAACTAAGGAAATTATTTCTCGAGGCCCACAGGTCCTAGACATGGAGTACCGAGAGCCATATGACTTGATCTTGGCCCTGGAGGTCCCATCTTTTCTTCAACGCCTCAAATGTATCAGTAGCAGCAGCATCCATCCCATCAACTTGGTTCTAAAGTAGCAATGGGTCTTTCTCCATGAGGTAATGAGTCCAGGTATCATGGTATGTGTCACTCTGATTCTCAAAACATTTGAATATGTGCATTGCATTCTCTTTTCTTTCATGATGTTTTCTTGGAAATTATCCTCTTTAAATCGTCCATACATGGGGGGATGACAGAGTGCGCTAGTAAGCTGGTTCCCTTAGAGATGAGTTTCCACTAGGTGTGTCTATGAAATATCATCGTTCATTCCTTCCATACTTACCACTTTCCAACATTATCCCTCTCATCTTTCCCCTACATTTGTTCGGGACTTGGGTTTGCCCGGCTAGTAAGGGTTGTACCTTGCCTTGTGGGAAGAAGGGGCCAAAGACTTGATCCAAAAAGGATCCAGAGAAGACTAAGGACAACTTAGAATTTGCAGAAGCAACTCAGGAAGCTCAGAATGGCCTTAGCAAACAGAGAAAGGGAAAATTTTCAAAGTCCTTGAAACTTAGTGAAATTGGCATCATCGTGAAGAGCGCATCGCAAGATTTCCAACAACGTAAACAGATCGTCAAACAGAGTTACGGATCGAAATATATTCACGGTCAAAGTTTTGGTCAACCTAGCCCAGTCAGCAGGGATGAGTCAGCATCTGTACTGCTGACGTCAGCATCAATACAAATGATGTTAGGATCCGTACAGTGTATGTGGCACATGTAGAGAGAGACACGTGTTATGTTGACGTCAGCATGATGTCATCATGATTACATGGCAACACCATAGTCTACCATGTGTCACTCATTTTTGGAATTTTTGGGTCAATCCGTGGACCAATGAAAAAGTGTCATGTGGCAGTCCGTATAGCCATGTGCCAGACTATATGATGAAATGGTAGGATGATGTGGCAGGTGACTATGCAAGTGGTTGGCATCGGCCAATGGTTGGCTGCCATGTGGCCCAGTCATGGGTTGTCACGTGGCAGTGGGCAAATGCCCAATGAGTGCCCGAAACCGAATTTCAAAAAAAAAAAAAATGGGCCTGCCAAATCTGGTGGAGCCTCGCCAAATCTGCCAGCCAAATGGTAATTTTTGACATATCCAAACAACGCTCCAAACTTGGCAAGGTTCCATTCCACATATATATACATTTTTATTACTATAAGCCAAAAGGGGAGGCCCACGGGCTCAACCCCAGGACCTCTCCCTATACAACGCCTTAACAATAACATATGCCACTATTGGGCCAACAGACTACGTTGTGTAGTCCACCCCACTTTTTCCTTAAATGTTGAGTCCGCCCAGGGACGGGGAAGGAGGGTGCGATGGTACAGTGGGGCATGAAAATTGAGATGCAGTACAGAGAATTAAATGCAGGGAGTAGGCATGAAAATCGAGAAGAGATTTCTCAAGGGCCTGGGAGTGCGAGAGTCGGATTGAGGCATGGAGACAATAATTTTTGGGTAATTCGACGCCACGAATTCAATGGTTTTGTTTGTTTTCTGATCTGAGCAAAGCTTCTACAACTTAATTCCAGAATGAGGTATACTTATGTATTTTGCCTAATTCTTTTGTTGAGTTAATAAAAAGGCCTACCCATTTGAGAGCAGGACCCGGAGACGTAGTCCACCGGGGACGAACTTCGTTATCAAGTTTTTGTGTTCATATTTGATGCTTATGTCTCTTCATTATTGATTTTTTCCTTGTTTAATGGTGCACTTTAATTTATGCTCATTTAATACAATTCTTTATAAGTCACTTCGATAAAAAGATCTTGAATCATGTTGGTATCAGAGCAGTCATCTTTGACTTGACGAAGTTTGTGTGCAAGTCACTCACCTTGAGAACAAGGGAAAGCATGTTCAAGAAGATCCCACAAAGAAACCTTCCAATCTCCCACATAAGTCATTTAAGAAGTTTAAAAGGAAGGACAAGAAGACCGCCATTGTGAAGACAGAAGAAGGAAATCCATCTTGCACTCATTGCAAGAAAAGTGGTCACGATGATGAACATTGTTGGAAACTACATATAGAGAAGAGACCAAAACAGTTTGGTGGAAAGGGGAAGACAAAGACTATTGCTAAAGTGCAACAATATCTTGGTTACGATTCAGGAGATGAAGGAAAGATCACAACAGTTGGAGTACAAGGTAAATATTCCCTTCATGCTAGTTCAAATTCCAATAATGAATCTCATGATGATGAATGAAAGAGGAATGAATTATTTCATATAAGAGTTGTATCTAAACACACTAAGATAGATACATTATTTGATCAGAGTTCCAAAGTAAACTTGATATCTGAAGGACTTGTCAAAAAGATGGGCCTTGAAACTAAACCACATCCAAAGCCTTATCCTGTTGGTTGGGTATGTGATAAAGCAAAACTTAATGTCACCGAACAATGTAGGGTCAAATTTTCTATTGCTTCAAAGTTGATTGATGAGGTGGATTTCGATGTTGTATCACTTGATATATGTGGCATAGTGTTGGGGAGTCCTTATCTTTATGATAGAAAAGCAGTCTTCTTTCATCATGAGAACAAATACCACCTTACTAAGGAGGGAGTGGAATACATTGTTAGAGCCCACAACATGAGGGTAAACATAACATTTGTTAGTGCAGGAAAAATGAAGAGACTCATAAACACTAATAAGAGATATGTACTCATGGTCGTAAGGGAGAAAGATGTCGGAACATCCGACGCTTTCTAAGGATGAGATCATTCTCATAAGAAAGAATTAATCGATATTGTTACTAATTAAGATGATATTTTCTAGGAACCAGATGGATTACCTCCTAAGAGAGAAATCCAACATGAAATACATATTCATCAGGATTCTCCTCTTCCTAATGTGGGCATGTACAAGATGACAGTTTTAGAGATGACAGAGATCAAGAATCAAGTACAAGACTTATTTGATCAAGGCGTCATCAGGCCCATCTCATCTCCTTGTAGTTCTCGGATCATGATGGTGCCAAAGAAAGATGGCACATGGCAAATGTGTGTCGATTACCAGGCCTTAAATAAATCATGGTGAAAAAACGGTACCCTCTTCCTCGTATAAATTATTTACTTGATCAGTTAAAGAATGTTGTTTATTTCAATAAGTTAGATTTGCGCAGTGGATACCATTAGATCAGGGTTGCAAAAAAAGATGCATGGAAGACTGCCTTTAAAACCAAACAGGGATTGTTTGAGTGGTTAGTTATGTCATTTGGGCTTTGTAATGCTCCGACAACTTTCATGTGTGTGATGAATGATGTATTTAGGCATTTTATAGATCATTTTGTGATTGTATATTTAGACAACATTCTTATATTTAGCGGGACTTGGGATGAACATGTAAGGCATCTAAAGCAAGTATTGGATACTTTTCAAAGGGAAAAGTTGTATGTAAAATTGTCCAAATGTGAATTTGTAAGACTGCACTTGTGTACTTAGGTCATATTGTAGAAGGAGGATAATTGAAAATTGATCCTTCCAAGATTGATGTAATTGTAAATTGGCCTGAACCCAAAAGTGTAACCGAAATACAAAGCTTCTTAGGTGCAGTCTAGTATTGGAGGAGATTCACTTCAAACTTCTCCTTTATAACAGCTCCTTTGCATGCCTTAACCAGTGTGAAGAACACTTTTCAGTGGGGAGGAAAACAACAAAAATCTTTCGACACTTTGAAGGAAAAGATCAGTACCGCACCAGTATTAGTACTGTTGAATCTTCAACAACCCTTCGAGATGGATACAAATGCCAGCGAATACGCCATGGGTGAAGTATTGATGCAATATCGTAAGCATGTATGTTACCACTCTGAAACTTTTAACCAAGTTGTTGTTAACTATCCTACATATGATAAATATTTGTATGCATTAGTTCCAAGTGTAAATAAATGGAAGCACTACTTGTTAGGGAAGGAAACAATCATACATACAAATCATCAACCCTTACAGTATCTCCAAGCACAGACCAAACTGCAAAAATATTGACATTACAAATGGATGGGTTTCCTACAACAATTTCATTTGGTAATCAAGTACAAAAAGAGTACAAGTAACAAGGTAGCTTATATTCTTTCTAGAACTCCTATTGTTGATTCTATTATTTTGAAGAATGCTTCTTTATCTCATGATAGTTATGTGGAACAATATGCCATTGATGAATATTTTAAAGATGTATATGAGAAGCTAACCTATGGTGCACAGGGAGAGAACTATTGTCTGCAGGGAAAAATACTCTACCATCTTGGAAATATATGTATTCCTACAAGTGAATGAGTCCATGTAATACGAGAAGCTCACACTTCTCTTGTGTCTGAGCATTTTGGGGTAGGAAAAACTATGGCTCATTTGCAGATGTTTTGTTACTGGCCTCAAATGAAAGAAATTGTAACTAAATATGTTAAGGGGCATGTGATGAGTTCTACTTTTAAGCCCACTAATAGAAAATTGGGGCTATACTCACCATTGCCTGTTCCATCCTATCCATGGGAAAGTATCTCCATGGATTTTGTAGGGGGTTTACCAATGTCGAAAATGGGTCATGACTATTTGTATGTTGTAGTGGATAGGTTTAGCAAGATGTGTATCTTAATGCCATGTAAAAAGCATATCATTGTTGAGCAGACTGTTAATCTCCTATTTCAGTATGTTTGGGTTCACTTTGGGTTACCCACATCCATTATCTCGGATCAAGATACTCAATTCCTTGGGGATTTTTGGACAAGCTTGTGGAGAATGATGGACACCAAGTTGAAGAGGAGCATTACTTTCCATCCATAGACCGACGGACAGATAGATCTTGTTAACCAAACAATGGTACTTTTGCTTCGAGGATACTATAGCAAGAATCCCAAGTTATGGGATGAACATATACCCTATGTACAACATGCTTACAACCGAGCCTTACGTTCCTCCACTCAGTGTTCACCTTTTGAGACATGTTTTGGATATTTTCCTAAAGTTCCTTTGGAATTGATGTATGGGAGAGATGCCAATTCAAATGAAGAAAGAAATGAAGACAGAGCCTGCAAGTTCATCCAAAGGATCCAACAAGTACACCAAGCAGTCAGGGAACAGTTGGAGAAAATTCAAGCATAGTATAAAGCCTAGCATGAAAAACACCGGGTCGATCATCAGTTCCAGGTTGGAGACCAAGTATGGATTCACATCAACAAGGAAAGATTGAAGGGTGAAGGAAATAAACTCAAGCCCATACGTTATGGACCCTTCACTATTTTGGAGAAAAGTGGTACCAATGCTTTTCGTCTAGATCTTCCACCTTACATGCATATCTACTCAATTGTAAATGTGGAGAACTAAAAACTTTTTTAGCCTTCCATGATCATGGATCAAGGTGAGGAAGATTCAATGCCTTCAATTGATGTGTTTTTTCTTGAGTACTTGGATGAGTTAAAGGAAGATATCATATTGGACTTAAGGATGAGGACTTCACGTAGGGGTGATGTTGATTATCTTCGAGTAGGCTTAAAGAGCACACATCCAAACAAGGCAAAGTGGATTGAGAAGGACAAGGTGAAAGAACTCTTCCCTCATTTATTTGTTGATTTATGAAAGCTTTTGGTGGTCCAAAAAGCTCTCAGTGGGAAGGACTGATCCAAAAAGGATCCAGAGAATACTAAGGACAGCTCAGAATTCGCAGAAGCAACTCAGGAAGCTCAAAATGGCCTCAACAGATAGAGAAATGGAAAAGATTCAAAGTCCTCAAAACTCAGTGAAATTGGCATCATCGCGAATAGCGCGACGCAAGCTTTCCAACGGTGTAAACGGATTGTCAAACGAAGTTACATATCGAAAGATATTTGCGGTCAAACTTTTGGTCAACCTAGCCTAGTCAACAGGGATGAGTCAACATCCATACTATTCATGTCAGCATCTGTACAGTTTACGTGGCACATGCAGGGGGTGACACATGCCATGCTGACATCAACATGATGTCATCATGGTGATGTCGCAACACCAGAGGTTGCCACATGTCACTCATTTTTGGCATTATCGGGTCAATCCGTGGACCAATGAAAAAGCACCACGTGGTAGTCCGTACAGCCACATGGCAGATTGTACGATGACGTGGTAGGATGATGTGGTAGGTGACATGGAAGATGACTATGAAAGTGGTTGGCGTGGGCCAATGGTTGGCTGCCACGTGGAAGTGGGAAAATCCCTCATTAGGGCCCAAAACTGAATTTCAAAAATAAAAATAAAAACGGGTCCGCCAAATTTGGCCGAGCCCCGCGAGATCTGGTGGCCAAACAGTAAGTTCCGACATATCCAAACAACGCTTCAAACTTGGCAAGGTTCCATTCCACATATATATACATTTCTATAACTATAACCCAAAAGGGCAGCCCACGGGCCCGACCCAACGACCTCCCCCTATACAACTCCTTAACAATAGCATCCACCACCATTGGGCCAACTGACTACGTTGTGTATTCCGCCCCACTTTTTCCTTAAATGTTGAGTCCACCCACGGACGGGGAAGGAGGGAGAAATGGTAAAACTGGGCACAAAAACCGAGACACAGTACATAGAATTAAATGTAGAGAACAGACACAGAAACCGAGACAAGATTTCTATAGGGCATGGGAGTGCTATAGTTGGATTGAGGGGTGGAGATAGACATTTTTGGGTAATTCGACACCACAATTTCATTGGTGTTGTCTGTTTTCTGATCTGAGCAAAGCTTTTGCAGCTTAATTCCGCAATGAGGTATACTTATGTATTTTTCCAAATTCTTTTGTTAAGTTAATAAAAAGGCCTACCCATTTGAGAGCAGGATCCAGAAAAAGTAGTCCACTAGGGACGAACTTCGTTATCAAGTTTTTGTGTTTAGATTTGATGCTTATGTCTCTTCATTATTGAGATTTTCCTTCTTTAATGGTGCACTTTAATTTATGCTCATTTATTATAATTATTTATAAGTCACTTCGATGAAAAGATCCTCGATCAAGGCCCAGAAGGTAAAAGTAGCTGGCAAAAGTCAAAATCTAAGATGAAACCTTGAGATGATTCACCCAGGGATTCCCGAGAAATCAATAAAAGGCCTCTCAGCAAGAAAAGGGGACCCGTAAAATAAAATAAAACTGAAGACCTAATTGTTGGATAGGAGGTCTCATCATGAGTCGGCCTATTAGGTCCGTGGGCATGTAGAGATGTGACATTGCCATCCATCTAGTCACCAAACCAGGGTAGTGGCTCTTGGTAGCATAACCAAGATAAAGGGGGTCTCATCAGGATCCAGCCTTCTCATTTCTGTGAAATGCTTGTGGGTAACGTTGTCACCACTGGTCACCACGCTAGAACAATGTCCTCCAACTATTCTTTTGAAAAGAAAAACCAATAAGACAAAGAGTAAAAGAATTCAATGGGATAGGAAACAATGGCATCCATGACAAGGTGTAGCTCACCTTCTACAAAGACACCCACACGTAAGACCTACATTTCCATGTTATCAGTGCACCCCTTGCCAAATCATCCCCTACACCACCTCATGCATTTACATGACCTAGATTGGTATTCACCTGGGAAACAACCCACACCTCATGAGAATTAGCGCAATAGGACATCCTAAGACCCTCTCCAAAACTGGCTTGTTAAACTACATAACGTCTTTGAGCATTTGTCTGGGTAAAGGGGGGTTTGATGCACATGTTTGGGTAACTTGATTATTACATTTGATTGACATTCCTATGATCCTTGTGACTTATGAGCCCATGGAAGGTGTACTTTTGTTGTTGCAGGAACATGCCCGACAGAGATGTACATATGGGGAGATGATTAGTTCAAACCTCCATGGGAATAAAATCCCACCGGATGGATGTTGTGACGCAAGCCAGGGGTAGAGAGACACTAGAGATTTGCATCGTAAAAAAAGAAGGATGTTCCACCAAAGACACTTTGGCAAGCCTGGACCTAGGGGGTTCTTGCTCTCTCCCCTGAATGTTGGTCTTGGGAGGCCCATGATGTCACCCTTGTGACCCTAGATGTCACCTGGTGTCAAATGGACATGATGGAGGTAGTTGTGTGCCAAGTGGCATGTGTGGCATCTTCCTGAGGCCTTGGAAGGCATAACTTTTTGCTCATGGAGCCTAACATCCCACCTATGAGGCCTAACGTCACCCTAGGAGGGCATGATGTCACATCTACTGCACATTTTAAGGTTTAATTCTTCAATTTTATGTAAAAACTGGATTTTTGATGTAAACTGGCCATGTCGGCCTTTTTTGACCTAAATTGTAATTAAACGTCATGATTATTGTATAATTAAGGGACAAATATCTCATATTTTTCATCATATTTCACTCACACAAGTGCATGGTCAGAAATTTGGCTTCTTTTAAGGCTTACTGGCTTAAATTAATTGGTGCACAACTCTTGGAGGAGGCTTATTTTCGTATTTTTGCATTTTCATGGTGGAAAGTCTTCAACTAGGGTTTGTGGCTAGATTATTCTTGATGAAGTAAGTATAAATATGCAATCCTTCTTTATTTTAAATGGTAATGGTGCATTTACTTGTTCATTTCTAAGATTATGAAATTGCTAGTGTGAAACCCTAGGAGAAAAGCACATGTTATTGTCCTTTTCTTTATAACTCTTCACCTACTTGATTTTGCTAGAGAAAACCACCCTTGAAGGATATCGTTGGCGCTTCGTTATGGAAGGAAGTGAAGATCGAGGAAGAAAAGGTCAAACGCGAACTGCGCGGGAGACACAGTGACTGTCACTGGGTCGAAGTAAGCAAAAGAGCATAAAAGTCGGAGCAAAGTACGGAAAATCAAGTCGTTGGATGAGGAAATCGAGGATGACAGATCAACAAGGAAGATGGATCGAGGACAACTCAACAAGCAGAGAAAGCCACCATTGGATGCTTTGGAGAACTAAGTGAGAAGGGAGGAAAGACAGGTTGGTGAAGCCCTGAAAAGGCTGGTCAAGTTAACCTAGGGTTTTAGACACCTAGGGTTTTGGTATCTAGGGTTTTGGCACCTAGGTTTCGACCTAAGGCTGTCGGTGAGGGACTATAATGTATAAATAGAGGTCAAGAGGACCTAGGTCGGGTCGGTACTATTGTTTGGTATTGATATTGATTATTGTTGGTTGAGAGATTATTGTATTGTGAGAGAGAGGAGTGCTGAGAGGGAGAGCCTTCTGGTATTGTAAGATCTTCAGTTGGGTGCGAAGATCAAGTCCTGCAGCTGGGTGCGCAGGAAGGTGGGAGACAAAGAGAAGAAGAGAGAATATCTCTTGACTAAGAGCACAGATCAAAACTGTAATATTTATCTTAATATATCATACGCACAGTTCTGTGGACGTAGCCCTAGAGAGAGGGTGAACCACGTATATTTTGTGTTGTATGTGTGATTGATGCTTGGATCTCTGTAATTGTTATACTGTTATTTGCATTATTGTGTTAGATCAGATTTATAGTTGCACAGAGTAGATCTAGATGAAAAGAGATATATGAATTCTTCATTATTGTTGTATTAGTTCCACTTGGTATTCCCCTGGTTGTAGACATCTATGTCCTGCAACCCCCCTCTTAGCTGCTTCGGGTGAGACTACATCTGCTTCACAGGTGTTGTCGAAAGGGCCAGTAGCTAGGGCTTGTTGGTGCGCTCTTGGAGTGAACCCTGGGTCTACCCCTATGCCAACAAATGGTTCTGTTGTCGAGACCAGAATATTTTTAAGGGAATGTCAAGGTGGCTCCCATCGAAGACAGAGATTCAGAAGTGGATAGAGGATCAAGAGAGGGACTTCGTTGAAGCCCAAAACAAGAACCCTAAGTTAATTACTGAAGATTGGATGCAGAGACACATCTTCACCGATATTCACAAGATATTCTTTGGAGGAATCCATCAAGAGCTATACGAGTGGTTAGCTATTTTAGTCGATACCCAGTTCGAGATCAGATCTAGACCTCTTGTGGTCTGGACATCGAAGTAGATTAAGAAGGTTAAGAGAGTCAACAACGTTGTATCAAGGGTTGTAGATCATTGGTTCGATAGTACCATTGGAGGGTATATCACCAAATTTGTTGTTGATAGAACAAAATCATATAGCCAGGCCGAGAGATACTTCTTCAAAGGACCCAGACGAAAATTTTTACAATTTCTGAAGCTAAGAATCAAGATGTTGTTGCATGAAAAGAATGTCTTGAAGATACAGTAGATTTGTTGGACCAGAAAAGGATAATGTTCAAGAATTCGGACAGCGACAGCGACACAGAAGCTGGACATACGTGCAGTGGAATAGTATTCAGAGGGGTTCACCTTGAGAACTTGTTTAAGCAAAACTACAGAAAAGAGGGTTTCTACAGTGGAAAAAAGGTAGATCTAACAGACGAAGAACATTCAGAACCCACCAAAACATAAGAAGGGGAAGTTGAAGAACTTCACCAAAGCAAGCCAGAAACCTCAAGAACTACACAGATTACTGAAGTAAGTAACATTAACCCTCCTGTTGTTTCAATAGCACCAAGCAACCAGTATATCCAGAACCACCAGATTCTTCAGAGCGTTGTTACTAGAAACTCAGCCTATACTTACACAGGAAGCCTAGAGAACTCTATGGAAGATGAGATGAGGCTCCCTATCTTCAAGGGAGATGGATTTGAGGATTCTGATCAACATTGGTTCCTATGTGAGGCCGTGTGGAATATTAAAAGTATCACCGACAAAGCCATCAAGAGAACCCAGTTCAGCACTACGTTAAGGGACCGCGCGCTGAGCTGGTACATGAAACTTGTCCAAGGACTGGGGTAGCCTAAGCCATTGAACGAGATAAAGAATGCGTTGATTGCAGAGTTTAAGAAACATAAGTCGGAGTCACAATGTATTACAGATCTAAAAGAGATCAAACAAAAGGTAGCAAAACCTGTTTGGGAGTTCAACCAGAGATTCAAGACCCTAACAGGCCAATTAACTTTTCAAATCCCCGATGAATAGAACAAAGAATGGTTCATCATGGCGATGTTACCACACATCAGAGTCCCTCTGATGCAACAGAAGATTACATCGCAGGCAGAAGCTTTGGAGATCACCATGAAGCTTGAATCAACACCTATGGGAGAATCTAGCTCGGGCATGAGCTAGATCTTGAGCCAGCTGACTAGTTTGTCTCTGCAGGTGGAGGATATGAAGAAGGACAAGGGGAAGGACAAAAGATAAGATATATGGTGTGTAAGATGCAGATCTGAAGGTCATGATAAGGAACATTGTCCCTTATTTCATGAGTATTTGGCCTCAGGAGCGTCGAGCCCCTTGAAGCAAGTTAACATGCCCTGGTGCGATGTATGCAGAAATAGGCATCGCCCAGGTGAGTGTTATTACATGCAGAAGTATGTTCAAACACTCACAAAATTGTATTGCACATTCTATAAATCAGTGGGGCATGATGATCGAGATTTTAGAGGTTACGATCTCATGCATGAGAGGTCGAGGGACATATACAAGATTCAAGGCGAAGTACAGCAAGAAGAAAACACTCTGCAGTACAAATCTCCAGGGAGAGGAAACTTCAGTCCTCGCGGTGGATACAGAGGACGAGGATGAGGAGGAGGTATGGGTCGAGTCTGAGGACAAATAATCTGTTACAACTGCATGCAACCAGGACATTTAGCGAGGGACTTCCAGAACCCTTTCACAACCTGCAGTTATTGCAACTCCTTCGAGCATGTCATCGAGGATTGCCCCTTGTTGTTGGCTAAGCTTCAGGAAATACGAGGACCCTAGCAGAACCCAAAAGTGCAACTGATATATGCCGAAATGCACGGAAAAAACCCTAGAGTCATTGTTATTACTTGAGGAGGCACTACTATAGGAGAAGATAGAACAATCCAAAGAAAGATAGCAGAAGAGTCAGGTATCAGGAAAGTTCTAGAGAAGACTCAGGATTTTAATGCAAGGAAAGAAAGACAAATCTTCTAGGAAGCAAGACAGGAGTTCAAGGGGGACCAAGGATCCTCATCTAAAACGCGACTAGAAATAAAAGAGTATGGAATGCCTCTGGCATTTGATCAATCAACTTCACCGAAAGAAGGAAAAGAGGTATGTAAACTAATCGAATTTGTGTACACTTGTCTTAAGTTAATTCAGGATGAGAATGTTGTGCAAGAGTTACAGAACCTAATCAGGTAGTATGACCCATGAAAGGTAGACCCCTTACTGAACAAAGTAGTACACCAGATTGGTAAGAAGAGAAGAACAAACAAAGAATTACATTTGAATGCCCAAATAAGAGAGTATGATATAGACTATGTGGTCCTCGACTTAGGGTCGGAGGTCAATGTCATGACGAAGCAAACTTGGGCACTAATGGGAAAACCAAAGTTGATATATTCCCCTATCATGCTTAGAATGCCTAATCAGCAAGCTGACAGCCCATTTGGACGATTGGAGCATGTCCCTGTGGACATCAATGGAGTTAGGACCTTTGCAGATTTTGAGGTAATTGAAATTGTTGATGATAGTTGCCCTTACTCTGCATTGTTAGGAATTGATTGGGCCTTCGACAATTCTATTGTTGTTGATTTAAAGAAAATATGCATGACATTTGAAAGAGCTAGCCTTAGGGTCATTGCACCCTTAGATCCATATGAGGGTCCGCGATATACAGAGCCCATCAGATAAGAACCACACATATGAGCTGGAAAACATATATAAATTAACAACCAGACAACAGGATTATATCAACCCTACTGTCAATGGAAATCTAAGTTGGTGAAGTGACAACATGTGTTCATCAGATTTAGAAGAAGCATTGGAGAACTGGCAGAACCAGATGTATGAAGTATCCACAAGGAGATGTGATCGATTGACCAGAGAAGTTCGTTGGATTGGTACAACAATAAGTAACTTGCCTACCTTTGATGGTCTGAACCCTTTAGAAGCCTTCCTCTCAGATTTTGAAACAAGTGTACCAGCACAACATAGGTTGTTGGCTATGGATGAGGCCTTGAAAGCCACACCAGCAAGATGGTGGGGGACGCACAAAAGCAATATTACAGACTGGACACAATGTTGAACCTTGATGACAACGCAGTTCTCAACACAAGTAGGAAGTTGCGAAGTGAGGTACACAAGTCAAAGATGCCCAAAGGACCATGTGCGAAGCTGTGAAGAAGCCTGAAGTGACATTCCCAGAGAACAATGGGTACAAAGATTCACTAACACGCTGAACACGACCCCTATTAACTGGTACCTTCAAGCGAAGTTGTGCCTCATCACTGCAGATTGGGAAGGTATGCTTCATAATTTTGTAACCACCTTTTTGTTTGAAAGTGAATTTCCTTCAATAGATCAAGCACTACAGATTGTGAGGCAGAAAGTATTTAAGGAGGCATCTAGCCTCCCTTTGGAGCAAGAAGAGGACAAATGGACTGCGCCATTCCAAAAACTACAAGGATGTTACAACATTAATGCCGACGCAGATGACGATCTGAGGAAGGTAAACATTGTTGAGACAGAAGGCCACAGGGATGTGGAAGGACCAGGAGTTGAGATGCCATTCATTGGACAACTGATCAAGATAAATAAATTCAATATTGGGACAGACGAGACACTGAAGCTTGCCAATGTTGGAGAGTACTGGGATGCTGCTGCGATTGACAAAATTACAGAATTACTATACGAGTATCAGAACTTGTTTCTGACCAAGTTCACTGATATGAAGGGTATCAAAGGAACTATGGGAGAAATGAGAATACCTTTGAAACTAGATGTGAAGCCAATCAAGCAAAGACCCTACAGATTGAACCCTAAATATAAGGAAAAAGTGAAGATTGAGCTCGACAGAATGTTAGAAGCAGGGATTATTGAACCTGTCGAAGAGTCGGAGTGGATCATCCCTATGGTGGTGCAAGACAATAATATAGGCAAGATCAGGATCTGCGTAGATCTCAGGAAGCTGAATGATGCTTGTTTGCATGATCCTTTCCCTACACCATTCACAGACGAAGTGTTGGATAATGTGGGAGGCCATGAGGCATATTCTTTTACAGATGGGTTTTCAGGATACCATCAGATCCAGATAGCCAAGGAGGACCGCCACAAGACCACACTTGCCACAGAATGGGGATCCTACCAATACACAGTGATGCCATTTGGACTGAAGAATGCCCTAGCCATCTTCTCCAGGGTGGTGGTCGAAGCGTTCAAAGAATTTTTGCATAAGTTTTTAGAAACCTATTTTGATGACTAGATTGTTTTTAGTTTGCTAAAAAATCATATTGAATGTCTAAGACTAATGTTGGACAAATGCAGGCAGTGTCAAATTGCTTTAAATTTGAAGAAGTGCATCTTCTTCTCACCTTTTGGAGTATTATTAGGACATATTGTATACAAGCAAGGATTGTTGGTTAATCCATCAAAAATTGCAATTATAGTCGACTTACTGCCTCTTACTTCAGTCAAACAACTACGCACTGCGCTAAGACATATTGGCTATTATAGGAAATTTATCAAAGGATATGCTCAGATTACTGCGCCAATGGAGAAGTTATTAAAGAAAGACTGGCAATTTGGTTGGATAGACGAATGCCAGCAGATCTTCGACACACTGAAACAAAATATGGTGAATGCACCCATTCTGGTCTTTCCAGACTGGAGTAGAGAATTTCATGTGCATGTCGATGTGTCTTCTATTGCATTAGGAGTAGTATTGGCACAACCTGGAGAAGGGGAGATCGACCATCCATTAGCATTTGCTAGCAAAAATCTATCCACAGCTGAAATCAATTACACTACTACAGAGAGAGAAGGATTAGCCATGGTGTACACGCTGCAAAAATTCTGCCATTACTTACTAGGAGGACACTTTAAAATGTTTACTGATCACTCTGCGTTGAAGTACCTAGTCAACAAGCCAATGTTGGGGGGGTGAATATGTAGATGGCTTCTCATGTTTCAATAATATGATTTTGAGATCATAGTTAAGCCAGGAAGAATGAACAAGGGACCCGACCACCTGTCGAGGTTGGAACATGGCGAAGAACCCACCGTTCTAGAGGATACACTACCGGATGCACAATTATTCGCCATTAGGAATATGGATGACCACTTCATAGACATAGTCCAATTCCTGTCAACAGGAATGGCTCCAAGTGAGTATACAATTTCCCAAAAGAAACAACTAGTGGTGCGCGCTAATGACTTTTCACTGATAGTTGGTCAGCTATATAAGATGGGACCTGATGAGATACTAAGAAGATGTGTGATGGAGGCAGAGCCCCTGCTAATCCTCGCAGAAGCTCATGAAGGCATCGCAGGAGGAAATTACGCAGGGAAAGAAACAGTGCAGAAGGTTCTGCGAGATGGCCTTTGGTGGCCTACTTTACATAGAGATGCTAAAGAGTATACCAGAGCCTGTGATGTATGCCAGAGAGTTGGAAAACCATCCCGAAGAGATGAAATGTCACTAGCACCGCAGATGACCCTACAAGAATTTGAAAAGTGGGCCATTGATTTCGTGGGACTTATAAACCCACCAGGAAAGCGCACAGGAGCAAGGTACATTATCACTGCAACAGAATACCTGACTAGATGGGATGAAGCAAGAGCAGTGAAGGACTGTAGTGCAACTATAGCTGCATGTTTTATATTTGATAACATAATAACCAGGTTTGGATTCCCTAAGACCCTTATGAGCGATCAAGGCACTCATTTCATCAACAAGACAGTTGAAGCCCTAACTGAAGAATTTGCAGTTCACCATCAGAAGAATACACCTTACCATCCATAAGCAAACAAAACGGTTGAAGCATTTAACAAAATATTGGAGACAACATTTACAAAGATTTGCAGTGTGAACAGGGATGACTGGGATTTAAGAGTAGCAGTAGTACTCTGGGCTTATAGAACCACTTGCAAGAAATTAACAATGCAGACCACTTTCAAGTTGGTTTATGATCTCAAAGTTGTTGTCCCGATGGAGTACTTGGTACCAAGATTAATAATTGTTGCAATTACAGACATGGATGATACCAACGTTGTTCGTGAGAGGCTTGCACAATTGGTTGAACTGGAAGAAGAGAGATTCATTGCAGGATTCCATCAGCAGGTTCAGAAGGAAAGAGAAAAGGCCTATCATGACAGGCACATCAAGAAGAAGACATTCAAGCAAGGTGATTTAGTATTGATGTATGATAGTAAGTTTATCAAACACCCTGGGAAGTTCAAAACGCATTGGCTTGGACCATATGAGATCACCTATGTTACAGAAGGAGGAGTTGCGCAGTTGAAGACATTGAAGGGAGAATGGAAAGAAATAATAGTGAATGGGAGTCGGCTGAAGTTGTATTATGACAACCAGTTGCCTCGCAACTCTCAGTAAAAGCAAAGAGAAAAGGGTCTAGGTACCAGGTGCAGTTGAAACTGGGTACCAGAAACAGAAAAGACAGTCTACACAAGGATGGGAAGGAGGCATAAAGAAGAAAGAAAAGGCTGCACTACACAGTCCAAAGTCAAAGTGAAACAGAAGGATTAGATCTTAAGTGCCTCCGGACGAGTCACAGGTGACTGTTGGGGGCCTGTTGGCCCTTGGTTATGGAAGGAAGCGAAGATCGAGGAAGAAAAGGTCAAACGCGAACTGCGCGGGAGAAACAATGACTGTCACTGGGTCGAAGTAAGCAAAAGAGTAGAAAATCCAGAGCAAAGTACGGAAAATCAAGTCGTTGGATGAGGAGATCGAGGATGACAAATCAACAAGGAAGATGGATCGAGGAAAACTTAGCAAGAAGAGAAAGCCACCATTGGATGCTTTGGATCACCACGCGAGAAGGGAGGAAAGACAGGCTAGCGAAGCCTTGAAAAGGCGAGTCAAGTTGACCTAGGGTTTTAGACACCTAGGGGTTTGGTATCTAGGGTTTTGGCACCTAGGTTTCGACCTAAGGCTGTCAGTGAGGGACTATAATTTATAAATAGAGGTCGAGAGGACCTAGGTCAGGTCGGTATTAGTGTTGGGTATTGATATTGATTGTTGTTGGTTGAGAGATTATTGTACTATGAGAGAAAGGAGTGTTGAGAGGGAGAGCCTTCTGGTATTGTAAGATCTTCATCTGGGTGCGAAGATCAAGTCCTGTAGCTGGGTGCCCAGGAAGGTGGGAGACAGAGAGAAGAAGAGAGAAGATCTGCTGACTAAGAGAGCAGATCAAAACTGTAAGCTTTATCTTAATATATCATAAGCACAGTTTTGTGGACATAGCCCTAGAGAGAGGGTGAACCACGTATATTTTGTGTCGTATGTGTGATTGATGCCTGGATCTCTGTCATTGTTATATTGTTATTTGCATTATTGTGTTAGATCAGATTTATAGTTGTGCAGAGTAGATCTAGCTGACAAAAGATATATGAATGTTGAATTATTTTTGTATTAGTTCCACTTGATATTCCCCTGGTTGTAGACATCTTTGTCCTGCAACCCCCCTCTTAGCTGCTTCAGGTGAGACTACATCTGCTTTGCAGGTGTTGTCGAAAGGGTCGGTAGCTAGGTCTTGTTGGTGCACTCTTGGAGTGAACCCTGGGTCTGCCCCTATGCCAACAACTTTACTAGAGTCGTACCTTTGTAGCACTCTAATATCATTGCTTCATTAAGATTCATACATTTATTTCAAAGATTGAACTAAAGAAGAAGGAAATCGCTAGGGCCTAGGGTTACCTACTTCCTAGCATCTTTTCCTTCTAGGGTTTTAGATATTGAGGCCTTAGGTTACTAACACCTCAACCATCTTCCCTTTCCTTTAGCTCATCTATTATCATTTGTTGTTTCCCTCTAAGAATTGCGGCTGCAATTTTTACTCCATTTACCTTAAAAGGCACTAGTTCATACCTTGCAAGTGATTCATTGACTAAAACAACTCTCAAACCATCTACCTTAAGACTTTTACTAATTATTTCTAACTTTAGATTAGACTAAACTATTAACTAATTTGTTGTTGTTTGAAAATATTTCTACAACCATCTATAACAACAACAAATTCATCTTAAAAGCAAAATTTAAAGTTGATTATACATTGCCATCATTGCTTCTGACAATTACTATCATTTTGTCAAGTTTATGTTATCATTTCTGGTAATTTTTTAAGCTTTATTGAGGTATAATTGTGAAGTTATTGCTATATATACATAGTTGTTATAAATACTTTTGTTGCTTCAGCTTTTATATCAGCTTGTTCTCTTTATCAAAGTATATGGTTTTATGAAGCACTAACATCATATGGTACTTGCAAATAGTATTTTTCTTGTTGTCTTGTTCTAGGCATGTACACTTAAATATTACTTTGCTTCATCTCATTAAAACCTTTGCAACTTTTGATCAAAGTGCCCTGTGAGATGGGTGGGACTTTGTTGATACTCTTAACTTAGCCTTCTCAAACCCCCAAGTCACTAGGGATGTCTCCCCTGGGTTACTACTCCTAAATAAAAAGAGGTGTCTTGTTTAGGTGACAGTGATAGGAAAACCTCCTTGTTACACCAATTTAGTGTTCACTTTCCTTTAGCTTTGGGCAAGTACGAATTGCGCGATAACATTTTGGCATCGTTGTCAGGGAACACTGAGTCAATTTTCCTAAAAGACGAGACTTTTCGGTAAGCCTTTTTTCCAAAATCATTTATCTTACAAAGCTTACCTAGTGACTCCACTGAGGATGATCCCCTCATTCCTTTGATAGTTTCAAGAAAATTATCTGGCAACTCCACTAATCTTTTCCAAGGTGCCACCTTACTCTCTATTTTGTGTTATTTCCAAGTTATGGGATCATGGTGCCCTGGGAGCAAGTGTATCCGACTATTGATTTCAAAAGTTTTCAAGGATACCCGCAATATTTTGATACAAAATGGTTAAACAACTCTCCAAGATTTGGAGGCATCCAAATTACTCACATTGTAGAATTCTTGAAGTATATAAGTGAGATAGAATTGGGAGGGGAGGATGTTCTGGTAAAATTATTCATACTTTCTCTGCCATCTTTTTTGCAAGATTGATTTAATAGTTGTTGCGAAGATAGGGGTATATCATCTTTCGTAGACCTCATCAGTAGGTTTATTGAGTTTGTGAAACCACATTGCCTGACATATGAAGATTCCCTTAAGAATCTATAAGTAGCCCTAGAGAATGAAGGATTCACCACTGATATTGTGGAAGATCTTAGGGATGTGTACCATATTCAATACCAAGAACCCTTAGATATAGAAGGAGAAATTTATGACTAAAATTGTCAACCCCTTGAAGAGGAGCAAGATTTTTCCCATCATTCAATAGAATGCAGTGAATATTTAACTAGAAAAGTGAATTATGAGGATGAAGCACTAGTAATCGCTCCTTCGTTTGTTGAAACTCTTCAAGATCCTATCTCTCCTGCACAAGATGAATAGAATGAGGTGAGTCATTTTCCTTTCTAGTTTCTTGATGACACTTTGTTCTATGATTCAAAAGGTGAAGAAGTAAAGGAACCCTTGGAAGAGTTAGTTCTTTCTTTTTCTGATGAAGACGAAGAGATGAGTCTTGGTGATGATGTACTGGACCCTCTTCCTTTGATGAAGCCATCCATGCCATAGATGCTCCTGCACAACAAGAAGTTAACACGACAATTTATTTCCCTTTCCAAGATTTTTATGATGCTTTGTTTTATGATTTGGAAAGCGAAGAAGTACTAGAGGAGCCCTTTGATGCATTAAATCCTTCATGTTATGATAAAGGTAGTACCATTGTTGATAATATTTATGAGTTCATACATGTTGGAAGACGTAAGTGGGATGTGATTGGTTCTAATAAGGATCCCATTTATGATATGGAAGGACATTTCCAAGTGTTGCCTCTTCAACTATCATATGAGGTTACTAATGATTATGACATCTAGCAACAAGGAAATGATATAGTCACAGACATCTCCAAGGGTGACCTAGTTCTATTTACTACTGATGATTTTTGGTCATACCTTGAAGATTCTGATGAGTACTCCTTTGAGCACTTGGATTTATTTTATGAAGAATACTATCAACCATCGTTATGCTCGAATATTGATAGAGGTGAGGGCATTGCTTGCCCAAAGCAGGGTACTTGTGACGAGGTTCTCCAACCCCCTTCAATTACTTTACCTCGCTATGTCATTAAGGGTGTAGTTGGGAAACATGTCCCTTGTTTTGAGTTTTATCCTAGGAAAATCCTTCTTTTAGAATCCAATGGTAGGTTTAATACCTTTAAAAGAAGTTTAGTATCTCTTTATTTTAGCCTCCCCTTAAGAAATTGTCAGTCGTCCTTTAGGTTCTTACTAGTCCTTTCACAAACCTCAGGATTTCATGACGTCCAAGGTAGCCAAATTTTATACTCTTTGAGTTGGTATTGAGAACCTTTGATTCTTCATGATCCCTTTCTGAGATGGATTGAGAACTATCTTAAGAGTGTGAAAATGCACAATTTTGTCCCTCTCTCCCGCCTCCATGAGCTATACTTTAGGATTTCCGATGATACAATACATTTTCTAACTCATGTTATTTTTGTGCTTGACTTATCATTGTTTTGGTTTATGATAAAGCACATAGGCAGGTACTATGAGACATTGCTAGGATGGTTTCACTGGCTATTTGACTACACCTAGCGTTCAACCAACAAGTAAGTACAGGTAAGTAGGTAGGCATTTGCATTCAATGTATATACCATCTACATATCATGCTAGAGTAGTGTAGTTTCGTTTCCATTTGTATATATGATTGCTTACTTGTATTTCATTGTATCTGTTGAAACTAGTGCAGCTGCAAGAGCCATTCTCTATAGGATAGCACCCTAGCTATGAACTGGGGCCCCTAGTACATTCCTGGGGTTTCTTGGTTTGGGTCCAAGTAGTGAGAGCCATCGAAAAAGACCCTGGTGAGGGCCCCAAGTACATGACTGGGGTTCTTGGTCAAGGACCAAGCAGTAAGTCCCTAGATGTGTTCTAGGGCCCCTAGATGTGTTCTAGGGAATCCTTGCTCGATGCTTGGATTGATCCTTTGATGTGTTCCTTGGTGGTTGATGATATAAGTCCCTAGATGTGTTCTAGGACCCCTGGATGTGTTCTAGGGAATCCATGCTTCATGCTTGGTGTTAGTAACAATTCTTGTCCTGGGCACAAGAGTATTCAGGTCTACAAGTTGCACGAGAAGCGCCCGAGCGTAGCACGGAAAAATCGCGTTTCAGGCTTCCAAGCGAGTAAACGGGCAAAATCATATTGTCGATGGTCCAGATTCATCCATAGGAGCACATCAACGGTCGACGAGAAATCGCGGTTAGCGGAGTTCCACCGAGATTAGCGCAATGGACAACACCCATATTGCATGCAGGAAAGGATAGCAGTCGACCGTCCAAAGGATGTGTGGCGCGAGATCTAGTCGCGTCGGCATTTTGGCATTCAGGAGTTCAAAGGGTGAGGGTTCCATGTCGTTCTACATATCGAAGCCCCGAACCCTGAAGTGATGAAAGCGCCCAAAGTCGGGCCCGCAGTATCACGGATCAGTCTCAACCGTCCATCCAAAGGGGACACCTGGTGCGCGATTAGGCTCCTCGCCTTTTCGCCCATCGCGACTTCGAATCACAAGGGGCAGCTCCTTCATATCCCCGAGACGTGAAGTGCCAAGAGCATCCAGGACCCAGGCCCATAGTATCGCCGATTGAGTTCAGGACCGTCAGATCTGAGAGGGACGCGTGGCGCCCAATTAAGCCATCTCGACGTTTCGCTCATCGCAACTGTGATAAGCAAGGATCAGCTCCTTCCTATTCACGAACGCCGAAAGCGCCTTTGAAAACAAACACAGGGTCACAACCCGTGGTCACTTGGAAAATAAAAGAGTTGTGCAAAAGGGGCCAAAGGCGTCGAGTTTAGTCGCAGAAGGGATCATCGCGATCCCCAGGTGTCATCTGATTCGATCTCAATCTTGGTTCTCGCTTGGAGTAAATGAAGGTGAGAGGGGGCGGTTGAAACCTCTCCTCACTCATTAAGTGTAAGGTATGGAAGATCTGACAAGCTGTCTGCCCGAGAGGGTCCTGTGTACCGATTTTTTTTCAAAGAAGCCATGTCGAGTCCTCGACTAGCCAAAGAGGTCTGCACACGCTAACTCGACACTTAATGGCTCAGCTACTCCCCTTGCAGGAGCCATGCGCAATTAAGGTGGCGTCTGACGAAGAATTTTCGTCTAAGTTTGACTGAAGGGACACCACGCCTTGGATGACTGAGCACGCCTCTATTAGGAAAATTTATCTGAGTATATAGACTCTATCTTTGTATTTTGTAAAGCATCGATGGTTGAGCAAGGCTCCCGGTTGTAAAACTTTAATGAAGCATTGTTATTCTGGTTATGCATGGACTCTTGAGACTTCTTGCCTTATGAATGTCAGTTTCTTTCACGTCTTTGTTTGCACTGTGTTAGAGCAGTTCGGAATTGGAGGATCCAGTCGAGTTGTAACTATTATAGGATGGTGTAGGTTGGATCACTGTAACAGTTGCATTGTTTCTAATCAGTCCCTGTGATTTTCTTAGCGTTGAACGACTTGGAATTGGAGGATCCAGTCAAGTCCCCCTTTCAGTTTCTCGAAGCCCTGAACCAAGAGGATATTGCATTCAGAGTTTTTCTTCTACAAACTGCTGAAAGGCCTGTTGCCTGAGGTAGTTTTCTCACTCCTCTCACCAAGTCTTCAACCTGCTCATCTTTAATTCAACTCACTGACTGAAGTTAGATCAAGACCTCCTTTGTTCCTTGAATACCAGACTCAGTTCCTGAGTTAGAGCGATACCTTCCTGAGTCTCTACCCATTTGATCACCCATTAAAACTATTGTGACATAAAACTGATGGGCGTTGGGCTCTGCTCCTGCAAGCAATCCAGGAGTGACTTTTGACGCTAACACTTGGATTGATACTTGGTTGTGTACCTTGGTGGTTGATGATATAAGTCCCTAGATGTGTTCTAGGGCCCCTGGATGTCTTCCAGGGAACCCTTGCTTAACGCTTGGGTTGATCCTTGGTCTTGTACCTTGGTGGATAAGACCCTAGATATGTTCTAGGTCCCCCAAATGTGTTCTAGGGCAACCTGGTCTGGTACCAGGTAGATCTTGGTTAAATACCAAGATATGATGATGTGTGATCTTCTTCCTCTCTCCCGGGATGGTCCATGAAACCTAGGAGTAGATGAGAAGATGGACATGACCACATTGTTGATGTACACTCTTATGCAGTGATGATAAAAGTTTATAAGTCATTATAAGACTTATGTGGACATGTTTTTCCATTGAGGACCCCCTTAACCTTGTCTTATGGTTCCCTCCTTTGTTTGATTTTGTTTCCTTTCTTGAGTAATGTTGTGTTGGGTTTTTATAAGTCACTTTGACTTATTTGACTTTTAATTAATAATTTTATTAATTAAAATGTTATTTATTAATTATTTTATATTTATCCCTAACCCTTCTTCATAACTATATAAGGAACCCTCCCTCTCTCATTCACTTACATTTTTTTTACTCCACAAATTCTTCCTAGTTTGTTTTGTTGTGGCTACCTCAGATTGGCCTTCTTGTTTATGGTATGGATTATCCAAATGATTTTTGTTTCAGACTTGAGGTATTGTTTGACTGGGAGTTTTTTTCATATTAGTTTTGTTGAGGAGTTATTACATTCCTCTCTCCTTGGTTGTATGTTTTTGGACACTTGTTGGTTGGGAGCTTCAGGTTGGTTGTGCTTGCTGGTTTAGAGGTGTCATAGCTCTCCTTAAACTGTCCCTCTTACCGTGGACTTTTGTTGTGGCTGTCGTAGACCTCACTAAACCCCTGTGGCCTGTCCCTGGATTGTGTGAAGGTGTTGTGACCCTTTTTTTTTTTTTCCGTTGTGTGTGTGAGGCTAAAGGGGACCTCTTTTCTCCAGGATGCCAATGTGACAGGGTGCCACTACTCCTCCTCCCTCTGTTTTCTGGATTTCTCTCTGTTGTTCCTAATTGTGGGTACATTTACTCTTTGTTGTCTATGTTTTTTGGTGTCTTCCTTTGAAGGGGTTTCTCTAATTAAAGTGTTTGTTTGTTATAGTATGTTACAATTCAGTTTTGGGCAGCCATTGAGTGTTTACATCAGCCTTTACTTGTGGTCCTCTCTTTGGAAAAACTGTCTACCTAACTTCATGGTACAGATCAAAACACTAGAGTTTTGATCCATGAACTTTAAACTGATTTTATAAGCATATTATAGAGGACACATATACATGTTACATGTACATCCTTCTTTGGATAGAGGTAAGTTAAAGGTTATATTGTTCTGCACTTAACTTACATTCATAAATTTCATGTTCAGATTTATTTCTATCTTACTGTCTATATTCTAATATGTTTATTGTGTTGATCTACATTTGTTCTAGTAAACAGAAATAAAAAGATATCATTGTTTCCTATTTTTTCCCTAAATATAACATGGTATCAAAGCTTAAGGTGTGAAAAGAGCTCAAGAGTTGCAGACTTGAGTCTGCATAGATCCACCTCTATGGGTTTGTTTTGCAGATTAGCAGTAACTCTATTCAATAATAAAATCTGGACATCAATCATAAATCTGGTAACATCACAACGATTTTCACTTTGTAAATTTGTGTGGTTAGTGGCTTTATTTTTCTTCTTTGTCTCGTGAATTATGGGTCTGAACAAATACATGCACTTGTTTCCACAAGTCATTACACACTAATTTTCATTCAAGGTTGTGGTATAACACTTATGGTTTGCATACTTTTTTCTTGTACTTAAAATGAATTCTTAAGCTTAAGAACTTCAGTCTCAAAGATATTTTGACTCATGTGGAAGGATGATTTTCATTTAGTGTCATAATACTTAACTGGTACTGTAATTTCCTCACACGCCTTACTTTAACATTACATTACACTTTAAAGCACGCATTTTTATTCCTTGGGTCTCTAATCTTTTGGAAACTTCACATTTCCTTAAGTCTGAAATATGGGGCTACCAAGATGATTGTGGATTGGACCTCTAGCCTCTCATGTTTGAGAATAAGACTTTTTAGGGTAAAGTTTTATGAGCTAGCAGGTCCTTCCACTATACACATACAAGGTGCATTCAAGAGGGAAATTACTTCAGTAACATAAACAAAACCTTGTGGTTGTTTTTCAGATTTACCAGGGTGGATTGTCACAACACTTGAACATGCTTTGGGCTCTCCCATGCAAGTGAAGGCACACTACCAGCCTTCGCATCTAATACATACAATGAATATACAACAAAGATTTTTTTTATTTTTTATTTAGACAACATGCTTAGTATATGTGCTCTCATAGTTAAAATGTTTCTGCATTTTCAGATATGAGTGCTTTAGAGTACATTTTTTTTTCAGAAACAATTTAAGAGTGGGACAACAAATAAATAGCGCCCAACATAGAGATCAGTCCCAGTTCTTGACAGTTTAAAAAAAAAAAAAAGAGAAGGAGTTTTGCTTCAGCCTAACATAATATACTCTTTTACCTATACAAGAAGGAGTTTTGCTTCAGCCTAAAAAAAAGAGAGAAGGAGTATACAACAACTAACATAATACAAGAAACAGAGTCAGAAAACTCTTTTACCTATTGAAGACATCCCTAGCATTCAGATAAATGTTGAAGGAGTATTTCACTTGAGTATAACATATAATCCTTTAGAACTTTGACAAATACTTGCTCATAAATGATTTTTCTTTGTCAAGTCTTTTACTGTGTAGTATCTTGACAATTGAAATAAAAATACTTTCTCTTGGTGAAATCTATCTTATCCAACAGCTTGATCTCAATTTTGGGGCACTTAAAATTTTTACTTTATAATTCTTTGTTTGACAGTCTTAAAGGCTTTTATCTTCACTAGTCATGGATGTTTTCTTACATTCTCATCTACAAGCATATATGTGATAGAAATCAAGCAATTAAAGTAATTTGTGAAGCATTCAGATCTATGATAGACGACCATAATATTTTGTTGTCTCTTTGGGTCGAAGCTGCGAGTATCACAGTCTATATTCAGAATAAATGCCCTCATAGTGCCCTAGAAGAGAAATCTCCAGAAGCCTTAAATTGGTCATTTGAGAATCGTTCGCAACCTATATACATTCATATAACTAAGGATAAGAGGACTAAGTTAGAGCCCTCTGGAAAGAAAGGAACATTTTTGGGATACAATGAGACCTCAAAAGCATATCAAATCTATGTACCAGGGCAAATGTACATAGAGGTCAGTAGGGATGAAACCTTCCACGAGGAAGTTGTTTTTTCGTCGGTCTAGATAACTTCCAGAGGAGCAGGAAGCTCCATCTCTAGATCCTTCAAGATCTCCATCTTCAGATGAGAAGAGGGAGCATGTCGGAGAGCCTTTTGTCAATCTTATGAGGGATTCTATTGATTTTCCATTATAGAAACCTCATGTCAAAAGAAATCCAAATTGGTGTCGTGAAATCTTAAAAGAAGCAGAAAAACAAGTAGCACCGAAAGGTACTTTTACAGAAATCAAGAAGCCAGATAAATACTCAGGTTTGATAGCTCAGTTGAACCTTGTGATTGACTTAGAACCTTCCACTTTCGATGAGGCTACCAAACATATAGTATGGGAGGATTCCATGGTATAAGAGTACGAGTCAATACTGAAGAACGATGTATGGGAAGTGATCCAAAGACCTTAGGGAAAACCAGTGGTAACCTCGAAATGGATTTACAAAATAAAGCACGCAACAGATGGAAGTGTTGAAAAATTCAAGGCTCAATTTGTGGCTCAGGGCTTCTCTCTCTCAGAAAGAAGGAATTGACTATGATGATATCTTTGCTCCCGTTGCCACGTATACTTCCATCAAAATCATTAATCTCTTGCTTCAGTTTTGGTTGGGAACTTTACCAAATGGATGCTAAGACTACTTTTCTTAACATTGAAGTTGAGAAAGAGGTTTATATCGGGCATCCTGAGGGTTTCGTAATTCATGGGAAAGAATCCAATGTATGCAAACTAAAGAAAGCCATATATGGATTGAAACAAGCTCCAAGAGCTTTGTATGGAAGAATTGACAATTTTCTTCATAGTCTTGGGTTTACCAAGAGAATAACAGGTCCCAATATATATATAAAGATTGTACATAATCATCCTGACATCTTAGTATTATATGTGTATGATTTGTTCCTTACAGAAATTAAACAAAAAAAAAAATCCGATATCTCAGACTAAGAGGGAATTTTCAACGGAATTTGAAATGAAGGACTTGAGTCCTATGCATTACTTTCTTGGTTTAGAGGTGTGGCAGAAACATGGTGAGATATTTCTCTCACAAAACAAGTACGTAGTTGATGTGTTTCACAGATTTGGCATGTTGGACTGTAAGTCCATGATCACACCTATGATTTCTAACCTAAAGAAGCTACATGATCAAACTACAGGTTCGGATTCAGAAAACCCCTCTATATATCGTCGGATTATTGGGTCCTTAATGTATCTAGTACATACCAGACCAGACATATGTTATGCAATGAATGCTCTTAGCCAGTTCATGTGTGAACCAAAGCATATTCATATGACTATTGTTAAACATATTCTCATATATGCTCGGGGGACTATAACCTATGGGCTTAGATACACTTCCAATGGAGGCGTAATGCTTCATGGATATATAGATTCAGACTGGATGAGAAGTACAGTGGACCGGAAGAGTACTTCTGGATATTGTTTCAGTTTGGGTTCAACTTTGATCTCCTGGTCCAGCAGGAAACATGGCTCCATAGCCCAGAGCAATGCAGAAGTAGAATGCATTGTTGCAAATGTTGGCAGCAGAGAAGCAGTATGGCTCAGAAAGCTACTTTCATATTTGTTCATGTTGAGCTGGAACCCACAACTATCCACTGCAATAACCAGAGCTATATAAAGCTCTCTGAGAATCCGGTGTTTCATGACAGATTGAAACACATTGATATGAGATATCACTATGTTCAGGACATGGTGCAAAAGAAAATTCTTAGTATATAGTATGTTCCAACTACGAAACAAACAACATATATTTTTACCAAGCCTTTATCATTGACAAAGTTTGTGTACTTTCGAGACAAGCTTGGTGTTGTTGAGAATGCCCTTCTTGTTGAGAGGGAGTGTTGAAATTAGTGCAGTTGCAAGAGCCATTCTTCAGAGGATAGCATAAGACCCTAGTTGTGGAATAGGGACCCCACTGCACTACTGGGGTTTCTTGGTTTGGGACCAAGCAGTGAGAGCCATGGCAAAAGACCCTAGTGAGGGCCCCTAGTACATGACCGGAGTTCTTGGTCAAGGACCAAGCAATAAGTCCCTAGATGTGTTCTAGGGACCCTGGATGTGTTCCAGGGAATCTTTGCTCGGTGCTTGGATTGATCCTTGGATGTGTTCCTTGGTGGTTGATGATATAGGTCCCTAGATGTGTTTTAGGGCCTCTGGATGTATTCCTTGGTGGTTGATGATATAATTCCCTAGATTTGTTCTAGGGCCCCTGGATGTGTTCCAGGGAATCCTTGCTCTGTGCTTGGATTGATCATTGGTTGTGTACCTTGGTGGTTGATGATATAAGTCCCTAGATGTGTTCTAGGTCCCCTGAATGTGTTCCAGGGAACCCTTGTTTAATACTTGGTTTGATCCTTGGTATTGTGCCTTGGTGGATAAGACCCTAGAAATATTATAGGGCCCCCAGATGTGTTCTGGGGAAACCTGGTATGTGACTAGGTAGTTCTTGGTTAAATACCAAGATATGATGATATGTGATCTTCATCCTCTCTCTCGGGATGGTCCATGAGACCTAGGAGTAGCTGAGAAGATGGACATGACCACATTGTTGATGTACCCTCTTATGTAATGATTATAAAAGTTTATAAGTCATTATGAGACTTATGTGGACATGTTTTTCCATTGAGGACCCCCTTGACCTTGTCTTATGGTTCCCCCCTTTGTTTGATTTTATTTCCTTTCTTGAGTAATGTTGTGTTGGGTTTTTATAAGTCATTTTGACTTATTTGACTTTTAATTAATAACTCTATTAATTAAAATGTCATTTATTAATTATTTTATATTTAGCCCTAACCCTTCTTCATAACTATATAAGGAACCCTCCCTCTCTCATTCACTTACATTTTTTTTACTCCACTCATTCTTCCTAGTCTGTTTTGTTGTGGCTACCTCAGATTGGCCTTCTTGTTTATAGTACGGATTTTCCAAGTGATTTTTATTTCAGACTTCATGTATTGTTTGACTGGGAGTTTTTTTTCAAATCAGTTTTATTAAGGAGTTATTACAGTCCTCTCTCCTTGGTTGTACGTTTTTGGACACTTGTTGGCTTGGAGCTTCAGGTTGGTTATGTTTGTTGGTTTAGAGGTGTGGGGCCTCTCCTTAAACTATCCCTCTTACCGTGGAATCTTGTTGTGGCTGTCGTAGACCTCACTAAACCCCCGCGGCCTGTCCCTGGATTGTGTGAAGGTGTCGTGGCCCTTTTTTTGTGGCTGCCACTATGTGCGAGGCTATGGGGGGGATCCTTTCTCTAGGCTGCCAATGTGAGAGGGTGCCACTGTTCCTCCTCCCTCTGTTTTCTAGATTTCTCTTTGTTGTTCTTAACTATGGGTACATTTACTCTTTATTGTCTATGTTTGTTGGTGTCTTCCTTTGAAGGAGTTTATCTACTTAAAGGGTTTGATTGTTATAGTATATTACAGTTCAATTTTGGGCAGTCGTTGAGTGTTTACATCAGCCTTTACTTGTGGTCCTCTCTTTGGAAAAACTGTCTACCTAACTTCATGGTAGATATCAAAACCCTAGAGTTTTGATCGATGAACTTTAAACTAATTTTTGAGCATATTAAAGAGGACACATATACATGTTACAAGTACATCCTTCTTTGGCTAGAGGTAAGTTAAAGGTTATATTGTTCTGCACTTAACTTACATTCAAAAATTTCATGTTCATATTTCTTTCTATCTTGCTGTCTATATTCTAATATGTTTAGTGTGTTGATCTACATTTGTTCTAGTAAACAAAAATAAAAAGATATCATTGTTTCCTATTTTTTCCCTAAATCTAACAGTATCATATATGAGCCAGAGGTGATATCACCACCCCAAAAGATTACTAATCACTTTTGTTGAGATCTAGCATATCACAAGTCATGCCAGATATGTTGAGGTTCTCATGTGTTCTACAGTGAGCACATGTCCCCGAGTTGGAGCCGATGTTATCCCCCGCCCTTGGGATAACTAAGGAGATTATGTCTCAAGGCCCACAGGTCCTAGACATGGAGTACCGAGAGCCATATGACTTGAGCTTCGCCCTGGAGGGCCCATCTTTTCTTCAACGCCTCCTATATATTAGCAGGAGAAGCATCCATCCCATCATCCTGGTTCTGAAGTAGCAATGGGTCTTTCTCCATGAGGTAATGAGTCCGAGTATCATGGTATGTGTCACTCTAACTCTCAAAACATTTCAATATGTGCATTGAATTCTATTTTGTTTCATGATGTTTTCTTGGAAATTATGCTCTTTAACTTGTCCATACCTTGGGGGGATGATAGAGTTCCCTAGTAAGTTGGTTCCCTTAGGGATGAGTTGCCAAAGGTGGGTCTATGAAATACCATCTTCCATTCCTTCCATACTTACCACTTTCCATCATTATCCCTCTCTTATATCCCCTACATTGGTTCGGGCATTAAGTTTGCCAAGCTAGTAAGGGTTGTACCTTGCCTTATGGGAAGAAGGGGATAAAGGCCTAGAGGGTAAAAGCAGTTGGAAAAAGTTAAAAGCCAAGATGAAACCTTGAGATGCTTCACCCAAGGATTCCTAAGAAAGCAATAAAAGTCTTCCCGGCAAGAAAAGGGAACCCATAAAATAAAATAAAACTCAAGACCTAGTTGGTGGATAGGAGGTCTTATCATGAGTCGGCCTATTAGGTCCATGGGAATGTAGCAGTATGACACTGCCATCCATCTGGTCACCAAACCAGGGTAGTGGCTCTTGCTGGAATATCCAAGAGAAAGGAGGTCTCGTCACGAGTTGGCCTTCTCATTTCCGTGAAATGCTTGTGGGTAACGCTGTCACCACTGGTCACCATGCGAGGACAATGTCCTCTAGATATTCTCTTGAAAAGAAAAATCAATAAGACAAAGATTAAAAGGCATTGAATGGGATAGGAAACAATGGCATCCATGACAAGGTGCAGCTCGCACTCTACAAAGGAACCCACAGGTAAGACCTACATTTCCCTGTTATCACTGCACCCCTTGCCCAAACATCCCCTACATGACCTAGATTGGTCTTCACCTGGGAAACACCGCACACCTCAGGAGGATTAGCCCAATAAGATGTCCTGAGACCCTCTCCAAACCTGGCTTGTTAAAATGCATAACGTCTTTGAGCATTTGTCTAGGTAAAGGGGGTTTGATGCACTTGTTTTGGTAACTTGATTATTAGATATGATTGACATTGCTATGATCCATGTGACTTATGAGCCCATGGAGGGTGTACTTGTTGTTGTTGCAGGACCATGCTTGACAAACATGTACATATAGGGAGATGATTAGTTCGGACCTCCAAGGGGCTAAAATCCCACCAGATGGATGTTGTGACCCCAGCCAGGGGAAGAGAGACACTAGAAGTTTGCACCGGAGAAAAAGAAGGGTGTTCCACCAGAGACACTTTCGAAGGCCTGTACCTAGAGGTATCTTTCTC
This sequence comes from Picea engelmannii, assembly GCA_009831015.1. Classification (NCBI taxonomy): domain Eukaryota; kingdom Viridiplantae; phylum Streptophyta; class Pinopsida; order Pinales; family Pinaceae; genus Picea; species Picea engelmannii. Next base: position 375,386 of record ML798706.1, on the reverse strand, counting down.
TTCCCCTTGAACATTGGCCTTGGGAGGCCCATGACATCACCCTTGTGACCCAAGGTGTCACCCAACGTCAGATGGACATGATGGAGGCAGTTGTGTGCCAAGTGGCAGTTGTGGCATCATTTGGAGGCCTTGGAAGGCATAACGTTTTTCTCATGGAGCCTAACGTACCACCTATGAGGCCTAACGTCACCCTAGGAGGGAATGATGTCACCTCTTCTGCACATTTTAGAGTTTAATTCTTTAATTTTATGTAAAAATTGGATTTTTGATGTAAATTGGCCATGTCGGCCTTTTTTGACCTAAATTGTAATTAAAGGTCATGATTATTGTATTAATATGGGACACATATCTTATATTTTTCATCATCTTTCACTCACACAAGTGTGAGGTCTAAAATTCGGCCTCTTTTAAGACTTATTGGCTGAAATTAAGTGGTGTGCAACTCTTGGACGAGGCTTCTTTTGGTATTTTTGCATTTTCATGGTGGAGAGTCTTCAACTAGGGTTTGTGGCTATATTATTCTTGATGAAGTACGTCGAAATATTCAATACTTATTTTTTTTAAATGGTTATGGTGCATTTACTTGTTCACTTCTAAGATTATGAAATTGCTAGTGTGAAACCCTAGGAGAAAAGCACATGTTATTGTCCTTTTCTTTATAGCTCTTCACCTACTTGATTTTGCTAGACAACACCACCCTTGAAGGATATACTAGAGCCCTACCTTTGTAGCACTCTAGTATCATTGCTTCATTAAGCTTCATACATTTTTTTCAAAGTTTGATCTAAAGAAGAAGGAAATTGTTAGGGCCTAGGGTTACCTACTTCCTAGCATCTTTTCCTTCTAGGGTTTTAGATATTTAGGCGTTCGGTTACTATCACCTCAACCATCTTCCCTTTCCTTTCGCTCATCTACTATCATTTGTTGTTTCCTTCTAAGAATTGTCGCTGCAATTTTGACTCCATTTACCCTAAAAGGCACTAGTTCATACCTTGGAAGTGAATGATTAACTAAAACAACTCTCAAACCATCTACCTTAAGACTTTTACTAACTATTTCTAACTTTATATTAGACTAACCTACTAAATAATTTGTTGTTGTTGAAAAATATTGCTACAACCATCTATAACAATGGCAAGTTCATGTTAAAATCAAGTTTTAAATCCGATTATACATTGCTATCATTGCTCCTGACAATTGCTATCATTTTTTCAAGTTTATGTTATCATTTTTGGTCATTTTTAAAGCTTTATCGAGGTATAATTGTGAAGCTACTGCTATATATACATTGTGGTTATAAATACTTATGTTGCTTCTGCTTTTATATCATCTTGTTCTTTTCATCAAAATCTATGGTTTTATGAAGCACTAACATCATATGGTACTTGCAAATAGTACTTTTCTTGTTGTCTTGTTCTGGGCAGGTACACTTAAATATTACTTTGCTTCATCTCATTAAAACCTTTGGAAATTTTCATCAGGGTGACCTGTGAGAGGGGCGGGACTTTCTTGATACTCTTACCTTAGCCTTTTCAAATCGTCGGGTCATTGGGGACGTCTCCCCTCAGGTACTACTCCTAAATAGAAAGATGTGTCTTTTTTAGGTGGCAGTGATAGGACAACCTCCTTGTTACGCCAATTTAGTGTTTTCTTGCCTTTGGTTTGGGAAAGTACAAATTGCGCGATAACAGGGTGAAACTAGGGATATCGGTTTGTTTCTGCACTTACCGATTTGTCCGATAACAAAATTGATGACCATACTGGGGAAACAAATTGTTTTCCTAGTAGTTTTTTTCTTTGCTTGTCTTCTTGAGTTTCTGATTTTCTGAGTCACTAGGAGATCTAGTATGACTCACTGACTATTGAATTCACAGAAAAAACTTTATCATTTTTTTAATTTTTCCATTTTTTAGGTGTTCGACACAACCTGTCTTGAAACACAGTGCGACATCATCGCACTGTAATGTTCTCTAGACTTCGTCGATCTGGATTGTCACACTGTGTTGGATTGTAGCCTGTGACGATCTCTTGGAAAATTGATTTTGATAGTTTTTTCCTTGCCCAGATCTGAGATAAGTGTTTGGGGTGATTTGTTAGGTCCGATTACAGTCAGCTTGACAGCTTTGAATCTACTTTTATCCATCTTTTCTTTGTTTTTGCTTGTTTTATTTTGAAAGATTTGATCTCTTGCTTTGAGTGTCTTTCAGTTACAAAGCATTGTTTTTCTTTAGAATTGTTTAGTGAAAGAACACTTCTTTTTCTGAATAATTCGTTTTAAAAGAAAAAAATAATTTTGGGTTGTTTTGTTTTTGAAGAGATTTGTTATTCCTTTTAGCTATATTTGAAATAAAAAGATTTAATTTCTTGCTTTGCATTAGATTGGGGGCATCGTTTTATTTGAAGTAGCAAAATTGCATGGTTTTGGGCATTTTTGGTCTTGAAATCTTAAAACAAATTCCCCCTCATGATCGAGGGGGGGGCAAGAATCGTGTATTGGTGTACAGTCTGTTTGGATCATTTCTTGAGGATCTTGATATTGATGAGTTTAATAAAATTTTGGGACATTGTGCATCTTGGAATGATAAACGTTTTCTCCTTCCAGTAACATAGCTTTCATCGAAGTGAAATATTTGTATCTTCGTTTCTTTGCATAAGTTTAGAGTCGGTCAAAACATCATTTAGTCCACGCCATTTTCCTCTCGAGTAAGAATAGCTTAATAACATTTACGTGTTAATTAAAATCTACATTGAAACTTCTATTTCTAGGGTTCTTTGCAACCTACATTAGATTAGTTGTAGGGCTTTGGAATAGGTGTGAAAAATAACTTTAAAGCTGTAAACAAACATATAATCTTGAATTAGGGAGAGGTGAAATCCATTTACTACATTTTGTCCTGGGAAGCCCTTCTCACACAAGGGTCGATCACGAGATCGCATTCAGTCCAACATAGTTACTAACCCTGCTTTGTTGGTCTTGGTGTAGTGGTTGAGCGTATTGTTGGGGGTCAGTTGAGAAAACAACCTTGTGCGGGCCTTCTCAATTGGATTTTGGGCTCAGTTACCCTGCCCTTTCACGTATATCAGACTGTCGACTATTTCCCCAAGCATCGTTGGTGTATTGGTAACCTTAGTGGCCTTTCTTTAGGGTTAATACACAAGGTGACGGTGAAGGGGAAAGTCTTCACTGTACCTGGAATCGACGTTGGCCAAACTCACTTGGGCTCCTTGGAGGGTAAATCTACGTTTATTGTGTGGAATCTTGCACCAAGGCATAATTTCGTTAAGCAATTCATCAATGTAACTTTTCCACCCACTCTATCTCATCCCCTTCTTACATTGTTCCCGCGATGTTGGATTTCATCACCAACTAGTGCATTCATTGTGAGAAGGTTTTGTTTGTTTGCTTGCTTCCTAGATTTTTAGCGTGTATTGTTTGTTTTCCCTAGCAGAGTCTAGGTTGGATCTATGTTTAATGGTGTCAGTTCCCGGAACGACCAATGAAGCAACCCTTGCTCAAGGAGAACCTTTTGTTTTTCCTTCTTGCGAAAATGTTGGTCCTCCTTACATCGCTACTTTGAGCCTTCCAGGTCACACAATTGGGTTACCGGTATGGTTGTTTTCCACTTCGGTAATCCCAAATGCAGCAAGTGCTTTGGTTGTATGCACTTCCCCCCAAGAACATCAACCTCATCTTGATCCTTCACCTTCTTCACTAGTAATATCTTCTTCACCCTCTTCACTTGCAAGGTCTTCTTCCATTTCATCTTCTTCATCGAGTGAAATCTTTGAAGCTAGTAACCCGGTGGATAAGAAGAATAAGAAAAGGAATATTATGAAGAAGAAAAATAATCAAGCGTCCAAACTTCCAACCACTACCAAACATGTTGGAAAACAACCAATTTCTAATAATCGTGCTGGGAGTGTTGATGAGGCCAAGATCATCCAAACAACCCATAAGCCCAAGTACCCTTGCAGGATTTGTAAGGGTAGCCATATTCTTAAAGATTTCCCTGGTCTATCCAAGGTTATAGAAGCATGGTCTACATGCCCTCGCCAACCCATGTCGTCAGCCTCTGAACAACATGTTGATAACCTTTTGTCAACTAGTCAGGATACCGTTGGGAAGAAAAAAGGTAGAGTCAAGTTCTCATGTAGTGTATGTAGAGGGAGTCATCAAACTCACCTTTTCCCTCGTATAGACAAAGCCTCAAAAATTGGGGAAGACATGACTATTTCCCAGCCTCCACTTTCGGTTGCTTACTGCAGGTTTAATCTCAACCCACCTGTAGTTGATGGAATGATCAATCTAGTCCCTTCGTCAGTCAGTCTGGTTGATCAGGTAGTCAATCTGGTCACATCCTTAGTTGAACCAGTTGACAAAGTGGTCGATATGATCCCATCCTTGGCTAATCCCACTCTACTATTAGAGAGTGAAACCTAAGCGGTCGATCTGTTTCCATCTGTCGACCCCATTCTCCCCTTGGAGAATGAAACCCAAGTGGTCGATCTGATCCCGTCATCGATCAATCCTACTCTCCTTCTAAAGAGTAAACCCGATACTACCCATGTTTTTCTCGTTGATACAGAATCTATTGTGCTAGGGGGAATTCTTCCTTTTCCCATGGAACCCCCTCCAAGTAACGAGGCCATCCTTTTTTATTGGGGTGCGCTAACTGGACCTTGTCTTCCCTCTCACATTCCTTTCAAGATTACAATACAAGTTTGTGGTTGGGACGTTCCTCATACGTTGATAGATGAAGGTGTGTATGCTAGTATTTTGTCCTCTATTGCTTGGCAATCTTTGAGTTGTCCTCGACTTGTACCGGTTACGCAAAATCTGTTAGGTTTTAACAGAAGAACCAGTCAACCTTTGGGGATCCTTGCTCAATTTCCAATAACTTTAGGAGGGAAAATTGTCTTTATTGACGTCATGGTAGTCCAAGCCCCTTGGATTTTGATTTACTCCTTGGGTGAGATTATGTCTATGCCATGAAAGTTATCGTGTCCACTCTTTTTCATGTGATATATTTCCATCACTATGGAAGAATTGTGACTATTGATCAACTTTTGTTTGTTGACCCTGACTTGACCATCAACTCAATGAACTCCCTAAACGGTTCGTATATGCAGACGATATCGCCCCCACCACAAGTCAATTATGTGGCATTGTCTCCCATGCCTTTAGCTGCCGATGAAGATGAGTTGCTCACTATAATCTCAGTCTCTTATGACTTTGAACCAGTAGTTGACATGGTGATCTCTTCGATAGGGCTATTAGAGCCTGACCTCCTTACCCCTATTGCGACCCTCGACATGTGTTCCTTCCAAAGTGTGTTTCTTCCGTCAAGTGATGATCTCTTGGAATCCATGACCGATTTTTGTCCCTTGACATGGTGTCCTTCCAGAGCATTATCCTCTTAGAAGCCATGATCAATAAGAGGAGTGTTGAGCATGGTTTTCTGATTTCAAGCTCATTAAAAAATGAAGCCCACTTTGAGCATGGTTTTCTGATTTCAAGATCATTAAAAAATGAAACTAGCTTACGAGGATAGTTTTTGCATCTCTGTGGCAACCTCGTTAAAAAATGAAACAGATGTTACAAGTATAGTTCTTCTCTTATGCCAAGCTCATTAAAAAATAAAACATCTTGTCTCGAGCATAGTTCATGTTTCTATGTCAAGCTCGTTAAAAAATGAAATAGAGGTCTAGGGATTGAACTTGGATTATCGAGCATAGTTTTTCTTCTCTGTGGAAAGCTCATTAAAAAATGAAATATATTTCCCCCCTCTTTGATTGAGTCAAGTACTTCATTACCTATAGTATTTGAAGCTTCATTTCATCCCCCTATGTCGTTGGATGAAATGAAGCTTAGGGGACAATGCTTACAACATCTGGAATTCATGTTGAAGTTAATTCGCTAGCTTCTTAAGCTAGGGGAAAAGTACCAACCATCCCTAGATTATGCGTTGGGAAGTCGCAAGCATAGTTTTTCTAATTTCAAGCTTGTGTAAAAATGAAACTAGGTCCAAGCATGGTTTTCTCTAGTTCAAACTTGTGTAAAAATGAAACCACCTACCTCAAGCATAGTTTCCTCTAGTTCAAGCTTGTGTAAAAATGAAACCAGGTCCAAGCATAGTTTTGTTTAGTTTTAATCTTGTGTAAAAATAAAATCTATCCCAAGCATAGTTTTACTTTGGTTCAAGATTGTGTAAAAATGAAACCAATCCCGAGCTTAGTCTTTGTTCTTTCTCATGCTCACAAATACCTGAGAATGTAACTGAGTATACTTTTATCACTTTTTCAGACTCATAAAGGTTATACGAAAAAGGAACCCCCTGGAGTTCTCTTTAAGATCTTTTCAGACTCTCTAAACATGAAAAGATTGTCGAGCGATCTGGTTTTTTCACACTCGTTAAAGTATTTGAAGAAAAAGTCTGTTGAGCGGTAGTTTATCTCTTTTTTGGTTTCATCAGACTACTTTACGAAAAAGGAACACTCTAATAAAGCATGATTAGAAAAATTTATGGAGTCCTCTTTAAGTTCTTTTCAAACTCCATAAATATGAAAATACCATTGAGTTTGCTTTCTTTGGACTGGTAAAACAAACATCGAAAGGCCCATTTGGGACCGAACCACCCCTTCCTAGGGTTCGTTAAATATACTCAAGGGGAATCATCCAAAGGATGAGCTTACAATTCAAGCATATGTTATCCTCCTCAAGCTTGTGTAAAAATAAAGAGGTACTCGCCAGAAATGGTGGGGGGGAAATTGGGAAAGAAATGTATATAAATATGTATTATATGGAAGAGTCACTTTTGAACATGACACCCTTTCACTTGCTTTGTGTCTAGGTTGTAAAATTTGCTTGTCTCTTGATCATACTCCTTTATAAGATTACAAATTGGTATGTGATCCATGTTGTTAAGTCAATGTTTCCAAGACAATTGTCGTGTCGTCAATATGTTCAAAGAGAAGTTCAACCCAGAAATCCTTCTACTGCGTCGATCATTTCTATAGTCCTTAAGCATTCTATTGCGTCGATCATTTCTATAGTCCTTAAGCATTCTATTGCATCGGCCATCGCTGAGTCATTCCTAAATCCTCTGATCTACTTGAAATATTTTTACCCATTTCGTGTCATTGATGGGGGATACATCAAGGCCCTCCTACGATGAGTCTTTTCTTGTCTACTTCGACTCATTATTCAAGAATTAGACTTAGAAACTAATTGGTACCTTGGAACTTGCATGCCTCAATGGAAGGTTTCCTCACTTTCGATAGTGGGTTTTCATTATTAACCCCTAATCGGGAGGTTCCGCCGAGTGTTCGACTTTAGCTCATAAATTCACACTCGTTGGATTGTACTAGTGTACCTTGGGATTCATTGACATTAATGTTGATTTCCCTCGCACTTGTTAATGATATTCACTAATGACCGGTAATCAAGTGGTTTCTACCATGTTCGACTTCAACACATATATTCGCATGGTTAGATTTGTACTATAGAGTGGTGGAGATGAAGACCTTGAATCTTTTCTGATAGATTTAGGTTGCATTGGAGTATATTCAGATTGTACTCTTGCATAGATCCACAGTGTATGTCTCATGGCTATGTTCAAATTTGATTCTTTAACACATAGATCCATAGTGTATTTTTGGTGGATATGTTCATATTTTAGTCATATTAGCATGGATCCACAGTGTATGTTTGGTGGCCATGACTTGTCTTACTTGGCATGGATCTTTGCATGTCGATATTTATGATTTGAGTTATTTTTATTCTAAGTATGGGAATGCCTACCTCAGTGATGATATATTATTGTACTATATTTTCTTGTTTGTTGGCAGGTTTCCCACTGACGTGTTCCTTGTTCCCAACACACACTCGACAAAGTATTTCAGCTATCACTTTGTTCTAACTTCATACTTTGGGGGGCTTACTATTACACATTGTTTTTGTCACCCCTATGACCGTTAATGATGTACACCTATCCTTTTTCTTTAGAAGGATCAATTGCCTTAATCACTGAAGAAGAATGAAGATGAACGTTCCCATAGAGATGAAATTATATTTTCCTTTATAAAAAACCTTGTAAAGAAGGATCATCACACCTTGCTCAGTGTTAACGGTGCGACGATATAGGATCAACACAGGTTGCACCACAGTACCCTGTGACATTGTTGCAATTTGCTAAGTGTTAAGGGTGTGAAGATCGTTCATACGAAGAAAAAGATAAGCTTGTCGACACTTCTAGAATAGAAGCTTCGAGGGTGAGGTGGCCTCCGATCAGTTTGGATCTGAGTCACATCCATGATCTCATGGGATCATCCTAACCTCCTTACCCTATCCTTTTTAGCTTATAAAAGGAGGGGAGTTCTCATGGGAAAGTTAGCTTTTTTGTGCCAGCTTTGAGAATGGCTAATGAGTTAGTAGAATTTTGGCTTGAGAATTCTCAGTTGAAGGGCTTATGATATGTTTTCGATTTATGTTGTCAAGATAGATTGTTAGTATATTCAAACTTACAGTATTAGAAGTCGTTGGAGCAGAAGTGTGTAGGAAGAAAGGAACTGTTGGAAGGAACCTGAAAACATCAAGGCATCTGGTTGTATCTTTCTTCCACATTCTTTAATACAAATATACTTTTTCTTTCCTGTATGAACGTTATTTGTACATATTGTATGATTCCTTGATCACGTATATAGTTTCATATCGAATAGACTCTATTATTCTTGTCTTCGTTGGCTTGTGTTTCTTTACAGATACTTCTCCATCAGCATTACGACGGAGTTGGGATCACATTGGCAAGGTCAGGTCTACAAGATTTAAAAGGTCTGTTTTGGATCCTCTTCTTATTTGATATCTAAAATATAAGGAAAGTTCAGTGTACTGTTTGTTTTGTTCTAGTTTTGGGGTGAAACTAGGGAGATCAGTTTGTGTCCACACTTATTGATTTGTCTGATAACAAGAGGAGATGGTGGTTGGTCATCTATTGGAGGAGGAGTTGGTGGTTGGTCGTCTGTTAGAGGAGGAGTCGGTGGTCAATTCAGTGTCTGTGGTTGATCCAGTGTTGGAGTTGGAGATGGTGGTCAGTCTGCTCATAGAGGAGATGGTGATTGATCTATTTGTGGAGAAGATGGTGGTTGGTTTACTCATGGAGGAGATGATGGTCATTTGACTTGTGAATGAGAAGGAGGAGGTGGAGGATCATTTTCCTTGGCAGACGAATCCAAAGAAGACCATCGATGAATCCTCGACCTCTCGATTAGGTTAAGGGCACCAAAAACATGATGCATCAATAATGTCATATTGTAGGGAAGGGTTTCCCATATCGTTGCAAGCTCAGGGTTTTGTGTGATCTCCCTAGCTCATGCAAGGACCACTTTGTGGTTAGTCATTAGTGCACATATTTGATCTGTCACCTCCTGAAAAAATATATTATCTGAATTGCATGGTATGCTAAGTCTATGAAACTAAGGCAACTCATTAGCTTCAAGCATCTCCTCATCCTTTTAGAGAAGGCACTTCCCCAACACATGTGCCAAGATTTTCAAAATGGTATACAACAACAATAAACAATTTAAAGAAAATGTTACAATAAATTAAATGTGCATTAAATAATTCAAAAAATATGCAACTACATTGATCAAAACATAACGATAATATTACCTCTAGAATTTGGTAGCTTCACCTAGCTAAATATGATGTTCACACATCCTTGTCAGTCCATCCCTACATAAGGATAATATACACAATCGAGTATGGGATCATCATCACTACCTAACAAATCAAAAACATCTAAACTCACTAGCCTACATGGGTAATATGGTTGGTCTCTCTTGGGAAACATCTCCCCCCACATGCACATGAGCACATCAATCATCGACTTAGGAGAGAGGCACTCAAATGCCAATTGAGTGGCTAGAAAGCTCTTAAAAAATAAAGTAAATAACTCTGAAGCAAATAGGAAGACCATCCTCCCATCAAACATAACATGTTAGTGATACAGAGCAAAACAAAACTGTCATAAAAAAAGATCGACCACCTAATTAATATGGGCCTTTGAAATAAAGTATCTACATAGTGCATTAGAGGGAAACTAATGCATCACCCATCAGAGGTATAGTGTGCTAGTGTTGTGACCAAAAATGGCATGCACCTGACCTCCTTTGCATCGAATGCATGTAAATGAAATTGGCCACCAACAACTAGAAGTCATTGGAGTCAATGATGTATACAATGACATATCTCTACACATATTCCAACTAACTCTCGCCTGCAATGCAAAGCAGAAGATCAAGGAACTGGGGAAAATCCTCCCCTCTCCAAGATAGCCTAGTATTGAAATAACTATCCTCCTCTATGGGATGGTACCACAAATTGGGACCAACCTTGAATTCCTGCCCACCATGATCCCAATTATGGATCAACTGCATCAATAAGTGTGTTTTCCCCTTGAGGGATGTAGCCTACACATAAAACTTGAGGAGGTCAACATTCCTCAAAAGAACATGAAACTATGTTGGAATAGGGAAAGGGTACATGTCCATGTTCCTCTATAGAGCCTTCCACTCATGTACAAATTTGTACAGGTCGACCTATTGTTGGTCTTGTCCTCATCATCACTATTTATGCTTCACATAAAAATTTAATTAGGCACATACACACAATCTATATTAAAGGTGTGTCTTATGTGGTGTGTCAAAATAGAACATGCCTCGTAAATGGTGCTTCGTATAAAAACATAGCACGCCAATAAAGTGGCTATGGTTTCATTATTATTATCGGTGTGCCACTTGTACAGGAGTGTTGACGCCCACTGGTGCACTTTCTATACTTTAATGCACTGCAAAACATACATTCATACAATCTGAACCACACCAATAATATGGGAAAATTTTCCAGTTTCTGTATGACTAATGGTGTGCTTGATATATACGGAGACACTGATAGTGATGCTTCCATACATTTCCTAGAGCATCGACAATTCATGTATATTTTAAAATATAATGCCTCAATGATGCATTTATAATATCAAAAAGCACCACCAACGATGCTTCTAGATATTATAAAGAGCACTTAAAATGTGAAATTTTATTTATTTTTATGTTTTATCAGTGTATTCAAATTCACACGACACATCAATAGCATTGCCATTAAAAATTTACAAACACACCAAATAAGGATTTTTTTCAATTTAAATAGGGCCTTTCAATCTGATTGGTATGTACATAAACACCACTAATGGTGCCTCCGAACATTTCCTAGAGCACCAAAAGCACCAGGATATATTATACAAAAACTCAACAGTGTGTTTATGATATTGTGAAGCCTTGCCAACAATGCTTCTATTTACCAAGTGCAATGATATGTCTTGTACAACCCTTCCATTTTCCCACACTTTTTCGGTGCTCTCCTGGTCAACTATCACCCTAACTATTATGCATCCTATAACTATATATGATGCACCACATTTGTCCAATGTGAGCGAAATAGTTTGAATGCACTGCACAAAATTTTAAAAAGAATGAAAAAATGACAAATTTAAGCTAGAATCTAAATTTTAATCTGATATAAATGTAAATAAGCAGCTAAGAAAGATTTTACCTCGTCTATTGACTAACAAGGAGGCATGGTTTCCATGTAGATAAAAAAATGAAAATATGCAACCATTTTGCAAAATTCAAAAATGAATCAAATCCAGTAGTGAAGTGAAGGAATCAAGGAAATAAATAATGCAATAGCATCAACAACATGGTGATTGTACAGGGATGTGAGCACTGATGTTTGTATGGTTGGAAGCATTGAAGTAAATGTAAAAATGGAATTATGATTTGGTATTTTTTTATTTAACCCAAATCCGGTGTGCTTGAAAGTCACATGCACTAGTGCACAAATATGTTTTGCATGCACTGTTGTTTTTTAAACATCACATGATGGTGCATTATTTATATAGGCACACCAGTGTGTTTCATGAAAATGAAGCACATCGTTGAGTTTTTTAATGGTTTTGAAATACCTATGTTTTATAACTAAATGTCTTGACTTAATTCAATGTGTTGTATAGAAGTAACACATTGGTGTTCCAATAGTGCACCTATGCATGTCATGACAATAAAACACACCATTGAATTTTTAATTACTTTGAAATAATACTATATAACTAAATGTCTTAACCTAATTCAGTGCATTTTATAGAAGCAACCATTGGTGCTTCATAAATTGGTGCATTCCATTAGCGCATTGGTGTGTGTCATGACAATAAAATGCACCATTAAGTTGTTTAATTGTTTTAAAATAAAAACCTTTTTTTTATAACTAAATGTCTCAACCTAATTCAATGCACTATATAGAAGTAATGCATGAGTGCTTCGTAAATTGGTGTGCATTAGTACATTTTTTGCAATATTTTAAATAAAAATCGATATTGTATGGCAAATACTTAACTCAATCGGTACGTTGTGCATTGTAATGAACTAGTGCATTAATATGTTTAAAATACACCAAATACAGATGATTTAATACTAAGAAAACCAAGCATTTTTTGCAAAGTATGTATAACAACATTTGATGTGTCTTATTATTTTATGCATCTGTGTGTCATATATTTGAGCACACTAGTGTGTTCTTCCAATTAAAGTGCATTGGTGGAAAAACCTCCACTAAAACCTTTGGCCAACAATGTCTGCTATGAATAGACAAGGGTGAATTTTTTTGGGGAGGTTCCAAGAAAACCTTTGCTAGAAGGTATTTCCATTGTAGTGTAACCTAGAAAGGGGATCCTTCATCTACTAAACATTGATGAAAAATGATGTTCTTAACAATGACCTAATCTGGAAATGGGTGGAGGAAGGTGTAATGATCCCAAGCCATTATGCAAGGATCATCACGGTTTTGGTGTCTTTTTAAAACTTTTACTGAGTGAGGTATTTCGTCAAACAGTTTGTTGATCTATTTGTTTACTTGTGTTTACTTGTTGAATGGCCTCTTGATTTCGGCCTTAGGGTTTATCGATGTGTTTATATGTGTGTATGCAGCAAATAACAAGAATAGACAACCACGGAACATACCTCAACCATATGCAATATGATAGACAAGCCAACACATCTCAAATCTTCTTTTATTCATAAGATAGAAGAACCTGCTACAATGAAGATGTCGATCTGGAATGATCAACAAATGGCCAAGAAGAAAGACAATAGAGTTGCTACAAAAAGCTTCCGACCATACAAAATAAGCCTCCAAAGGTTGGATATAAGATGAAGACCAATGCCACGTCCTGTTGGATAGCTGAAGCTCCTCAACAATTCGGCCCTAGTGCCAAAGATGTCCAATCACCTCAAGAAATATGCCAAATAGTAGATCGGGTGATGGCAAGAATAACCCAGGTGCCCGAATCTCTAAGATCCCTCTCAAACCCTGTAGATTTGAACTCCTCCACTGAATGGTGCGCCCCACTAGATGACTGAAGCCCTAGATAATTCAACCCTAATGAAGGAGGCCTCCAAATGCTCTGAAACTCCCCAGGAATATAGATCGGGATACTGCAAGTCACTAGGTGAAGTCTCAGGGTCAGATCTAAAGTGTAACCCCTCCAAACTGACTAGATCTGAATCTCAAAAACGCCCTCCTTCTCTTCAATTCGTCCCACTACTCTAAGAAATAATCTGAGCCATAAAACTCTCTCAGAAAGAACTAGGAATGATGGTGAAGACCCTGCAAGAAGAACCTAGGTGATATAATCTCCAAAAGCCCGGTCAATCACCTGCAATGTATCTCTCTCCAAGAATGGTGAGCCCCCCTTACTGAAAACCCCCAACTGGTGCGCCCTCTCTCTATCTGCATAAGTCACTAATGTGGAATCCTCCTACAACTAAGTAGATCTGGAACTAGAATGATGTGGGAGCGTATTGCATCTCCGAGACCAATCTTGGGACAAGCTAGGTGAAATCTTTCACCACCGAATCATCCTCTAAGGTTTGTTAAGTCAAAACCCTCAAAACCCCCAATGTTGGGCTCACTAGCTAAAAGCCAGAAATCCAAAGATAAAACATACATGAATGAATGAGAAGAGGCCCTTGACTTTCCTTTATACTTTTGGCTCACCTTGTCCCTCCAAAGTGAATTTCATTTTATTAATATTTAATTAATTAATTAAATCAATTTAATTAATTAATTAACTTTTTTACCTCTGAAAAGCTCCTTATCTCTCCTCGTGGCTTCCTTAGCCACTAAAAGTCACTTCTAGCCATCTCTTCCTGTAGTGTTTCTCCTCCCGATTCCAATGAGCTATTACACTGAGAGGTTCCTCTAAGTAATGTGCCCAAAATGACCTCTTCAGTGAATTTCATTGACTTATAGCTCAAAATAGTCAAAATCATGGAAATCGTCGGAATGCAACAGAACCAAAGCCAACCTGTGTGGAATGGCTCATAATGATGGAATATGATGAGCAATGCAAGATGGACCCCACAATGCCTCTCAATAACCCCTGCACTCGCTATAACCTCCATCTTGCTACTCTGGTCATCATAACCCTCTGCACTATGATGATGTCCCAAAGTGGGGACATTACAGTCCTCCCTGCTAGAAAATTTCTTGTCCTCAAGCAATAACCAAATCATCTCAAATAAAATACCAGGATCCCATGTCCACCTGTGGGATACATAGTAGAACCCATCCAAAGACAAACAATCACACATGTTGCCCCCTGGGTCCCATATCAAGTCACAAACTGCTAGCCCCTAGGACGCATAATCCTGAAATACACCAACTCCGGGAGTCTCCTGTACCTGACACATGACCTCATCCCGGAGTGAATCCATCTGCCTATTCTCTACCACGATCCACACGGCCTCCATCAATTACACATGCTAATGCCTGACTGAGGTGATGCAAGACCTTAGTGAGGCACCCGCAAGCGATGAGCTCCTCTCAACACTGAAGCTCAATGGAAAGTTAGAATAACTTTCCCCTGTAATGGTCCACTCTCCCATGTCGGTCAATGAACTGCTCAATCCTACAGTCCCTAGGTCCCATGCTAACCTCTGTCGAAGATCCTCGTGCTGACACTGCACTACTCTAACCATGACTGTCTACCCCCTTCATACATATTGGATCCTCCTCTCCTGGATCCTCAAGCTGAAATGCCTATGAGCACCGGACCTGCTGTCCAGAAACTGTATCTATAAAGGCATCTATGTAGAAGAAGTACCTATCCAAACATCTCCATGCCCTATCAAGATGATCAAGCAGAAGGAAAGATCTCATCCCATAGGACAAGTACCTGCAGACCCACTCCAAACCAAACCAAGGTGGAGTGTGTGGCTCTCTGGTGCAACCTGGGTCAACATGAACATCGTGCTAACAAAACGGACTACTGGGTCCCATGGAAAACTTGGAAGTTTATCACTTCCAATCTCCTCTAACTGCTCATGTGTGAGACTGATCACTGTGAGAAGCCCTATGTGCTCATCTGCTACCACCTGGCCCATGATGCTCTCTCTCACACACCAAGTCTCAACTGGCTTCCTATGACGATCCCTCACTCTCCGACTGGATGTCGTAAAGTTACTCATGTCAGGTGGCCTCGGCCTAGGCACTCTCCATGCTCTCAACCACTGTCTATCTCTCCTCATGCGACTGCTGATATGGTGAAGGTGCTCACTCATAACTATGTGCTACTGCAAAAGAGTGAAATATGCATACTCCCCTACGTGTGTCTCCTCCCTGAAATCCCATACATCTATCTGAACCTGATTGTATATCTCGGCATGTCTCTGTGCACTGTCACTCTTCACTGTATGCCCCTGCATACTCACGTCATCTTCGACATACTGCTGTTGCATTCTAGATCCTGGGCGTAATACTGGATCAACCTCAACCGAAAGGTCAACCTCTCTAGGGACACCAATGGAAGTGTGCTCCATCAACTGGTGCCCCTCTACTAGATCACCAACATCCTCTATCAACGTGACTGACTGATAAATTTGAGTGTCCACTGAGACAAATGAAGTGGATTTCTGACAAACCTCCTCAAGAGACTCATTTATCCTAGATTATGATTCTTGAAGGGCTATCTGTGTGCCTCTCAAGAATCCTCGAGTGCTCTCCAACTCTTGAGTGAGTCGGTCCATCTCCAACTCCTAAGTGAGTCGGTCCATCTC
The DNA here is from genome assembly GCA_009831015.1 of Picea engelmannii. Taxonomy (NCBI): domain Eukaryota; kingdom Viridiplantae; phylum Streptophyta; class Pinopsida; order Pinales; family Pinaceae; genus Picea; species Picea engelmannii. The sequence continues at coordinate 359,222 of ML798706.1, read as the reverse complement.
CAACTCCTGCCCCCTCAGGGCCTCATGATACATCTCACCAATCCTCAATAGGCAGCCTCGGTCAGTCAATAACTAATGGTAGTCAGTCCTCATCATAAACACTCTATCTCTGAGAGTATGAAAGTCATCCATGGCAAATCCCTCATATGAACTACCATGTGCCACCGATGCTCTCCAACAGTAAGTTGTCATCACTACATGCATGTCATCAATACATCTAGTGGCTACCATGATCATAGCCTCACTAATTCTCAATTGTGTTGCTAAGTGATGTGGCTTCTGATCACAGTCATGTTGAGGTACCACCTCATGCCTCTCACTGCTAGTGCCATCACTAAAATCCTCAACAACACTCTCTGCAGAAGATAAAGTGTTGCACTACCCATTGACTACTGTGTTGTTGGGTCCTCTTGTCTGCCACTGCACCCCATCAGTAGGTGCTATCTCCCTCTGAATCACAGTGTATCCCGTATGAGCAGTTGTATCCTCTTGTGCACTCATCCTGCTACTATCATCTGCACCTAGACCCCATGTATATGTATCCAGACACGTGCCATAGTCGTCCTGACCAATAGAGAGTGCATCCTCATCAATGCAAGCTGGTCCTGGAGGTAAGTGCTCCATCACCCTGTCAGCATCCACAATCTACTCAACTAATGGAGTCTCCAAAAACTGTGACTCAATCTCCTCTGGTTGATCTATATGTGCAAGGTCCCCTGTCTGTACTCCTTGTATCTCCTCCTGGATCGGTGGATATACATGTCCATGGTGTGAAACCCTCACACTAGGCTCATCCATCACATTTGACATGCCACTGATCTCCTCATGTGACGTGGCTATCATGGGTGTCTGAACAGGTGATAGATGTGTCACGGCCCCCATAGAAGGTTGGTCATATGTAGGTGCAAACACGTGTGGCTCCTCACTAGTGTCACTAATCTGCTGAGACGTAAAGACATCAAGGGTATGTGATATGTCTGCTGAGACATTGGTGCTATCGTCCTGTCCCTCCAGCTGCCTATCCACTACACAAGGGTCATCCTCCTCCTCAAAAATGCAAGCATCACTAGTCTATGTGCAAGAGTCATCATCACTATCCTCTGAGGTAGAGTCATTGTCATCATCAGACTGCTCCAAATCCTCATCATCACTATCATAGTGTACCTCAACGATATGCTTCTTACCCTTACCCCTACACCTATGATCTGGTTCCCAAGGTACCTTGCAATTGTAGCAAAGTTGTGTGCTCCTAATGGGTGTGGGGTTTCTCTGTGCTTCCCTCCATATAGCTGCTCCGACTTTGCCTCTCTCTGCTATTCTTGTCCAATATGTCACCTCATCTTCGCTCCAACTGGGGTTTTTCATGGATATAAACTTTTGGAGAGTTATTAGAGGCCCAAGTCTCTCACAAAGTGCATGATATTCTCTTTCACAATGCATAGTTATTCCAACAAAATATGTTGACCCCATCTTTCCTTATGGAAGATCCCTCAGGCTGGCAAGAGGCTAAGCTCTGGTACCACTGTAATGATCCCAAGCCATTATGCAAGGATCATCACGGTTTTGGTGTCTTTTTAAAACTTTTACTGAGTGAGGTATTTCGTCAAACAGTTTGTTGATCTATTTGTTTACTTGTGTTTACTTGTTGAATGGCCTCTTGATTTCGGCCTTAGGCTTTACAGATGTGTTTATATGTGTGTATGCAGCAAATAACAAGAATAGACAACCACAGAACATACCTCAACCATATGCAATATGATAGACAAGCCAAAACATCTCAAATATTCTTTTATTCATAAGATAGAAGAACCTACTACAATGAAGATGTTGATCTGGAATGCTCAACAGATGGCCAAGAAGATAGACAATAGAGCTGCTACAAAAATCTCCCAACAATACAAAATAAGCCTCCAAAGGCTGGGTATAAGATGAAGACCAATGCCACGTCCTGCTGGATAGCTGAAGCTCCTCAACAATTCGGCCCTAGTGCCAAAGATGTCCAATCACCTCAAGAAAGATGCCAAAAAGTAGATCGGGTGATGGCAAGAACAACCCAGGTACCCGAATCTCCAAGATCCCTCTCAAACCCTGTAGATCTAAACTCCTCCATTGAATGGTGCGCCCCACTAGATGAGTGAAGCCCTAGATAATTCAGCCCTAATGAAGGAGGCCTCCAAATGCTCTGAAACTCCCCAGGAATATAGATCGGGATACTGCAAGTCACTAGGGGAAGTCTCAGGGTTAGATCTGAAGTGTAACCCCTCCAAACTGACTAGATCTGAATCTCAAAAACGCCCTCCTTCTCTTCAATTCGTCCCACTGCTCTAAGAAATAGACTGAGCCATAAAACTCTCTCAGAAAGCACTAGAAATGATGGTGAAGACCCTGCAAGAAGAACCCAGGTGATAGAATCTCCAAAAGCCCTGCCAATCACTTGCAATATATCTCTCTCCAAGAATGGTGAGCCCCCCTTACTGAAAACCCCCAACTGGTGCGCCCTCTCTCTATCTGCACAAGTCACTGATGTGGAATCCTCCTGCAACTGAGTAGATATAGAACTAGAATGGTGTGGGAGCGTATTGCATCTCCGAGACCAAGCTTGGGACAAGCTAGGTGGAATCTTTCACCACCGAATCGTCCTCTAGGGTTTGTTAAGTCAAAACCCTCAAAACCCCCAATGTTGGGCTCACTAGCTAAAAGCCAGAAATCCAAAGATAAAACATACATGAATGAATGAGAAGAGGCCCTTGCCTTTCCTTTATACTTTTGTCTCACCTTGTCCCTCCAAAGTGACTTTCATTTTATTAATAATTAATTAATTAATTAAATCACTTTAATTAATTAATTAACTTTTTTACCTCTGAAAATCTCCTTATCTCTCCCTGTGGCTTCCCTAGCCACTAAAAGTCACTTCTAGCTATCTCTTCCTGTAATGTTTCTCCTCCCGGTTCCAATGAGCTATTACACTGAGAGGTTCCTCCAAGTAATGTGCCCAAAATGACCTCTTCAGTGAATTTCATTGACTTATAGCTCAAAATAGTCAAAATCATGGAAATTGTCGGAATGCAACGGAACCAAATCCAACCTATGCGGAATGGCTCATAATGATGGAATATAATGAGCAATGCAAGATGGACCCCAAAATGCCTCTCAATAACCCTTGTACTCGTTATAACCTCCATCTGGCTACTCTGGTCATCATAACCCTCTGCGCTGTGATGATGTCCCAAAGTGGGGACATTACAGAAGGAATAAATTATGGTATTAGATTATCATAATAGAAGGTAATGGCCTTAGAACCATAACAGTGCATACTTCCAATTCGGGGGAGGATGGGTCACTAGAACTGGAAGGGGTGTCCCCTGTTTCAATGACTCTAACTTGGTAGTTAGGTACATGCCTTGGAAGGAGAATTCAC
>ML798706.1:303634-318610 GCA_009831015.1 Picea engelmannii | reverse complement strand
AACCCCTGTACTCGCTATAACCTCCATCTTGCTACTCTGGTCATCATAACCCTCTGCACTGTGATGATGTCCCAAAGTGGGGACATTACAGTCCTCCCTGCTAGAAAATTGCTTGTCCTCAACCAATAACCAAATCATCTCAAATAAAATACCAGGATCCCATGTCCACCTGTGGGATACATAGTAGAACCCATCCAAAGACAAACAATCACACATGCTGCCCCCTGGGTCCCATATCAAGTCACAAACTACTAGCCCCTGGGACGCATAATCCTGAAATACACAAACTCCAAGAGTCTCCTGTACCTGACACATGGCCTCATCCCGGAGTGAATCCATCTGCCTAGTCTCTACCACGATCCACACAGCCTCCATCAATTACACATGTTGATGCCTGACTGAGGTGATGCAAGACCTTAGTGAGGCACCTGCAAGCAATGCGCTCCTCTCAACACTGAAGCTCAATGGAAAGTTAGAATAACTTTCCCCTACAATGGTCCACTCTCCCCTGTCGGTCAATGAACTGCTCAATCCTACAATCCCTAGGTCCCATGCTAACCTCTGTCGAAGATCCTCATGCTGACATTGCACTACTCTGACCATGATTGTCTGCCCCCTACATACATACTGGATCCTCCTCTCCTGGATCCTCAAGCTGAAATACCTATGACCACCGGACCTGCTGTCCAGAAACTGTATCTGTAAATGCATCTATGTAGAATAAGTACCTATCCAAACATCTCCATGCCCTATCAGGATGATCAAGCGGAAGGAAAAGTCTCGCCCCATAGGACAAGTACCTGCAGACCCATTCCAAACCAAACCAAGGTGGAGTGTGTGGCTCTCTGGTGCAACCTGGGTCAACATGAACATCGTGCTAACAAAACGGACTCCTGGGTCCCATGGAAAACTTGGAAGTTTATCACTTCCAATCTCCTCTAACTGCTCCTGTGTGAGACTGATCACTGTCAGAAGCCCTATGTGCTCATCTGCTACCACCTGGCCCATGATGCTCTCTCTCACACACCAAGTCTCAACTGGTTGCCTATGACGATCCCTCACTCTCTGGATGGATGCCGTAAAGGTACTCATGTTAGGTGGCCTCGGCCTAGGCACTCTCCATGCTCTCAGCCACTGTCTATCTCTCCTCATGCGATTGCTGATATGGTGAAGGTGCTCACTCATAACTATGTGCTGCTGCAAAAGAGTGAAATATGCATACTCCCCTACGTGTGTCTCCTCCCTGCAATCCCATACATTTGTCTGAACCTGATTGTATATCTTGGCATGTCTCTGTGCACTATCACTCCTCACTGTATGTCCCTGCATACTCACGTCATCTTCGGCATACTGCTGTTGCATTCTAGATCCTGGGCGTAATACTGGATCAACCTCTACCGAAAGGTCAACCTCTCTAGGGACACCAATGGAAGTGTCCTCCATCAACTGGTGCCCCTCTAATAGATCACCAACATCCTCTATCAACGTGACTGACTGATAAATTTGAGTGTCCACTAAGACAGATGAAGTGGATTTCTGACGAACCTCCTCAAGAGACTCATTTATCCTAGATTATTATTCTTGAAGGGCTATCTGTGTGCCTCTCAAGAATCCTCGAGTGCTCTCCAACTCCTGAGTGAGTCGGTCCATCTCCAACTCCTGCCCCCTCAGGGCCTCATGATACATCTCACCAATCCTCAATAGGTAGTCCCGGTCAGTCAATAACTGATGGTAGTCAGTCCTCATCATAGACACTCTATCTCTGAGAGTATGAAAGTCATCCATGGCAAATCCCTCATCTGAACTACCATGTGCCACCGATGCTCTCCAACAGTAAGTTGTCATCACTGCATGCATGTCATCAATACGTCTAGTGGCTACCATGATCATAGTCTTACTAACTCTCAATTGTGCTGCTAAGTGATGTGGCTTCTGATCACAGTAATGTTGAGGTACCACCTCATGCCTCTCACTGCTAGTGCCATCACTAAAATCCTCAACAACACTCTCTACAAAAGATAAAGTGTTGCACTGCCCACTGACTACTGTGTTGTTGGGTCCTCTTGTCTGCCACTGCACCCCATCACTAGGTGTTATCTCCCTCTGAATCACATTGTATCCTGTATGAGCAGTTGTATCCTCCTGTGCACTCACCCTGCTACTATCATCTGCACCTGGATCCCATGTAGATGTATCCAGACACGTGCCATAGTCGTCTTGACCAATAGAGAGTGCATCCTCATCAATGCAGGCTGGTCCTGGAGGTAAGTGCTCCATCACCCTGTCAGCATCCACAATCTACTCAACTAATGGAGTCTCCAAAAATTGTGACTCAATCTCCTCTAGCTGATCTGTATGTGTAAGGTCCCCTGTCTGTACTCCTTGTATCTCCTCCCGGATCGGTGGATCTACATGTCCATGGTGTGCAACCCTCACACTAGGCTCATCCATCACATCTGACGTGCCACTGATCTCCTCATGTGACATGGCTATCATGGGTGTCTGAACAGGTGACAGATGTGTCATGGCCCCCATAGAAGGTTGGTCATCTGTAGGTGAAATCACGTGTGGCTCCTCACTAGTGTCACTACTCTGCTGAGACGTAAAGACATCAAGGGTATGTGATATGTTTGCTGAGACATTGGTGCTATCGTCCTGTCCCTCCAGTTGCCTATCCACTACACAAGGGTCATCCTCCTCCTCAACAGTGCAAGCATCACTAGTCTCTATGCAAGAGTCATCATCACTATCCTCTGAGGTAGAGTCATTGTCATCATCGGACTGCTCCAAATCCTCATCATCACTATCATAGTGTACCTCAATGATATGCTTCTTACCCTTACCCCTACACCTATGATCTGGTTCCCAAGGTACCTTGCAATTGTAGTAAAGTTGTGTGCTCCTAATGGGGGTGGGGTTTCTCTGTGCTTCCCTCCATATAGCTGCTCCGACTTTGCCTCTCTCTGCTATGCTTGTCCAATATGTCACCTCATCTTCGCTCCAACTGGGGTTTTTCATGGATATAAACTTTTGGAGCGCTATTAGAGGCCCAAGTCTCTCACAAAGTGCATGATATTCTCTTTCACAACGCATAACTATTCCAACAAAATCTGTATACCCCATCTTTCCTTATGGAAGATCCCTCAGGCTGGTAGGAGTCTAAGCTCTGATACCACTGTAATGATCCCAAGCCATTATGCAAGGATCATCACGGTTTTGGTGTCTTTTTAAAACTTTTACTGAGTGAGGTATTTCGTCAAACAGTTTGTTAATCTATTTGTTTACTTGTGTTTACTTGCTGAATGACCTCTTGATTTCGACCTTAGGTTTTACCGATGTGTTTATATGTGTGTATGCAACAAATAACAAGAATAGACAACCACAGAACATACCTCAACCATATGCAATATGATAGACAAGCCAAAACATCTCAAATCTTCTTTTATTCATAAGATAGAAGAACCTTCTACAATGAAGATGCCAATCTGGAATGCTCAACAGATGGCCAAGAAGATAGACAATAGAGTTGCTACAAAAAGCTCCCAACAACACAAAATAAGCCTCTAAAGGCTGGGTATAAGATGAAGACCAATGCCACGTCTTGTTGGATAGCTGAAGCTCCTCAACAATTCGGCCCTAGTGCCAAAGATGTCCAATCACCTCAAGAAAGAAGCCAAAAAGTAGATCGGGTGATGGCAAGAACAACCCAGGTGCCCAAATCTCCAAGATCCCTCTCAAACCCTGTAGATCTGAACTCCTCCACTGAATGGTGCGCCCCACTGGATGACTGAAGCCCTAGATAATTCGGCCCTGATGAAGGAGGCCTCCAAATGCTCTGAAACTCCCCAGGAATATAGATCAGGATATTGCAAGTCACTAGGTGAAGTCTCAGGGTCAGATTTGAAGTGTAACCCCTCCAAACTGACTAGATATGAATCTCAAAAATGCCCTCCTTCTCTTCAATTCGTCCCACTGCTCTAAGAAATAGACTGAGCCATAAAACTCTCTCAGAAAGCACTAGGAATGATGGTGAAGACCCTGCAAGAAGAACCCAGGTGATAGAATCTCCAAAAGCCAATCACCTGCAATGTATCTCTCCCCAAGAATGGTGAGCCCCCCTTGCTGAAAACCCCCGACTGGTTCGCCCTCTCTCTATCTGCATAAGTCATTGATGTGGAATCCTCCTGCAACTGAGTAGATCTGGAACTAGAATGGTGTGGGAGCGTATTGCATCTCCAAGACCAAGCTTGGGACAAGCTAGGTGGAATCTTTCACCACCAAATCGTCCTCTAGGGTTTGTTAAGTCAAAACCCTCAAAACCCCCAATGTTGGGCTCACTAGCTAAAAGCCAGAAATCCAAAGATAAAACATACATGAATGAATGAGAAGAGGCCCTTGCCTTTCCTTTATACTTTTGGTTCACCTTGTCCCTCCAAAGTGACTTTCATTTTATTAATATTTAATTAATTAATTAAATCACTTTAATTAATTAATTAACTTTTGTACCTTTGAAAAGCTCCTTATCTCTCCTTGTGGCTTCCCTAGCCACTGAAAGTCACTTATAGCTATCTCTTCATGTAGTGTTTCTCCTCTCGATTCCAATGAGCTATTACACTGAGAGGTTCCTCCAAGTAATGTACCCAAAATGACCTCTTCAGTGAATTTCATTGACTTATAGCTCAAAATAGTCAAAATCATGAAAATCGTCGGAATGCAACGGAACCAAATCCAACCTATGTGGAATGGCTCATAATGATGGAATATAATGAGCAATGCAAGCTGGACCCCACAATGCCTCTCAATAACCCTTGTACTCGCTATAACCTCCATCTGGCTACTCTGGTCATCGTAACCCTCTGCGTTGTGATGATGTCCCAAAGTGGGGACATTACAGAAGGAATAAATTATGGTATTAGATTATCTTAATAGAAGGTAATGGCCTTAGAACCATAACAGTGCATACTTCCAATTCGGGGGAGGATGGGTCACTAGAACTGGAAGGGGTGTCCCCTGTTTCAATGACTCTAACTTGGTAGTTAGGTACATGCCTTGGAAGGAGAATTCACTTGGGAGGTGAGCAACTGAAACAATTGAGGCATTTGAAACCTTAGCACCCATGCTCGAAGTGAGTGAAGGCTCAACTGTGGCAGTAGTAAATTCATGTTGAGGGGGAGAGGTTGGAAATTCGATAGAAGAAGCTTAACTAAGTTCATTATTACGAAAGTGTGATGCCCAAAGTACTTGGACATTCAATCTACAATCACAAGTGTAATGAGAAACTACTCTAGGTACAAGGGTGCTTAATCTTAACTTTATTGTTCTTATTATACCTAGGTTACTTTAGACATTGAGTGGGGTTTCCCCCAACATTAGGTTCATTTCCCTCTTGCCATTGGTTCATATTCTTACATTTGGGTTCCTCTTCTCCTTTTCAGATGGTTCTTGATTACTAGTTTGGTTAGAAGTAGGAACTAAACTTTTTCCAGGTTGAGAAGTAGGAGATGGAACCAAGCTAACATTTGGTGAAGTTAAGTGGTGCTCAATGGATTGGCTTGAGGAAGAAGGTACCCAGAAAAGGAGACCCAAAATAATGTTGAGAAGTGTTAGGGTAGCTATGATGGGGTCACCAACATTCCAAGTGGAGGAATAATAAAGGGGTTCCCTTGTGGGGTGCTCCCTTGTTTAGCATTTTTTGAAACATTTTTCATTCTAGAATTAAGGTAAGGTTTTAACAACATGTCAATCAAGGTATCTTATCAAGGCTTAATAGRTCAACTTAGTGGACTAAGGTGCAAGCCTACTCAAGACAATAGAAATATACTAATATCTATTAAAGTACAAAGGTTAACTTACTAAATGAAAAGAACACCTAGGATTAATTGAAAACAACAAATGGAGACTTAATTCAAATGTAAGGTTAATGAATCAATTAATTCCTAGGATAAATTGAAATATATGGGCAACAAAGGTTAGTTCAAAGTTTAAAGAATCAGTGACCTAATTAATTGATAAATCTTCTAGTTCTGTGTGAAAAAAGAAAAGAGAAAAGAAACATACCCATATATAATTCTAATCAAGGCTCAACCAATCCAACTAAGAGATGAGGATCTTCCAAATGATGTTCATCTAGAGGAAGTGAAACCCAAAGGAGAACTTCATCCCTAGAGATTGGCTCCAGTGATCAAATATTGTATAAGTGAAAGGTAAGAAAGAGACTACTATCGTGATCAACACCTAAGGTGGTGAAATCCAAGGAGTGACATTAAACTATATGTATTGTGTACTACTTGCAATCCCCACAAGTAGTCACCTATGTAGATGGGCCTGTCATTAGCCACAAAGTTTCCTCTTCACCAAAAATACTATTGGGAAATAGTTGTTGGTCAAATGTGTCCATTTGAGGCATGGTTTATAGGTTGTTGATCGAGTGTGTTCATTTAGGACATGGCTTATGGTACAAGAAAGTGGAAAAACACTTTAAGTCATTCCCAATTCCCATTAAAATATTCACACCCAATGCTTGGTATGGAGGAGAGATCCCCACACTTTTGCAGCTTAACCTATTGCTTGATGCCTATGTTAGACACATTTTCTCGAAATCAATTTCTAGTAATTGAAGGCCTTTTTCTCTCCACTAGACAAATTTTAGATTCATATGTAATGTTTGACCTTGTAGTGTTTACTAAACAAGCATATCTCCAAGGTCCTAACTTACTCCAAATCTATGTTTTTTGCAAAATGAATGAAGTGACTTGTATTACTAGTTGTTTTTTTTATAGTCTCAGTTGGCAACATGAACTAATTATGTAATCCTTAGGTGTGAAATAAGTACACATGTGGTGTTTGATTGTTGAACATATAAGTGTTGAAAAGTAAATTGCTAAAATTGAAAGTGGAAGTGAGAAGGATAATAAGCAACCTCCCTATTCATTTCTAATTCGTTGAGATCTCATAAAGTGTAAAGCAAAGAGCATATGCAAATATGAAAGATTTACCTACAAGCCCAAACACTACAATAAAGAAAATTACTTATTTCTATCAATGACTATCTCCAATAGCAAATAAGTGCACAAAAAGAAGTCCAATCTAATAAAATTCAATTAAAAATGGTTAATTAAAATTGAAAGACTACATTTGGAATGTTTAACACCTAAATGAACTAAAACTCACACATGAACCAAAAAACAAACTTCAAAAGCCAAACATTAAGCAAATATAGAGCTAAAAATTAGTAGGTTTAAGAACTTGAAAAATCCAAAAGGACCATAGGTTTTCTTGGAACAATCATTGACCTTCAAAGGTCAATAGGAAACAATTATAGACCTCAATATTTAATTTTTCAAATTTTGCGAGTTTGTTTACAAATTAAAAAGATGGATTTTCCAAAAAATAAAAATAAAAACCATTTCTAGATAGTGGCCTTAGTAGAGATATTAGGAGGAGTTGGTGTGATTACCCAAGAAACCAAATAATAGGATAAATGGGCCCAGAATAATCAAATGAATTTGAAATTTAAAATCCCAAACCCGGTGGAGTCACCATCTATTTATTGTTGGGTTTAGGTTGTGTGTGTCTCACAAGTGTGTTCCCAAACTCTACAAAGTGGTTGTTCCTTGCAACAACAATAAATAATGATCCCAAATGAATCCCTTCTACAAACTAGATAATCAAAGTGACTTAATCCTTAACTTTCATATGAATGTAAAAATGCCCTAAATTTGAAAATGGATTTCTCATTAGTGTGCAAATCACAATAAGGAAACTATCATGAATAACACAAAGAAACATGAGTTTTATCACGAGAATAGAGATTTAATTAACAAAAAGGAATATTATAAATGAATGTTACTTATGGGGAGGTGGGTCTCTATTCCTCCTATCTTGTGGGTTATGTTTCTCTTCGACAAATCCTTGTCCTTGGATTCCAACCAATAAAAATTATTCCTTCAATAAAAGATGGAGGAAGACAAACCACTTAGGGTCTCACAATACATAGACATCATAACCTTACTAAATGATTACATTTGCAAATGGGTAGAATGATCTTACTTTCAACAAAGATGCTTGGAAACCTAGCATCATAACAATACTTTTCCAAAATATCATTGTGGGCACCCAAAGCTAGGATTTTATAGAGTTTGGGATGCCTATTAGGGTGCCTCTCCATCTTGCATGCAAACTTTGAGCTATTTCCCAACTGAAAAAACTATTGTGCATGCATGACAAGTGGCAGGCTCATGATTTTTTTTCGCAAATCACATGTCAACAGGTATCAAAGGAAACCCTAAGGATGTCTACAGGTTTTGAAGGGAAAATCATGAATCTCTTTGGATCAAGGGTTCTTAATTTTTTTGAAATGTTTTGACCCCCTTGGGGGGTTTAATTCCCTTCCTAAGGTCTTAGCTATTGCTTAGATTCTAAATATAGGATTGGATTTGTCCCGCTTCTTTAGTCTTGACTAATATATGGTACATATCACATATTCGACACTTGAACAATATATGGTATAGCTTGGTCTAATCTATGTTATAGCACGGGGCATTGAGGACCCACTTTGTTGAATATTATTTTCTTTGTTCCTCATTGTTGGTTTAAAAAGAGTTTTCAACCACTCTCTATGATTTCCAAAAGGATATGAAGGGTCATTCTAGTTTGGGGTAGGGTTGGGATGCACTTTTGTAGGGGAATTATGTTCCCCTCTCATATGTGTTATAGATAATCTCCTAATAATTTATGGATGATTTATTGTAATGTTCCCAACCAAATTTTGGTGAGGAATTAGGGCTTTTGTTTGTTGTTTGAAGTTTTTTTTTTCTTTTCAGGTTTTTATTACAGAAAGATGTGTTGCAGTGTTTTGATGAGTTTTATTGCATAGATGACATCGCAACAAGTCTGGAACATAAGATAATGAAGAAAATACACAAAAAAATATAGCAAGCTTCAGATCTGTCCTTTATTTAATAATATAAGTGATCTTCATACATGGATTTGTATATCTGGTACAATATAGAAAGATATAGAGCCTCCTGGAGCTTCCCCAACTGAATATGGATTATTACAAGATCAATGTCTTTCCCTTTACAACTGGAACCCTCAGATCTGAGCTGGTAACTCTCTGTGTGTCTAGATCTGGAACTGGTACGACCCTAGTTGGCTGAATAAACTCAATATTTCAGCCCTCCAGTCAATGACCTCTAAATAGCTCCAAAATATAGTCAAAATGTAGATCAGGTGCCAAGTAGATGGATGGGAGCAAGCTAGGGTTAAAACCCTTGAATCCTCCTTCAGATCTCTAAGCCTCTTCAGTGAGAGTCGCATCCTCCTTCATAAATTCAACATATATAAGAAGGTTATAACAATCAAACATATGCTGAATCAAAAAAGGTTATAACCCAATGCATATATAAGAAGGTTATAACAATCAAACATGACACATACCATGATACCTCGGACCAATTACCTCATGGAGCAAGAGTCCTCTCCGATGCAAGTCCAAGCGGGTGGTGATTGAAGCTGTTGTTGCTGACAGGACAAATCTGGCGAAGAAGAAGAAAGATGGGCCTTCTAGGGCCATGCTCAGGTCAATCCTGCTCTCGGTACTCCATGTATAGGACGTGTGGGCCTTGAGACATGATCTCCTAGTTATCCCTAGATATCGGGGATAACATCTGGCTCCAACTCGGGGACATGTGCTAACTGTAGAGCGCATGAGAACCTCAACAATCTCTGGCATAAACTTGTAGACCTGCTCACACTTGACAAGAAAGCATCAGCAACACAAGGTGGGGTGGTATTGCCACCCCACAAAATATAGCAAGTTCACATAAAGTAATCATGAATGCAAATAAAAAGTAAAACACTTACCTGTACTTACCTGCTGGCTGCATGTTGGTGTAGTCAAACAACCAGTGAAGCCAAGCCAACAATGTTCCTCGACACCTACCTTTGTGCTTCATCATAAACCAAAACAGTGATAAATCAAGCACAAAAATGCCATGAGTTAGAATATATATCATATCATCGGAAAAGTTAGAATCTAACTCATGGAGGCGGGTGGGAGGGATAAAATCCTGCCAAGTCCATCTCTGAGAAAAGTACTCGATTCTATCCAAGAAAGGGTTACGCAAAATACAAGGTTCAGAAAATGGACTCAAAGGGCCTCTAAACTGGTTACCTAAGACATCCTTACGCTCCAGAGTCAAGGAAAGAATCGACAAAGATTTAGAAGACGACTGGCAAACTATCAAGGGAAGGTTGAAAAACTGATTGGAGCTAGCATTACCCAACCAACCCTTGGAGTCTAGGGTTTTCCCAGGAGGAAACTCGACATGAAAAAGGTATTTCCCAACTACACCTCTAATGGAAACACACAGTAAGGTAATAACAGGTGGTTGGGGTGAAAAGTCATGAGAAACCCTCTTTAGGCAAACAATGTCCTTACTTGTATCAAAATCTGAGCACAACAGTGGTTGGCAATCATCTTCATAAAAAGAGTCCAAGTGCTCAGAAGGGTACTCATAAAAAATCTCAAGGTAAGACTAAAAATAATCAGAAGAAAGAGGTACTAGGTCATCCTTGGTTTTATGAGAGGTACAAGTAAAAACCTCATCTCCTTGTTGCCATTGTTCGGAAGTAATCTGTTGTGACAATTGCAAGGGCAACAACTGGAAACGACCCTCAATGTCATAGGTGGGATCCAGGTCATAACCAACTATGTCCCACCTACGTCTCCCAACATGTATGAACTCATCAATATTATCGACGATGTCACTATCTATGTCATAGCATGCAGGATTTGAAAGATTTGAAAATTCATCCTCCTCTTCCTTTTCATCACAAGGCAAAGCATCATCAAAATTTAGGAGAGGAGGGTAACTCACTGTTTCTTGTTGCGCAGGAACTTCGAGGACTTTGGTGTTTTCAGCATGCATAATGGTCTCATCCTCAGGGATTACTCCTTCTTCTTCAAATGAAAGGCCTATTTCTTTGATTGCACAGCAAGGATCATTAACTTCGCTCAAAGCTTTCTTTTCCTCTTCATCCTTTGAATCAAGGGACATAGCATCATTAGAATTTTGAAGTGGAAAGTAACTAACCTCATCTTCACTTTGCTATACAGGAGAAACAGGTTCTTGGATGACTTCATCAGCGGGAGGAGCACAGGTGGACACTTCATCATCTTGTTCAGGTTCTTGCTCCTCAATCACGTCCTCACTCTGCTGGTTGAAAACTCGTTCCCTTCTCTCTTGTGGATTTTCGACAAAGGTTCCAGAGGAAACTAGTTTTATCAAGCTGAGAGTGTCCATGGCATCGGTCTTGGTCATGAAAAAACTCTTTTCAATTTGAATGGCCATGTCATGAGCTTCTACAAATGTTTCTGGCTTTTTCTTATTTAGAAGGAAACTCAAATGTCCCTGAAGTCCATTAGTATAGAGGTAGACAAGGTATTTGTCTTCAGGACGATGGCCTTAAGGAATCTGGTAAAGCACCTTCTGGAACCTAACACAGAAAGCTCTGACAATCTCAGACTTTGTTTGTTTTATGCTTTCAAGCTCTTTCAGCAATGATTGTATATCTTCCATTTTCATGGTCCACTTTGTAAGGAAAACTTCTTCAAAAAGGTCCATAGAAGTGATGCTGGCAGCTGGAAGGTTATCATACCATCTTTTGGCCTCTCCATGCAGGGAGGCAGAGAAAAGTTTGATCACCAAGTCTTCAGCCTCGTCGCTGATAGGGAAAGATTGAAAGAAATTCCAAAATCTTCTCATGTGAGACTCGTGACATTCTCCATTGATGCCAGCAAATCGAGGGAGGAAAAACTCATAACTAGGAGGCATCTTTCGGGGATATCCCGGAATTTTACTCATATCTAAAGGTCTGTAGTTTCATGGGTCCCATTGTGAAGTCATTGTTGGCTTCGTCATCAGTGGAGTCGCCAGATAGTTTTCTTGAAACTATCAAATAAAAGGGGAAAAAGTCTAGTGGAGTCGCCAGGTAAGCTTGTAAGAAAAGGTCTCTGAGGCAAGGCTTACCAAAGGTTTTGTCGTTGAGGAAGATTGACTTAGTGTTCCCCGACAATGACGCCAAAATGTTATCGCTCAGTTTGTAGTCTAGGTCAAAAGGCTGAAAGGTAGGGACCAAACTGGCGTAACAGGAGCTTCCCCACCCATTGTCACCTCGATGGGGGGCTCTTTCTATTCAGGGTGGCTAATCCCAAGGGAGACGTCCCTAGTAATCTGGGGTATTGAAGGAAAAGGATCAAGGGATTAAGGCTCAAAGGTCAAAGTAAGCTTTCCCTTCACAGATTACTGCCAAGAAGATAGTCAAGAGGAAGATAGACCATAGTAAAGCACCTGTTTGCAAGACAAGGCAACAATGAAACTAATACATGCAAATAGTGGTTAATGCTTCAAATGTCAATGACTATCAATATGAAATACACATGAGCATAAATGAATGTAATTATTAACGAAGTCAATGATTGCAATAAAGGCTATGGCTTATAATATTACTTCTTCAACAAATACAAAATGATAGAGCATTCAATGTACAATATCACAACGCATTAAATACCATAAATATGCTCACATGTAATGTTGCTGCGTCAAGCCCTCTAGAGGTGACGTCAACCCTATTCTAGGTTAGTTTTGGTAGGCAAAGAGGTGAACGTTTTACAAAATAAGCCAATGAAACTACTCAACACTTCAATGTCTATCAATGGATGACCTAGCCACAACTTCTATACCAGCCAAAAGTTCAAAATAGGCATGACGTCATCATAGAGTTAGGGTTAGTAAGTCGCTAGGGTTAGTTAGGGTTTCAAGTTTTGGAAGTTTGAAAGGTTGTTTTAACACAAAAGACTCAACGTTGCATTATTAGACTAGTGCCTTAGGGTAAATGGAGTCAAGGAGTAAGGCTAAAGGCTTGGAAGGATCTAAATTTAAGGACAGGAAGGTTAGGCTTTCTAGTGCTGCAATGGCAGGGCCACAAAGTCAAAACCCTAAGGGGAGGAGGCTCATTCTGGTGTTGCTTAAGCAAGGCCTCATGCTCCTCCCTCTTCCCTTAAAACTCTTTGGCAAAAACCGGCTAGCTTCAAAACATAAATCTAGGGATGAAAAGTGTTGTAGGGCCAAGGCTTTTCAAACCCTAAGAGTCAAACCCTAGGTGTAAAATCAATTAGGCCTAGGACGTCTTCTTTCTTCAATTTATGTTTCAAAACTAACTTTAGAAAAAGGAGAATTAGTGTAGCAATGGCTAGGCTATATTCTTCTTAATCAAATGGCTAAACAAATTTTCTATCATGGGGACATGAAGCAAGGACCTACTTGTGTGCTTGCTCCCTAGGGTTTCAATGATTAAGCAAAATAGCAATAATGTAACCATAAAAGTAAGATATTTAACCTACAACCATTCAATCAAGAAGTTTTGCATGAAAAATGTACTTACAAATCAATGAAGAGCTAATCAAACCCTACTTGTAAACCTTCCAATGATAAAAAACACCATGAACATGCCAAAGATGATCTTCCACAAGTGTAGCGCCTCAACTCCAAGAGCCAAATACAAAGACAAAAGACTAAGAGTAATCCTCTCACAAGAGAGTGAGTTGTGTTATGTTTAAAATGAGGCAAAACGTCCTTTATTTATATCATCCAAATGACCTTTAATTACAAAAATAGGTCATTAAAACAGCCGACAAGGCTGACTTAACAATATTACATTATTTGTCACATTAAATGCTAAAATGTCAAAATTATGAGCTAAAAGGGATACGTCAGGCCCCTCTGAGGGAGACATTGGCCCCTTTTGGGCAAGATCAACATCCAAAAGGCAAAACGTTGGCCCTTCTAGGGCTCCTGCAAGCTGCCACACGTGCCAAATGATCTCAGCACACTGCCACATCCTCCAGAAAACGTCCAGCCTGCCCTGGTGGCGTCCTGTCCATCAAAAGCCATCATCTCAATCTGCAGTGGGTGATCCCCCTAGGTCGGGCTCTGCCAAAGCGTCCTGGGTGAGGACGTTCTTTTTCTTCTTCATGCAAGGGCTCCTCACAACGTTGTCCTGCCTCTGCCATCCCAACAACCATCTGATGGGCTCTTCAGCCCCATGGAGGTCCGAACTAATCATATCCCCATGTGTACCAGTCCACTGGTACCTGTCCGCCGAGCATGGTCCTGCACATCAAAGACTACGCCCTCCATGGGCTCATTAGTCCTAGGGATCATAGCAATGTCAATCATATTTCATCATTAAATTCATCAAATACATGCATGAAATTCCTAGCATATCATCTAAGAGCTCAAAGACATTACACAAATCTACTATACAAGGCTGAAGAAAACCGACAGAACAACCTATTGGGCTAATACCCACAAGATAAGGAAAGTTTCCTCAGAAGATCATTCAAGCCATGTTTTATGAGGTGATATGGTTTTAGGGATGTCCAGTCACAGTAAGACCAAGGGCAGGTGTTGTCTGTGGGTGCCTTTGTAGGAGGCGAGCTGTACCCGTCATGGATGCATTTTTTCCAAGCCCTTCATTGCCTTTATCTTTTATTTATTGCTTTTCTTTCTTTTTTATTTCAAGGTCTGACCAGAGGACACTGCCTTGGCTTGGTGGCCAGAGTTGACAGTGTTACCCACTGGTATCTTTGCAGAGATGATAAGGCTAGCTTGTGATGAGACCCCCTTTCCCTTGGCCATGCAACCAAAGGTCACTGCCCTGGCGTGGTGACCAGATGATGGCAATGTCATACTGTTGGATACCTATGAACATAATGGGATGGCTCGTGATGAGACCTCCCATCCTCTTGGTTAGGTCTTGTTTTATTATTTTTCTTAGGGTCCCTTCAGTTTCCTATCGAGAGGCTTTTTATTGCCTTCTCGGGGATCCCCTGGGCGAAGCATCTCTAGGTTTTATTTCCTATGGCTTTTATCTTTTACCAACTGCTTTTACCCCTTGGGCCTTTAGCCCCTT
>ML798706.1:278854-296538 GCA_009831015.1 Picea engelmannii | reverse complement strand
AGAAAACGACCCACAAGGAAATAATGCAGTTCAAGATTAAGAAACTTGGTCCCTTCAGCAAAGATTCGACCCCCTCATGACACAAATCCACTGCTTCAAGGAAACTCAATCTCACAAATGAAAAACTTCGCTGCGGATGAGAAAGTATTCAGCTACACTGAAGCACAATGAAGAAATCTATGCGGTCTCTTCTCTAAAAGGATTAGCTGGGATGGATTTGTCTCACCACCGAAACTAATTTAGGAAAATATCTCCTAGGGTTTCTGTTCCAAGAGTTCCAAAGCCACAATGAGAAATTAGAAAATACCAATGCAAGAATGAGAGAGAGCTCCCTCTTTTTCCCTTTAATTCTTTTGTTCACCTTTTTTGTGACCTTTTTACCATTTAATAAGTTTAAGTGACATTTCATATTCTCAAAGTCACTTAGGTGCCTTTTTAACCACTTACTCAATGTCCCCTTTTTAAAATTAATTTAATTCCCGCGCCCATGACATTTAGTAAATAATTAATTCCCTTTTTGTACCCTAACTATAGCCTACGGGAATTACTTAGGCTATTTCGTCAATCCTTAGAGGATTCATTTGGAGCGGGACATTACAATCCTCCCTTCCCGAGATTGCTTGTTCTCAAGCAACTGCAAATTTAGATGTTGCAAGATCTGATCACTTTCCCATGTGGCATCCTATGCTGGTAAGTCTCGCCATCTGATGAGGTATTCCTGAATCAGCCTGTTACGCAATCTCCTCTCTCAGACCTCCAATACCTCCTCAGGAACCAGTACTAGCTGCCCCTCCTCATCCAACAGAGGTAGCTTCGTCGAAGTAGTGATCTATTGCTCCAATGCCTTTTTGAGACATGAGACGTGAAACACATTATGAATCTTGCTTCCCTTCGACAATTCTAGCTCATAAGCCACCTCGTCAACTCTCCGAACCATCCTGTAGGGTCCATAAAAACGTGGCTTAAGCTTCTCTGCTTCTCTCTTCTTTAGTGAAGACTGTCTGTATGGTTGTAGCCTCAAGAAAACCAAGTCTCCGACCTCAAAAGTGCGCTCGACCCTATGCATGTTTGCATATAGCTTCTGTTGATTCTAGGCCATCTGTAGATTGTCCTTGAGAGCCCTGAGTATGTCTTGGCTCTCTTGGATCCAGTTGTTGGCTTTGGGAGCCCTACTATCCCCAAACGCCTAATCAACAAAGGATGGAGCATCATACCCATACAATGCTTGGAATGGTGTCATGCTTATGGACATGTGATGAGTGGTGTTGTAGCAATGTTCTCCCAGATGTAACCACTTCACCCATGCTTTCTGCTGCCCGAACACGTAGTTGCATAGATATCCCTCAAGCCATTTGTTCACAATCTTAGTCTGGCCATCCGTTTGAGGGTAGTAACTAGTGCTGGGAGTCAACTCTGTGCCAACCAACCTGAACAACTCCTCTCAAAATGCACTAAGAAACCTGTTGTCCTTGTCGCTGACAATGAATCTCGGTAACCCATGGAATCTGAGTACCTCTTTGAAGAACAACTCCACCATCTGTGTTGCCTTGCATTCATAGGATATGGCAAAGAAGTGTGCAAATTTGGTCAAACGATCAATCACTACATATATACAATCTTTTCCTTGGGCATTTGGTAGCCCCATAATAAAATCCATGGATATACTTTCCCATTTCCGCTTTGGGATGGGCAAAGGCTGTAGTAGTATTGCCGGATGGGTTTGCTCTGACTTGTTTTGCTGACAAGTCACACACTCTCTCACGGGCTTTAGCACATAATCTTTGAGGCCCTTCCAAGTGAATCTCTCCCCGACCCGCCTGTAGGTTTTTAAGAACCCCATATGTTCTGGCAATGGTGTATTGTGCATAGCCTCCATGATTTTCTCCTTTAGTGTAGATTCCGGGACTAGATATATATGGTCTTTTTAGTAGATGATGTCATCTACCACTTTATACCTGTCATCCTGTGCACTGTGGTCCATCACCTCACAAACAAATTTGCTCTTGGAGTATTCCACCAAGAGCTGAGATTTCCAATTTGCTGAAACCTCTACAAGTGAAAACACCTCTGGTTTTCTGGAGAGAGCATCTGCAACTGCATTCTTTTTCCCCTTTATGTACTCAATGTCAAAATCATAGGCTTGCAGTTTGCTAACCCATTTCTGCTGCCTTTCATTCAAGTCTTTTTGCCACAGAAAGTGCCGCAAGCTGTTGTGGTCTGTCTTAACCACAAATTTTCCACCTACTAGGTACTGTTTGAACTTCGCCAAAGCATGCATGATGGCAAGTATTTCCTTTTCATAGATGGAATAAAGTCTTTCCGACTCTGTGATCTTTCTGCTCTCGTATGCAATCATATGCCTTTGCTGCATCAAAACTACTCCTATCCTTCACCTAATGCATCACACTCAAGTACAAAGGGCCGAGTGAAGTCAGGAAGTGCTAAAACTGGGCAGGTGCTCATCACTTCCTTCATGCGGTCAAATGTCTTCTAAGCCTCTTTGGTCCATCTGAATGCTCTTTTCTTTGTGAGGTCTGTGAGTGGTGCGACCAACTGTGAAAACCCCTTCACAAACTGTCTGTAATAACTGCAAATCCCAAAGAAACCACGCAAGTGTGTGATATTTTTGGGTGGTGGCCAATCCAATATAGCCTATATCTTCTCCTTGTGCACTGACCACATGTCCCAAGTATAGAATCTCTGTCATGCCAAATTCACACTTCGACTCTTTGGCATATAGAGACTGGTCCTCCATGATACTCAGGAGTCAGGATATCATCCACAAGTGCTTCATGTGATCCTCCCATGTCCTGCTATAAATAAAGAGGTCATCAAAGAATACCAAGAGAAATTTTTTCAGCTGCTTTTTGAAGATATGATTCATGCATGATTGAAAAGTAGCTGGTGCATTAGTCAGCCCAAATGGCATGACCAAGAACTCGTAGTGCCCATAATGGCATCAGAAAGTAGTTTTTGGGATGTCTTGCTCTCTCACTTTGATATGGTTGTACCCTGATTGAAGATCAATCTTCAAAAAATATACTGCCCCGTGCAACTCATCCAGTAGCTCATCTAATCTGGGAATTGGGTACCTGTTTTTAATTGTCTTTTTATTCAACGCCCTGTAATCGGTGCACATCCGCATTGTACCATCCTTCTTCTTTACCAACATTATCAAAGAAGTGAATGGACTCGTACTCGGCCTAATATGCCCCATCTCCAGTAACTCCTTAATGGCCTTTTCAATCTCATCCTTGAATTTCTTAGGGTGCCTATAGGGAGTGGTGATTACTGGTTTGGCTCCCTCCAACTCAGTAGTGTGCTTGAATCCCCTGTCGGGTGGTTTCCTTGGAGGTATTTTCCCAAATACCCGGTCATATCTACTCAACAGTGTCTGGATGTCCACATGATGCTGATGGCTGCTACCAAAAGGCTTCTCAGTAGTGATCAGACACTACTGCATAAGCGACATCGCCATGTTTGAATATTCCCTCTATCCTTTTAGCTGAGACGATCCTGGGAGCATCATTCAACATGCCTCTCAAGACCACTTTCCTCCCATCCGTTGCCTTAAACTCCAACTCTATAGCCTTTTAGTCGACTGTATGCCTCCCTATGGACACAAGCGACTGAACCCCCAATATGACATTGGTATCCTGTATCTCAACTACATAGAAGTCATCGGTCACTATGTAGTTGCTCAATGTCAAACATAGCTGCGAGATCTTCTGTGTGCAAGGTATGACACACTCGCTAGCTACTGCCACATCAAATTCCTCAAAATCCATCGTATGAATCCCTCTCTTATCCACCAAGGTCGAGTCAATAAAATTGTGGGTTGCCCCACCATCAATCAATATGGTGACTTGCTGACCCTGTACAACACCCTCGATCCTGAAGGTGTGAAATTTGGGGACACTCGATAGAGTGGCGATAGCTCCACTCTTGGCTTTCTCCTGTGGCCGCTCCTTAGGGATTGTGAGCAGGCTCCCAAGGGTCTTTGTAGTTGAAGAAAAGCTTCTTTCTCCTCAACTCATTGTGAGTTGCCTCATCCATCTTCTCCTTTTTTGTTCCTTCTTTCTGAAAGGGCTTCTTATCTTTGTTCTTTTGAGGATTGAACAGTTTGGAGAAAGTTTTTGTCTTGGGGACCACATCCTCCATGTCTCGTGTCCGGATGATGGCATCCTGCAATCTCTTTGGTGTGAAGGATTTCACCCAACCATGCAGGGGCTCAAATAAACCTTCTGTAAACAACATCACCAATCTCTGCTTAGATATGTCTGTCACTGTGACGACAGGCATCTGAAATTTGGTGATGTATGCATCTGGTGGTCCAACCTGTTTGAGCTGTGCTAGCTCCTTGAAGTGTATCTCCGGATCCTTCCTGTCAAACTTCTCCATCAACTTCTGTGTGAAGTCCAAGTAAGAGGTGATGTCGGCATGTCCCAGAGTGACCAATCCATGGTACCACCACTCACGGTCCTCTTCGTCCAAATGCAGGGTGGCGAATTTAATCACCTTGTCCTCTATCATGGTATTAAGCTGGAAGTATGTATCCAACTTTTGAACCCATGCTCGAGCTGTGGATTTTCTCGAACCATCAAAGGAGGGAATGGTGAGCTTCCCAACCTTCCTCCTGAGATGGCCATTCTGTTGACCCCTATTAACTTCCCTTGGTTTGTTCCTATACTTGATATTGCAGTAGTCCTGTAGTGACATGGCTGCTTGGAAATCCTCACCCATAGCCTGGTACTCCCTCCAATAATTATCAAAGGTCTCACCTTGACCTTGTTGTCCTTGATTCCCCACCTATTGGTTCCCTGTGAACTGAGGCAAAAGAGGTCCGGGAATTATCCTGCCCGTGGTTCTAGTACCCACCTATGTTGGGATGTGATTGTTACTTCGTTCTGCATGGTTTCCATTATTTCCAAAGATACCCCCTATTAGAATAATGTTTGATGTGCTCGTTTAACCATAAACAATGCTACACCATTGTTACCCAACCATAGGCATAAAGCCACCCCCGAGCACCTTAACCTTTGACATAAAGAATGATTCCAGGAAGCCATACAATAACCAACAGATAACCAAGAGAGCGAACCTTCTCCAAGGGTAGCGCACAAGAGAAAGTACCAGAAAGACTGAAAAAGAGAAAACTGTACAACTGCAGCTGCTGCTGCTCCTCCTCCAAACTTGCACACTGTTTCTGGGTGATTGAGAGTGTGTGAATGAGTGAACAAATGAGCCAAGACGTCCTCTATTTATACTAATCTGGCCAGGTGAACAAGCGTCTCTTCAAGCAGGGTCGACTTGTCCTTTCCTGCATATAATACTTCAATATTACTTATTCTGCTGAGTTGACTTGTCTTCTAGGGTTTTCACACTTCTGTTTAGGGTTTCTCTTGCTTTCGAAATATTCTATTCTAGTCAAAGGTTACATATGGAGGTTAATACCTCCCACAACTACCATAATATCAACAATCCCTCTTAGCTAGGGAGGTATTTAACCATGATGTTCCCTTTTGGTCTTCATAGCCTTGCTCGCTATGCCATGATTCTCTCATCATGGTTACGCAAACCATGCTACTGGTAGCATCATTATGTCAGACATGGCTACACTCATGTGGACCTATCAATCTCGTCTAGGGGCACAACCCGCTAGAGAAAACTAGAGCTACACCTCGTAGTGTGTGTCACCATCATCGTCATGGTCTACACCTGCATGACGTGCTCACCCATGGCTACACCCATGTCGTGAGTATCATCATTACTATCAACATCATCTGGTATCAAAACATATCTTCACAATATCCATGAGCCTCATTTAGCTATAGTGATGATCCATCTCCACCACCATGTGCCTAGCACCTCGGGTCATTCTTGTCCCATGAAAAGAATCGTGACCTCATCAGAGCCACATTCACCTCATAGTTGATCCTCTCATAGGATTACTCTGTGAATGCATTTAGCTCGATGCTATCGGACACGTGTGTCTAGCACCTCGGGTTGTTCTTGTCCCATGACAAGAATTATGGCCACATCGGAGCCACAAACACCTCATGGAGATCCTCTCATAGGATCACTCCGTGAATGCATTCAACTCGATGCTATCGTACACGTGGAATTGCACCTCAAGCACCTCGAGTCTTCAGTCTGTCGAAGACTACGTTGGGGCACATCTACTTCGGATATAGATGTTCTCTATCTCCCCTGGTTTGCAACCTAGTTCCCATGGAGATAGAGTCGGCCCGATGCTTATCGGGGCTACTCACCTACTTGTGAGTTAACTACTCACCTACTTGTGAGAGTTTCAAAGGCCCGATGCAATTCACACATAGGAGATCTAGCAGCAACTTGAATCTTCAGTTCGTTGAAGATTACTTCTGGGCCTATTCTGACATGATCAAGTCCGTTTGATCAATCTTGGAATATTGACACGATGCTGCAATCATCAATACTCCCCCAGGGAAACATTTGCATTCTTGCCAAGCTTGTCCCAGACAGAGGCTTAGTGTAAATGTCAGCTATCTGCTCATCTGTGGATAAGTGATGGAGACTCACTGCTCCTTCTTCCACCATGTCTCTGATGAAGTCCTGCAAGATCCTTCGAAAAGCCACCTTGCTTCATATCTTGCGTCACTGGCTATGATATATGACTGAGTGCTACAGATATCTGCTTCCCTGCTTGTTTGGAAATCCTGCTCGATCCCAAGCTGAAGTAGCACCCTAGGTGCTAGATTTGTCTTCTGCACTTCCAATCCAAAAACTGTATATCCCGGCAGCCATACTTCATCATCGGAGATCAATCATATCTATATGTACCACAACTTAGGTACCTGCATGCTGTGCTCTAACCCAACAATATGGTCATGGCTCAACCATATACTGGCACAAGGTGCTCTCTGCAAAGCAAATGCCTATCCCGTCACACAACTTCCTCAGATGTGTCGTCATAGGTGTGGCCATGGACTTCTTGTCCATCATGATAAACCTCTTCAGTCTCCTCACTGAATATCTCATTCGGTGCCAACCATGTTTTCGATCCGATCAAGATCCTTCACCTCAAACTCTGAAATCAACTCCCTCTATTTGAGAGAATCCTCGGACCATGCTTCCGTTTGCTGCATGCCCCTTTGCATTCTGCAAAGTGTCACAAAACTATACTGGCTTCTTCTTGATCATTGACTCTCTCTGAGTTTGACTCCCTCTCAGATTTATCTCTTATGACCTGCTTGGGACAAGAAACAAGAACAACAAAATCTCCATGATATCCTTAATGGAAGATATCCTGGAGTCTAGGTCAGGAATCAAGAACATCTCCTAAAGGAGATCAACTTCATCTTGTAAGCAATAAGCATTACATAAGAACAAGAATATCTCCTAGAGAGGAGATCAACACGTGTATCTCTAGTATTAAGGGGTTAGTATAATGATCATAACTTCAATAGATCAAGATGCAGCATAAGAACATAATAATGCCATAACAACTAGAGACATATCAATTTTAAATAATCAAATCCAGAGTCTTCATTGCTTGTTCCTCTGAATGTACTCAATCCAAGATCATTGCTTGGACAAGGTCTCTTGTACATTCCCTACAAAACAAACTCATGCTTTTGCTGGATGATATAACATGAAAAGCATATACAAGTGCATAGCTTTGAAATTTGCAGCATTGTTTAGCTTGTCTTCTAATTTGAAACTAGACACCATCTTGACAAAAAGAGGTTAGAAACTGAATCAAAAGGTTCAATGATTAGAACAAGCTAGAAACCCTAAAATTTCAACTTTGACCACAAAATCAATTTTGACCAAAAGTCAACCTTTGACTTTGACTTTGATCAGTCAACCTTTGACTTTGACTTTGACAAAAAACTCAAACTTGACATTTTTGCTGGCTGAGGGCACTAGAGGGTGTGCTAGGCTAGGGCGCACTAGAATACCCAAAAATTAGGTCCAATGCTTAACTGAAAGTGCTCAAAGAGTTGGATTAGGGTTTGTTGCAATGTTCCACCAAGACTCCGGGACGGGGGGACGCGGGTGCRGGGAGACGCACAAGGGGGACGTGTGGAAGTACCTCCAAATTTTAGGGATTTTTKGGAAATGGGGGACGGGGGGACGTCACATATATAATATAAAAAAATAAAAAAAATAWAATTTTAAAAATAAAAATAATAATGATAATATGATAAATCTCAACAATAACATAAATTAATTTTATATATATTTGTTTTTTAATTTTTTTTTTTTTAAGTCTTACTATGCAAAATTTTTTTTGGGGGGACTTCCAGGAGTCCCCCTTTTGGGGGGGGGGACGTCTAGAAGTCCCCCTTTTCAAGGGGGGACGTCCAGGAGTCCCCCTTTTGGGGAGTCGCGTCCCCCTAAGTCCCCCCGTGTCTCCCCAAAAAGGGGACGTGGGGAAACGTCCCCCCTGGAGTCCCCCCGTCCTGGAGACGTGAGGGACGCATCCCCCACGACCCCCACCCTGGGGGACGCGTCCCTGTGGAACACTGGTTTGTTGCAGTTGCAAAATCAGAAACCCTATTGGAGCTGCAACTAGTGCCACAACGAGCTTAACAAAGAATTGCCACGCTACCTTCTAGTGGTTAGACTGTCTTGAAGGTGGTGTGGGCCCATAACTTGTTAGAATAATGTTTGATGTGCTCGTTTAACCATAGACAATGCTACACCATTGTCGCCCAACCATAGGCATAAAGCCACCTTCGAGCACCTTAACCTTTGACATAAATAATGATTCCAGGAAGCCATACTATAACCAACAGATAACCAAGAGAGCACACCTTCTCCAAGGGTAGCGCACAAGAGAAAGTACTAGAAAGACTGAGAAAGAGAAAATTGTGCAACTGCAGCTGCTGCTGCTGCTGCTCCTCCAAACTTGCACACTGTTTCTGGGTGACTAAGAGTGTGTGAATGAGTGAAAAAATGAGTGAATGAGTGAAAAAATGAGCCAAGACGTTCTCTATTTATACTAATCTGTCCAGGTGAACATGTGTCTCTTCAAGCAAGGCCGACCTGTCCTTTTCTGCATATAATACTTCAATATTACTTATTCTGCTGAGTCAATTTGTCTTCCAGGGTTTTCACACATCTGTGTAGGGTTTCTCTTGCTTCCAGAATATTCTATTCTAGTCAAAGGTTACATATGGAGGTTAATACCTCCCTCAGCTACCATAATATCAACACCCCCTGCACCATTATTGCCCATGTTATGTCCATTAGTACCCCCATTACCATGGTTACCCCCATGATTTTGGTTGGCTTGGTTGGTGGCAATCAACTGAATCAAAAGTTGTGCTAACTGCTGCTGCCCAGTAGCTAGCCCCTCTAAGATTTGCAAGGCCCTATTCTCATTTTCATCTCCCGTGTCTTCCTCCGGTTGGTTCTCTTCTACTATCTCTTCGTTTTGAAAAATGTTTTCTGCCCCTCGCTGCCTCCTACTTCTGTAGGTGATAAACCCTTCTCTGTCTCCTTGATTCATGAAATTTTAAACCCCTCAGGCTGGTAGGATTTTGGGTTCTAATACCACTGTAATGTTCCGGCAAATTTTTTTGTGTTTTCTTGGTGTAATGAGGAAACAAATTTCCAAACTACTTACTTTCAACAAATTACTTACAGTACATATAATAATAATTCTAACTCTGCTGTGTAAAACATTAAAGGCACCAATATAAAGCCCCAAATATTTATTGCAGTAAACAATCATATGAGGAGATGCATTGGGAATAACTCCAGCAAGTAAAACAGTATGCAAAGTAATTGCAAACCTGATATGATGTTTGAATGTGGTGTCCACAATGCTAATATACAATTCCTGTAGGTGTTACTGTGTTGCAACGACCCTAAAATGGCAGTTCTATCCTTTTAATGTATGTTGTTTGAACTTTGTACATGTGATTATGCAACAGTGAAAGAATAGGATGAGCCTGTAGATAAGAAGATACAACAACGATGAATAAATAGAAATATGACAGCCCAGAAGTAAGATATACGACCTCCACTGCTAGCAAACCATTCCACAGAAGTAATGTGCCCTTCCCACAGTCAAGTTCACCCCAACCAACAGGAATAAGGTCCAGAGATGATGGGCAATCCCCCTAGCACTCAGCTTCCTGTAGATTGCGCCCTCCACACAAAGATATCAACCCATAAGGAGATAAAATTGGGCTAGAGGTGAGCAGCTCGACCTCTCAGATGAATGGTGCGCCCAACCAAGAGTATTTCGACCTCTTCCTCAAGAGCAAATGCGTCCAACTTGTACAAATCCGTCCCCTACTACAGAAAACGACCTACAAAGAAATAATGTTGTTCAAGATTAAGAAACTTGGTCCCTTCAGCAAAGATTCGACCCCCTCATGACACAAATCCAGCGCTTCAAGGAAATTCAATCCCACAAATGAAAAACTTTGCTGCCGACGAGAAAGTATTCAGCTACACTGAAGCATAATGGAGAAATCTATGCGGCCTCTTCTCTAAAAGGATTAGCTAGGATGGATTTGTCGCACCACTGAAATTAATCTCTGAAAATATCTCCTAGGGTTTCCGTCCCAAGAGTTTCAAAGCCACAATGAGCTCTCTCAACGAGAAATTAGAAAATACCAATGCAAGAACGAGAGAGTGTCCTCTTTTTCCCTTTTATTCTTCTATTCACCTTTTTTGTGACCTTTTTACCCTTTAATAAGTTTAAGTGATGTTTCATATTCTCAAAGTCACTTAGGTTCCTTTTTAACCACTTACTCAATGTCCCCTTTTTAAAATTAATTTAATTCCCACGCCCATGACATTAAGTAAATGATTAATTCCCTTTTTGTACCCTGACTATAGCCTACGAGAATTACTTAGGCTATTTCGTCAATCCCTAGAGGACTCATTTGGAGAGGGACATTACAAAAGAGTAGCATATTCCAAAGAGATTGGGCAACTCTGCAGCTGCAAAAAGCATGCTTGACTACTTAATAACTTATTCCTTCTGCAAAAGTAAGCACATCCCATTAGTTAAACCCAACTTATGAAGTCTAGCTTTGATAGATAGACTTTGATTAACTACCAGACATCCTAGGACTTGACACTTAACACAATTCTTGCTCTTTAAATGCCTTGTTATCCTTTAATACATCTATCTTCCGCATCCCGAAGCCCCCATCTTGTGTTGAGCCTTTCTACTATCAGAGGGTTATCTCTTATTCTCTCATATAGTTTTTTATTCTCATAATGGAGAATGGGCTTGACATAAACCCAACTCCAATCTTTCCAAAGATTTGCTTTAACATCCAATTGCATATTAAAAAGATTGGAATGTAGACCGATTTTCCAGAGGTCCAAAAGAAAAAATTGTCCCCATTGAAGTATTAAGAGCAATTTCCACCTCTTTAGGTCAAACACAAATTCTTCTCCTTGTCCCACAGATACCCCCATCACGAGTCCCTTAGCTGTGCTCATTATCCATGTATTTTAATCTTTTGTCTTGTAGTGAGTTTTCCCTTAATAGTACAAATCATACACAAGGACAATATTTCGTCTTTTGTGTCCATGTGGATTTGTAACCCTATGTAACTCTTATCAGATTTTGTCTTTTGATGATTGGTAACTCCCTTGAGGTAGGAGGATTATGTTTTTGGAGTTACTTAAGGTGTCGATAAGGCATATACGTTCCTTTTCTATAAAGGCCTCTTTGACCAACTTGTATTTTCAACCTTTAAGTCCCAAGTAATATCAATGTTATCAAAACCAGACCGGTGACGGAACCGATCGACCCCAAAAATGTGAACTGGACTGAAACCGGAAAAAAAAACAAAACCGAACAAAAAAACTAGTCGACCAAAAAATACATAAAATATTCAAATTTTGAAAAAAACATATATATTCATGTACATCCATATGAATCCAAACCATTTATACACAAATATGTAAAGTTTCTCATTTATATAGCAAGTAAGAGTGCATATAACCAAAATAACACCGAATGCAATCCATCTTTGAACCAAAATACATCAACAACGAAGTTCTAAATGGCCTCTAGAGTCCAAAAAATTCATGCTAC
Source organism: Picea engelmannii (assembly GCA_009831015.1). NCBI lineage: Eukaryota > Viridiplantae > Streptophyta > Pinopsida > Pinales > Pinaceae > Picea > Picea engelmannii. The sequence goes on along the minus strand of ML798706.1, from coordinate 284,480 downwards.
AACAAATAACTACATATCATCAAGATCATTACCTATATTAGGATCCTCATCATCAGTGTCACCCTTTAAGCATTAAAATAAGATAGAAAAAGCTTAACATGCCTAATAATTGATTTTACTTGAGTGAAAGGTACATTTTTACTAGGGTCATGACAGATGAGTTCAACAATCAATGCCACCAACATCAAGGTACATAGAGGGCTTGGTGCTCTTGATTAAGTTCTAGTTCCATACCCTCATACATGATAGAATCCAATGGAAATGTTGCAATCCTGAAAACCATTAAGTCCGTTGAATTTTGAATGGGACCTAAAATTCTACTTTCCCCATATGAAGTCCAATGAGGTTGGAACCACTCTCAAACATCCTGAAACAATTAATGGTAATGTTTAAAATTTAAGTAAAAGGATGAAAATGAAAGATAAAGGAGAATGTTCAAAATTTAAGTAAAAGGATGAAAATGAAAGATAAAGGAGAAAGATGAAAATGAAAGATAAAGGAGAATGTCACTTTTAATTTAACATTACCATTACCCTAGGGTTGGGTAATAGGCCCCCCCTTCAATTAAACAATTCATATTTAAAAAAAAATTTGAAATCCGTGGGTCCTAGATGTGCCATATGGATTCCTTACGAAACCAGTTGGTTTGGTGAAAAAAGGTCAGTTCGGTACCGAACCGGCCAAAAACAGTTTGGGAGGGCTGGTTCGACCGGATTTGCCTCAAAACAAGTCAGACTGGCCGATTCAGACAATTCAGAACGGTTTTAATAACACTGACTAATATCATATTCTATTAGTGTTTTAGTAGAGCATTTGAGCAAGTTCTTATATTATGCTATGCTTATCTTGTTAACTTGTGGATCTTGCTGTTTTGTGTGCAAATATCCACTTTGCTTATGATTGGTATTAGAACCTCATTTTGTACAATGATGTTTGTTGTACATCTTGAGATTGAAATCTTTATTTTTCGTTCATGGAGTTTGACAACATATACTAGATAATGCTATGTTTGCTATGATGTCTTTGCTCGACCTTAGGAGGTATGAATTTCTCATCTAGGCTTCTAAGTCTTGGTTTATACATCCAATTGTTGTAGTTGGATTTCATTTAGCATCTGATTTACTCCTCTGTCCAAGTTTTTCCAAGGCTGTTCTAGCTCCATAGTTAGTTCAACTAAGGTTTTTTCATTCCATGGGCAAAACAGTTGTCTGTTTAGCCTTTCAAAATTATGTCCACTATATTAGTCATTAAAATTTAATCATGTTGGTTATGCACAACATCTTATGAAGTGGCCCTTCATTATGAAGTATCTAGATTGTTACCAAGTGGATTTTTGCAAACAATTTAATTATGCTATTCGCTATAATTAATCTCTAGACAAATACTCTCACTGCTCACTTTAGAATCATACACAACAATAGTTGTCCCATCGTTCATCAAAGATTATCCTCCTATAACAATACTTAGTTTCTTAGGAGCACCAAGTTTCTTCAACAAGGCCATGATTACTATAAGCTTTGTGACGCTGAGTAGACCTCCCATCGACAACGATGTCTTTTGGTTCCAATCATAGGGAAACAAAAGTCATATAGTAGTGCCCCCAAAATTGGTTGATATCACCTTGCGAAGGACAACAAGCAGCACCATATGTACTATAAATCTCTTTGAAGTAGTTGAAGCCTTTGATGCTAGTTTTGACTACTTGCGATTTTTCTCATTTGTCTTCTATGTTTTAGCTTCAACAGAGTTATTTGAGGTCCTAATAGGAGGAGCTATCACCTCTGCATTGCCATTCTCCATAAATATGATTTTATTTTTATTTTTTCTCTTGTTGTCTTCCTCATTAAACTTAGTAACTATTACCACACAATCTAGCACCAAGTGCAAAGCCTTCAAAAGGCACTAAGACCAATGGAACATGAAAGATGTCACCAGTGTCACCTAGGAAACAACTTCCCTCTCTTTAGTGAAGGAACACTATCCAACACAAAGGAGGCTTCCCTAGTAGCCTCCAAGAATCCCTAAGCAAGACACAATCAAGTCTAGGGCACCCTGGGGTGACTACGCACACTATGACCAAGATAAGGATAGAAAAAATGATAGAGAGGTGGTGGAAAAGGACAATTTCCAATTTAAAGTATTGAGGGTTCAAGCCCAACAAATAGGCTCTTCAAATTAAGTATAAGTTCAATAGGGTCCCCAAACATTTAAAAAAGAAAAAGTCTAAGGCTGAAGTAAAGCTTGCAAGAAATATATGTAATTACAGCAGTAAAGTAAATGGTTACAACAGTTAAAGGAATTATTACAGTAATGAGATAAATGATTCCCAACATTATAGAAAATATTTCAACAGTGAAATAAGTGATTTTCAGCAATAGTAAAATGATTACAGCAGTAAGATAGATATTTTTTTAGCAGTAAATAAATTATTACAACAATTGAAATAATAGCCCTTTGATCATGAAATGATCCAGTAAATAAGAAGGCTAAATACTAGGTCAAATTAGGGTTTCAACAATGTAGTGTAGGTCAATAGTATGCCTAAACACTCTAGACATTTTGGGTTTTATGGATGGAAATGAATATTTGTAGCAAATAAACCCTAAACCTAACCCTAAAATAGTAAAATTCAGTAGTAATGATTGACTATTTTGGAGAAAAAAAAACTAGTGCCTACTATTTTGGGCATATGGGGTCAAATAGAGATTCTTCTTTGGGAGAAATGAAGTGGAATATTTTAGGGTGAGGCTTAGAGGTTGTCCACTCTTAACCCTAGGTAATCCTCCTAAAATATTAAGGGATGAATCAAGGGAAGATTTCTCCACTAAAAAACCATCCAAGAATTTTGACAAGAATGGTTGTTCAAGAATGATCCAAGAGGATGAAGAACCACCACTAGAGAAATAACAACAATCCAAAAATGCATTCATAAACATAACCATAATATGAAAAGAGAACACTTACTCAAAACATCTTTCATCCATCAAAACCCTAATTTCCATGTCATCCATGTAGTAGTAGAAGATCCACAAACAGAGCTCCCAAAAAAGTCGCCCTAGTTAACCATCCATAGCATTCTTCATGAGAGAGAACAAGTAGAAGTAGACAAGAGTGATAAATCTCCACAAGTAGAAACGATTTACAAAATGAGAAATAATTCTCTATTTATATGAGATCTAGCACAACAAGTGAAAAGTTGCCATGAAAGGGTGCAATGTTTCATCTCAAGAGGTGCCTCATCATCCAAAGGGTGTGATGTCTCATCAAAAGGTGCCATATCATCATCAAGAAGCCCCTAAATGTCACATCAAGGTGCCCCATGCCTCCAAGGGGTGTGACGTCTCATCAAAAGGTGCCATACCATCATCAAGAAGCCCCAAACGTCACATCAAGGTGCTCCATCAATAAAAGGTGCAAAGTTCCATCATCCAAGTGAAATGTCACATTATCGAAGGGTACTATCACCAATGGAAAGGTGTCACATCATCTCTCCAAGTGCAATGTCCTCAAGCAAGGGTCCAATGTCCTCAATAGAAGGTGGAACATCCCATCAATTCGTCATCAACATGCAACGGACATCCCATCATCAATGAGCTCAAGGTCCTGCCCATGTGTGCTAAAGTGTCTCGTGAATGGAGCCATGTGATCAAAACCCCCAATGTCCTCGTAGGAGTGCTAAACAACCTCTCTCAAGTGGTGGGGATAGACTCCATAAAAGTAGGGTAGAAGCCCTTCAACATCCTCCAAAGGATCCAAGTGTCAACCAAGCATGTACAATCATCATCATGGAAGGGCTCATGTGGTCCAAGATGCATCATGAAGATCGAAGGCAAGGTACACAATCCAAACAAAACATATAAAGTCAGTCATGTTAATAGAAAAGCCATTAGATAGATCTCACATAATATCCTCTTCAAACTTCACACTAGCTTACAAAATTATACGATTTTCCAAGTCTAGGTATGGGAGGGTCATCATTACCCCCTATTAGGTGTGCCAGTTCCTAGACCAAGAGGTATGTCCTAGGGAACCCATCAAGGAGTATGTGCAATGGTATTGGTATGGATTGGGGTTTACTTCATGGGGTGGATGTCATTGACATGAAAGGCCATGTATAGTAGTCATCCTCATGAGTGCCTTTGTAGAGGGAGCGCTTAGGCAATGAGGTACCTTTTCCTCGGCCCTATGTCTTTCCAAACCCTTGTTTTCCTTTTTGTTTATAGTTTTAACCTTTTTTGTCTTTTGACATTTGATTTGCTAAGTCCTTTCATAAGATATGCATTCATTGCATAGGACTTGGCGTGATGGCCTCTTAGCGAGGGGGTAGAGCTCATGCTTCTTTATTTTCTTGGTTTTTTTAATACTTTGCTTTTCTTGTTGGTTTCTTTGCCCCACATTTTGAATTAGGGATTTTTCTCTTTCTATATCATTTTTTTAATAAAGATGCATCAACCTTGGGATTTCAAGCCCCTTCTTCTCATGGGATTATGAAGCACAAACCTTTTTGGAATACATGTAACAACCAACCCAAAAGAAAGGACAATGGATAGGTAATAGATGGAATGTGTTATTCATGGTAAGAGATATGGACACGTTACCCCCATTAAGCCCCCCCAGTAGTGCAACTTTGCCCAAGAGTGACAACACTTGACTAGAAAATGATAATGACCACCAAGGTGAGACAAGGAAAAAAACATAACTCCAAAGCATCATGATTCATTATCCAAATCAACCCTTGATCACCATTTTCATGCCTCAAGTATGAACATTATCACTCTATATGAAGTATCAAAACGATGTACCTGGGTATCTAAATGCATCATGTCATATGAGTGAGCTGAGTTCATCATGTAATGGAAGGCATCTGCAAGCAATTGTCTGTGGAGAGTCCAGAATAACATCATAGGATCAATGGTCTAAAATGTGGATCATGGAGAAAAAATTCTCCTCTAGTTACCCCTAGAAGTGAGGGGGTAACAGTAACCATAATTGGTTTACCAAAATTCATTTCCTTCCTTTCTTTCGGTTTCTTAGGGTTCTCGTGTGGAGAAGGTAAAGAAATACTAGGGTAGATAATATGCCCCTAACCTTGGATAGAAAGCTCACTACTTGTTTCACTTATGTTCTATCAAAACATCCTAGAGAATCATAGAGGTGATCATCAAAGTATGTGCGATGCATAGATAAGGATGTGCCATCATGAACAATTGGTTCTCTAAAATCTAGGAGCGAGCATTTCACTTGTTGGAAATAATAATAATCCAGTAGTTGCCTATCCACATGTGCAATTCCAAAATATTTTTTTTATTGAAGGAGCTAAGTTGTTTACAACATGAATGATCTTGTACCACAAAGACTTTCTCACGTGATGGATGGATTAGCTTTGCTCTTTGAATATAAGTAATCCTATGTGTTAAATTTATAGCAGTTGCAAGAGCCATTCTACTGGAGGATGGCTAAGACCCTAGACGAGATCTAGGGCCCCCAGTGCACTCCTGGGGTACTTGGTCTGGGACCAAACAGTCAGTTCCATGGCAAAAGACCCTTGTTAGGGCCCCCAGTATACGACTGGGCTCTTGGTCTGGGACCAAGCAGATAAAAGCCCCTAGATACATCTAGGGCCCCT
>ML798706.1:207134-270461 GCA_009831015.1 Picea engelmannii | reverse complement strand
AGTGGGTTTGGGTCTTGTCTTATTCCTGTGACCCTTGAGCTTGGTGGCTTGAAAGTTCCTTCATTCTTTGGTAGAAAGATCAAATTGTTGATCCACGAACTGAATCTTATCTGAGCATATCTCAAATGGTTCTAAGTCTCTTGAGGTACTGTTTCTTCTTCAAAGGTAAAGCCATTGTACCAGGTAAGTTGCTGCCTACTCAGATCTGAACTTGATTGGAATTCAGTACTGTTGGATCTAGATCTGAAGCTAATAGATCTGAAGCTATGCATTGATTGTTCATATGTCACTATAGTTGATTTAATGTTTAATGAGCATATTATTTATAGATCTGCAGATCATAAATCTATTTTGATCTCTTTCTGATCTGTTCACTGAGTTTTGTTTTTCAGATCTATTTCATGCTGTGGTTTATCTTTAGATCTCCTAGATTTAAATTCTTGTTAAAATGTTTTAAGTTTATTGATCTTTAGATCCAGCTGTCTCTTTCACTGAAAATTTAAAAGATACTACTGTTCTGCACTTTTTCCCTAAAACTAACACTATGCTTTGTTGCACTATCTTTAGGTTGTAAGCAATATTTCACCTACATTAGAAAATTCTCCATATTTGAAGCAATAACGATATTATTTTTGGTAGCGGAGATATTTTGTGGTTGAACCAATATTTGTGCTATTCCTAGGAACTTACTTTTAGATGACGGAGACCATAGCTTTCTACCTATTGATGCCAATGTTATAACCTACAACAACACATACATAGAACCTTATCAATTGAGTGCCATCCATTATTAATCTATCGCAAAATGCAAATCTAATGCTATTAGAATAGATCTAACTAAAAGTTATTGAAGGCAAGAGTGGTCACACTATTGGTGTGATTGATAGTAGACAAGTTAACAAATGCAATAACAACACATGTAAGAAATAGACATGATAACGGTAAAAGAAAGGATTCCAAAACCTTATAACTTAAACTCTATAAGTAATATTAGATCAACATAGATATCCATAAATATAAATCACTGCTAGCATTCACATACCACTGTTAGATCACATTTCATCCACCAAATAACACCCAAAAACACACCATATTTATAGTGAGGAAACTAGAGTATCGGGATGAAACCCATAGCAAATAAGTAATGTACTGAGCTTAGAATAGATCAATGTTATAGTCCTCAACCTTGGAACACTGATAGCAACTCAAGCTTCCATCCCATCGCTATCGTTTCTTGAAGCAAAATGAGTGTTCCTAGCTTACTATCCTATTCCCTTACTTATATCTAAGGATTGCTTGACTTGGTCAACTTTGATTAGTAGGTCAAGTAGTTTGCATTAGGATTAATCAAATTTAGGCATAGATTAGCCAACTAATGGGCCAAATTACAAGGAAAGGGTATTGATACCCAACACTATCTGACCTTGGAATATTTGGTAGTCTTCTAGTTATGGGTTTTGAGGCATTGCTCGCTGATTCAAAATTGATGTCAAAAGGAGTTTCCAAGTGGTTGTTGTGTTTCCTATTTGGAGAGTACTTAGTTGGTGATTAGGTCTACTTCCAATGTTTATCCCCTTGTCCTAGTATCCCAACCATCGTCCTTATTGCCTTGATCTACTTTTCTAAATCTCTTTGGGTTTCTTTTATCTCCACTATGGTGCCCAGTTATTATTTCTTCCAAGCTCTTTTGGACTTCCATGAGTCTTTGTTGCCCATTTCTAGTCACAACTAACTTGGTTGCCACTTGTTGGATATATTTGGTAGCCCAATGAGGCTCTGCTAGTGAGATCTACTCCATTCTTGTTTGAAACTCATCTAATTCCTGGGAAATACTACTCATAAATGTTTATTCTTTGGACAACTGATCTTCGTTGTGCCTCTCCTCAAATAAGGTTATTCTTATCTGTGGCTTTAGTTTTAGACACTGCTTGAATTTCACGAATTATCTGTTTCTTGTTCTGACGCATCTCCTGTGCAAGTGTATTGAATTCATTGACCTTTCTTTGTAACCTCCTCCTGTTGGTTTCAAAATAATTATCCTTATGCAACTCTAGGTTTTTCTTGTGGAGTTTCTGAATCAAATCAATGATTTGGTAGATGTGCTTTTTGAGTTTTTACCTCACCTGTAATTTGGTTAATGATACCTTGCCTGTCTTCCTCCAATATCCATAGATCTTTGATGGTGTTGTAGAGGTGCTTTGCTTCGCCTATCCAAGATTGTTGCAATTCTTGGGGTTGCGTTCTTTGAATTTTTCCATACTTTCAATGGACCCTGTTGTCTTGGTGTACCCATTGTGGATTTGATCTGTTGGCAGATTTCCTCTGGCCTTGAACTTCCTGGTTGTATCGAAGCTGTTGAGAATGTGATGCAGGTGAGTTCTGAGATGTTGCTCAACGGATGCTCTAGCTAGCAGATTAATTGATCTTTGTGTTGAACCTGCCCCTGTAACACTTGATAGTGTTTGTCTAACACTTGTTAGGAAAAATTGAAGTTCATTCTTGTCTCTTAGATGGATTGTTGTGGCTGTGACCACCTCATAATCAATAGTTTCCATTACCAATCAAAGGTTGTTGGAGACTTTGGGGATGGTGATTTCTATCTCTAACATCCCTGTTTGTGGGTTGAAATCTAGTTGGATGTGTGACCTGTCCCCCATCTTCTGTTTCTTTCCCTGCCTATTCAAGGCAATCTCCATAGTTTCCTTTTCCTTTTGAGGTTCCTTGTATAGACTCCATTCCTCATTGTTCATTTTACCAAGGAATCAAAGTTAACAATTTGATTGGTCAAATATCAATATGATCTGGGTAATGGGTTGAGCGCTTATGGCAGGTCTTGCTAATAATGTTTATCCAGGCCTTCTGCTATAGGTTATTGGTTGCTTCCCTTCATTAGTTTTACCAATTGTCCCTTCCCCTAGAAGGTGACTAGTTTCTTCTTCATGTAGCATTCTTGCCTCATTGGGGTTGCTGTGATTTCTGTTTGTGTTAGCCCCCATTTCCTCTGCATTGGATTTCTCCATGTTTGAGTGTTGTCCTTTAGATTGTAGGTCATTGGATTGGTGTGGATCCCCTTCCTATTCCCTGGCACTAGTATTGACCTGTGCCCGTGCCTGTGCCTGCTTAGGCTACTTGGAAGCTTCCTAGTCCTTCTTTTGGCTAGATCATTTGCTTTTTTGACCTTTTTCTTGTTAGTGTTCTTAACCTCTTTTTATTGTCTCTCTCTTTTTGCTCTTCTTGATATGCCTTCTCATTGGTGAAGACAAGTCCTTCATACTTTCTTACTTGGCCTTCCTTTGCCACAAGTAGACATTGCTTCGTCTTATTCAGTGTTCTTGAATTTTTTGGTTTGGATTCTTCCTTTATCTGCTTGAGCTGTTCTTTGGCATTTTCCATGAGGAGTTCGTACATATCCACTCATTCTTTCACTGATGAATCAATGAGTGATCTACCTTCGATGCAATTTTCTAACTCAATTATCCAAATGTTTGGATGGTGCTTCCCCAATGTCTCTCCCATCGATCCTTTTTCTTAATAAGAGGTGGGGTTTGTGTGTTCAATTGGGTTCGTTTGGTTTGTTTGCCCCCCTGTTGTGTTCTTGTTGCACCTCCACTTGTCAACATACTAACTTTCGGTCCTTTTGGCTCTATCTTGCCTATTGTTGTTGTGAGGCCTTTGTTGGACGATCCTTTTTTACCTTTCTACTTGGCCCTCAAAATTTTCCTTGGCTTCTCAATGGTTTTTGCTTGGCTGTGCTTTGTAGATTATTTTCTGTCATGCTTCTCATTGGCCTTTTGGCTTTGACTGGTACATGTTGAGGTCCTCGTTGCTTGTTTCTTGGTTGCCATTTTGGCTGCAACTTTTATCGCGATTGCCTTAATTTCTTTATAGATTTGTTCAGGTTGTTCTGGGGTAGGAATGTTGGCTTGATTTATTTGGCTATTGCTCTCAAAGGTTCTTTTTTCTTCTGCTGCTTGGCTCTACTCACAGCTTCTCTGTCGTGTTGGGATTTTAGCTCATCGATGAATTTCAGGACATCGACTGTTGTTTCTTAATTCCAGATATCCATTGCCGACATGTTTATCTCTTTGCATTCCATCTGATTGGTGGCTTTCTTTCATGGTTTTGGTTCCCTTCTCTATGTGCCTTGTGGTTACCTTTTCCGGATCATTGGAATTGTACTTGACTTCATCGATTTTCAACTCTGGTTTTTATCGTTGACAAGCTGTTGTCAGGTTCATTTGGAATGATAACAACTTGTTCATCCCTATCTCTCCATTTCCTTCTGAAGTTCTCTTTTGCTAAAGGGGATGCCATCCAAAGATCTTAAGTAAGTATGTCCCTATCAACCTTTTAGTGTGTCATAGAATTCCATTCTTGGGATGATGAAATCTGGATTTGGTGGGCATGCCTCATTTTCCAAGTCCTCCATACATTTCTTGGAAAAATGTTCACTTGCCCATGTCTAAGGGGGCCAATAGGGCGCAACCTTCTTCTTTTGTTGAAGTATCTATTCATCATGTAGGATTTTTTGTGAACGTCTCTAATTGCCACTTTGCTGTGCACAAACTTTGGGAACACTGTATGATGGTCGAGGAAGCCCCAAACTTGGATGTATGTATATTTTTTCATTTCAAACCAATATTTGATTGCCTCTATGACTAATTGGTCTTGTTGCTCGAGTTAATTTGTGCTATTTTTTTCTTGCCACTTAATTTGTTGACAGTAGGCCATCCCCTGATCCTCCACTTGCAATTGTATTGGATGTTTCCCTCTCACATTCATGTGTACAAGTACGGTGTGGGAAGGAACTCATTCTCCATGTGCTTCTCGATCTTAGTTGGGTTGAGGAAGGCAATGACTAACCAAAATACATAACTATACATGTAAAAAGATCTGCGAGGATTGTCTTTTACTTGGCATAGTTGGTGGTGTTACATATCCTTGATGATTTGTGCCTATTATCTCTGCAACTCACATCTAAGTGGAAAAAGGTCCTAATCCATGGATGCAACCTTGAGGTAAGCCTAGGAGAAGTGCCATTGTCACTTAAGCACAATTCTCCTCTCACTTTTGGTCGGCTCTCTTAAGGCCAAGGGGGGTATCCCTAGATATTGAACGATAAAAAGAAACTAAGTCTAGAAAAGATATGTCAAAATGAGAGCATTAGATGTAGAAGTAAATCTGATCTATAATTATAAATGAGATGTGTGTTCAGATTTACACTTAGAAATATGAACGGTATTGAACAATAAAAAGAAACTAAGTCTAGAAAAGATATGTCAAAATGAGAGCCTTAGACATAGAAGTAAATCTGATCTATAATTATAAACAAGATGTGATATTCAGATTTACACTTCGAAATGTGAACACATGAACAAAATCCAAGTAAAGATAAGACTTGTGGAGTAAAAGGATTTAGCATGCAAATGATATGTTAATGTGGGGTATCCCTAGATATTGAACGATAAAAATAAACTAATTCTAAAAAAGATATGTGAAAATGAGAGCTTTACACTGAGAAGTAGAAGTAAATATGAACGGTATTGAACAATAAAAAGAAACTAAGTCTAGAAAAGATATGTCAAAATGAGAGCCTTAGACATAGAAGTAAATCTGATCTATAATTATAAACAAGATGTGATATTCAGATTTACACTTAGAAATATGAACACATGAACTAAATCCAAGTAAAGATAAGACTTGTGGAGTAACAGGATTTAGCATGCAAATGATATGTTAATGTGATGCTCCATACATGTAAATTCTAGTAATAAATGAATAGAAGCATAAACCAATTAGATCAAATGAAAGATAGACATTCACATGCACCTTCAATCTATAAATGAAATTTGGTTTTTAAGGTGTAATTGAAGGTCATTTTCAGATTTGAACAAGTGGTGAAAACCACTTCTTAAACCTATTAAAAGATATGAAATTAATAGCAAAAAGCCAACATGCAAATTTGATTTATTATGCAGAAATTTAATTTCCAGATTTGCATAACATGACAAATAACCCAAGTAAATGATAAATAAGATGAAACAAAACTTAGGTTAATCACAAATCTTATTTAGGAATTAACTCAAATTAAATTTTAGACTTGTGACCAAATAACTTAAGTCTAATATGGAAGATTTAAATCTATGTAACCTAGTTAGACTTAAATGAAATCTGATTTATGATATTCAGAAATTAATTTATAGATTTCATATAACAAAGAAAAAGAGAGATTTATTTTTTAGTTTTAAGTGGTGGTTGAAGAGAGAGATTAGTGCCAAATAAATCCTGGGGCTAATGGAGTCATGAAATCGATTTAAGAGGGTTATTTTCTTATGTTATTAGTGATGGAAAAGCTGCATAAAGTATGCTATAACTCTCCTAACAATGCTGGAAATAAATGTAGAAAATTCACAAGGAAGGTCTCTCAAAGAGATGCACCTTCAACTAGTTAAATGGGTGTACTCTAGAATTGGAAATAAAAATCTGCAACCATTCCTAAGATATAAGATGCAAATAATCATACCATTGCTAAAATAAACAAGGAAAGAAGAGGGTAAGACCACCCCAATTTCCTCCAATGTAGTAGATGTACTAATCCATGGACTAATTAACTAGCTCTTGCTAGATCAACACCACATCCAAGCTTGAAGCTCCAAAAAACTTTGCCACACATACACAAGAAAGTCTCCAAAGCCTTTATGCTTAATCTTCAACAATATCTTTTTCAAGAGTATACAATCAACAACCAGAAATAACTAAGGGAGGAGACTCTTATATAGAGTTCTCGACTCAACAACTTCCCCAATAAAATAATAATATCCTTGGATAAAATCTAGATCTAACCTAGGAAAGCATAAACAACCAATATTCACTATCTACCTAAGGTGGAGAAGGTCAATGATACATTAAATAGAGAGTGTTTATGATACATATGCAAATATCCATCAATAAGATGAGTCTCCAAGGTGGATGCCCTCCTCAAAAGGTGCATAGCACCACTCAAACCCTAATGTCTCTCCTAGAAAAGAGTGCCAACAACTATGTGAGGAGAGATGAAGTCAACTATCGCCAAATATGCCATCGATCTATGTGCCAAGTCATCAATATAATCAACCAACGCTGCAAGGAAGAGGGTGGCCTAAACAAAAAGGTGATAAATCAATGCCACGAGTACCAAAGTGCCTCCACATGTGTGCCAAGAGGGTGAGCGTTCCACTTGGATGATGAGTCATCCTCAAATAAATCGAGAAACAAGTGTGGAAACGCTCAAGAAGGCTAGGTGTTCCCATGGTAGGCACCTTCATCAACTCAAATGCATAAAAATATGTAGCAAGGGGGTGCCCCACATGAGGATGTATCTCATGATATCTATGTGTCAACCACATGCAAGATAACACCCAAAGTACTAGAGAACTCATCACCTAGACCAAAATTTGACATACATAGATCCATGCTTATGACTAAAGGGGGAGTGTGCTCTAGGTATATAACCTTTACAATAGAACAACTTTACGTGAAAAAACCTTGGGGAACTCTAAGCCATGCGTCTGAATAGACCCATCCCAAGACCCTCGTGCACCCACCTCAACCAAAAAATGGTCATAACGAGATGGTCAGAATGAGCCATAAGGGCAGGACTAGCCTTGAAATGGAACCTAGAAGGACGTTACATGACCAACCACAAGGGTCTAGAGAACCACCTAAGTAAGAGAACAATTTTACAGTCCTATAAGCCTGGTCTAGTAAAGAAAATGATATAGTTGATCTATAGATACATTGTCACAACATTGGCTCATCATGCCACACTAATAAATCTTTGGACTCATGCATGCACAACTGATCATGGATCATCAGGTTTTGACATCTGCTCAGAAAAGGACATGTAATTGGATCAACTCTAATGCTGGGACAACTGCGCAACTGGATTACCCTCATGCAATCTAAGGGGTAACAATGCCCTCTCAATATGACTTTTTGTGAAACTTATCTTCCAAAATAGGTAGATCCATTCCTTTGGACATAGTGTAGTGTCTAGTCACCTAAAGACCTAGCTTAGCATTTGCACCAAGTATTTCTAGATGGCCTTCTTGAGAACATTCATCCAGTATATGCCCTTAATGTTGCTTGTCATCGTACATGCTTCAAGTGTGGAGGTTAGGAACAACGTGTTGTATAATATTCTCCATTTGACTAGTTCCTCATCCCATAGGTCGAAATCATGAGGGATTCGAAATACCAATGTATGGTCTCTATGGTGATTGGTATCATGACTCCAACCTTTTTGTCATAGGTTATTCTCATGTTCGTGTTGTAGATTCCATCGATGACATGTATTAAGTCGGGAATGAGGACTGCTTTTGGAATGCAACTGGCTTGATAAATAGGGAGAGGAGGGTCTATTAGCTAACCCATTCTTCTTTTGGATAAAATCATGGAACTAGTTCTCATCGTTGATATCATTGTTAGTATTGTAGATACCCATGACGAGGACTGGGTCACTATCTGGCGGGTCCTAATTGTACTGTGCATCAATATTGCACGAGTCCTTAGTGTCTAGCATAATTCCTCACTCTTCTTTCCTTACTTAGTCCCTCTTGTTGTTTGAATGTGTTTTATAGCCAATGCATTTAATGTAGGAACCATGGTATGGAGCATTTTGGCAAATTTATTGTCATTGCCCTTGTTTTTTCGAGGATGAAGATTTCAAATCTTGATATGACCTTAACTGTGCCTCGAGGTCTACCTTGTTGGTTCATCTTTTGTTTGGATACCCATTGTTCATGAGTATTTGTGGTTATCTTTTGTCTTGATTTGAGAATTGTCTGGTAGTCCATTCATGGTTAGTTCACCTTGTCGTTTTGTCTTCACTTGGGTCTTCGCCAGGTGATACTTGACTCTCGTTACTTGTTGACCTTTTATCTATCATTTTTGGGCATGCGTTTCCATTCTCAGCTAAGATTCAATTATTGTAAAGCCTTAAAATCAGAGCGTTTTCTATTGGTGTCCCTATTCTGTGGACCTTGCTCTGCTCTTTTGATGGATTCTTCCAAGCTTGTCTTTTGATGATTATCCAATACGTTGGGACTGGGTATTTACCCATTGGATCACCTTCCATTGGGACAAGGCGACTACTTCGCTGGCTTGGAGATTCTAATGAATTATTCTAGGTTTGTTTTTAGGCTTGAGCTCGAGATCTCTGAGAGCACCTATGATCTCTTTGCCCCAACGCCAGAGTACCTTCCATCAAGGCAATGGTTTTTCCAGGGTAGATTTTATGACAATTCTCCCTTTGTCTAGCTTGTTGGTGACCATGCCCCTCCATTAATTAGATCACCTTCCATTGCCAAATATTGGACAAATTTGTGTCCTCACCGTCCGATGGATTCTTCAAGGCATTTTTTTGATGGTGGTACCATAACACTAGAACACTACAAACATTTTTTATCAACATTGCCTCGTTAGTAGTGTTATCGCACAAGTTGTAGGTTGGGCAAAGCCCGACCCAACCACGAAATGGCGACAACTAAGAGGTCACCTACCCACTGTCACCTTAGGCAGGTGTCCCCGTCACTTTAGAGATGAGGTAGTCACCTACGGGGGGAATCCCGGTGACCCTAGGGGAAATGAGATGGAGAAAGATGAAGATGGAGATGAAGTCCCTAGAGGTCAAATGTAAATGGTATGAAGGTCTTGGAATGAAGTCTTTGGAAAGTTGAAGGGTTGCCAAATGAGTTGAGTGACCTGCCAAGTGTGAATACCTGCTCGAGACACAAGGAAAACCAAGCATATAGTGTAATATGTTAATTGGAGAAGCAAGTTAAGCTTTCTGTCCCTAAATTGCAGCAACAATAAATGATATGTATCAGTTCAATAAAGATAACAAAGGCTGCAAAATAAGTGCTAAGTGTGTGATAAATAAACAAGAGATAAAGCTAGTGAAAGCTAGCTCAACTCACCAATGATCAAGCGGCAAACAAATAGCAAGGCTGAAACAAGAGCTTACTGCAGAGATATTATTAGCCTTATGGCTGTAGAATTTTTTTTACAACAACAGTAAAATCAGCCACTGAAATCCGTAAAGAAACCACCCAAGAATTGCCTTAAACCAAGTAGAACAAGTTGGCAAACTTTTAGCAAATTTTGATGGTTAAATCACAAGTTATAAGTGACTTTATATTAGGGTTTCTACAGTCAAGTTATCAGCCTTATGGCTGTAGCAAACCAAGCCCTATATCAGCAAAATTATCCAACACAAATCACTTGTAAGTGGCTCAAAAGATGTGCCTAGGTTAGTAGACAGTTAGGGCAGAAATTTAGGCCTAGTCTAGGGTTAGTTTAGGAGCAAGTTAGGGTTAGTTACCTAGGGTGAGTGCAGCCCTAATGGATGTAGATTAGTGTCTATTACAGCAGAAATTTGTAGTGGTTGAAAGGGGACGCCTCAGTGAGGCAAGAGAGCCAAAGGCTCAAGGAACACTTCCCCAAAGAAAGAGACTTAAAAATTGTAAAATCATGTTTTCCAAGGCAATAATTTTGTTTCTCCAATGCAACAATAAATGACTAGTGCTCTTAATAATTGGGTTAATGGGGTCATGCAAAGAAAGAGCTAGAGAAGCTATCTCCTTGGGGGTGTAAATCCTCTTACTCCCCAAGGCAAGTTTCTCTAGCTAGGGTTTAAGCTAAGAGGGTGTATGCCCTTATACTTCTCTTAGCAAACCCTTGTTAACCAATAACATGTACAATAAAATGATGGATACTATGGTGCGTGTGTATGCCCTTATACTTCCCACCTAGTTCCTAGCACAATAACCTTGACTTGCAACAAATGATAGCATGAAAGTAAAAACCATACCAATTCAAGCAAAATTCTAAGATAATCCACCACAATAGAAAGAAAGAAGCCTTCCAGGGCTAGCGCATCACTTCCACCAACCATACATCAAGAGATAACCATAAACAGGAGCACAAGAGAGACAATTTGCCAAAGGTAGTGAAAATTTGAGTCCAAGAATCCTCTCACAAGAGGGAGAGTTATGTTAAAATGAGATCTTATGATCTCTTATTTATACAAAATGTCACCAAGGTGACTTGTCCACATATTTAGGGGTAAACCACAAGACTAGGGGTCAACAACCCTAATCTTGCCTCCTTAACAAAGTAATTCATTTAAAATTCACTTTTGCACATAAGAAAACCCTAATTTAGAAGGACGTCACCCCTTTAGGGGACGTTTTGGCACTAGGAGCAAGTCGTTGGTGTAGGAGGAGGGTGTCTAGGCTTGCCAAAGCCATATGTCAAGTATCCAAGTTGCTTCCTTCATGGTCAAAGCCCATTTCTCCTCAAAACGTCCAAGTGCCAATGCATCAACCACACCACCAAACCCTAACCCCTAGGTGATGTCATGCCTCTAGATGTGACGTTTTGCCTCTCCTAGGAAAAACGTTTGGCATGTGGGGGTTAGGCTATGTCGTCCAAGTCATCTGTAAGGCCTTCCAAGTTTGATCTTTCTAATTTGGCATGCAGGCCCTTGGCATCCACCTGTGGGCTTCAAGCCCCATGGAAGCCCAAGCTAGGTTTGTTCTTCCAAAACTATCCACCAAATAGGTCCTGTAAAGACAAATAAGCACGCCCTCCAAGAATCTCAAGTCATAACTTCATGACAAGTGAATCCAATCAATAGATGAGCCACCTAAGCATGTGCATCAAAGATCACTATATCAAACAATTAATTACTCAAAGACATTATGCGACTTGTCAAGCTTGAATGTGGGAGGGTTGACAAGGTGTCCTATTGGGTAGATCTTGCCCTAGGTCAAGGAGAGTTTCCAAGAGATCCCTCTCTAAGCCACGTAAAGTGGGTGAGGTGGTTGGGGTCAAAACTCAATGGGCATAGGGCTAATGACATACAAGAGGTCGTAGTGTCTCATTCATGGGTGCCTTTGTAGAGCGTGTTTGGTACCTTTGTCCGCGATGTACTTTTTCCAAGCCCATTATTTGCCATTCTTTCATTCTTTCATAATTTTAAGGAAAGGTTGAAGGCCACTACCATGGCATGGTGTCCAGATAATGGCAATGTCACCCACAAACACCTAGTGGAAATGAGAAGGCTGGCTCGTGATGAGACCCCCTTTCTCTCAGCCATGCAATTGAGAGCCATTACCCTGGCTTGGTGACCAGATGATGGTAATGTTATACCACTAGATATTCATGGAGATGATAGGTCGACTCGTGATGAGACCTCCTATCCTTCAACTAACCTTTTAAGTATTTTTAATCAGATTTTATCGTGGGTCCCTCTTTACTCAAAGATAAGTGTTTCATTGCTTTCGTGGGTGATCCTCGGGCGAAGCATCTAGAAGGTTTATACATAGGCTTTTTATCTTTTACCCAACATCAATCCCTCTGGGCCTTCAACCCCTTCTTCTAATAAAATGAGGAACAAGCCCTTCTTGGGTCGATACACCCTAAAATCCCAAGAGATAAGGAAATGGGGGGAAATAGTGATGGAAAGTGGCAAGTACGGTCGGGAACGGTACGATGGCTCTTCAAGGGAGTTCCTAGTAGCAAACCCATCCCCAAGGAAGACCACATACTAGGGCACAATGTCAACCACCAAGGTGAAGCAAGGAAAAAGGCATAATGTCCAAGCATATATCATGAAATCTAGAGCAATCTGAGATACACCATACACAAATGGCTTAAGTATTGAAATGATGCTCACCATAATATTGACTTGTACCTCATGGAGCAAGGCCCACTGCCTTCTGGAAACCAGCTGATGGGGTGGATTCCATCTGAAAATCTACGACCTCTGTGGTGGTGAGAAGGGTCTCCAATTGTGCAAAAGGGTACTGCTGGTCATGTAGTCTCTCGACACTCCATATCTTCAACCCGAGGGCCTCGAGACATAATCTCCTTAGTTATCCACAAAATGGGGATAACATTTGGCTCCCACTTGAGGACATGTGCTCGCCATAGAGTGCATGAGAACTGTAACATCTCTTGGTAGACCTGTGCCTGCCAAAAACTCAGACAAAGGGATCAGAGCATCTATGGTGGTGTTATCACCCTTCATCCATATACATATCTAAATCCAAAATAAAAAACTAATCTAGAAATGTAAAATTTTGACCTTTTTTTTTTAAATTTCTAAGCTAAACATGAAATCAATATGCATAATGCAAGTAGAGCAAAATGAAAATGAAATGCATTTAAACTAGTATGAGCAATCAAGATGCAAATGCAGGGGAAAGCAAGATGACTTACCTACTTACTTGGGGCATGGGCCCTGAAGAAGTCATGTGACTTGGATGTAAGGTTGGAGGAGAGATCCATCCACTGGTAATGGCATCTTCCTCCCGCCTAATGCCGCTAGATAGTACCTTTCTTTATCAGACTTCTTTTTGATGATGTAATGGCCAAGCCATGAGTTGTTATCTTTCTGGTCATATCTGGGCTTGCCCTTTCTTTTGTCCCTCATGAGTGCAAGACTTCCTTCATTTAAATCGATGCAAGGTGTATTTTCAACATATGGAGGCTCTGTGCGGACTGTTTCTTTGACGATCTCTTCATGTTTCTCATCTTCTTCCGGCATAACATGGATAGAACCTAGCTCCTTCCCATGGTATTTTGCAATTTTCTTCTTATCTTTCCATGGAAGAAACATTTCTATGGAATCTTTCTGTATGAAGGGTAACTCAGACGGATCATACTAAAAAACCTGTGGAGGTATATCATAGTAGTGTTCACTGACACAATTAGGGCCCCTCAGATCCATTACATGTGTATCATTCTTTTCCCTATTGTGTAAGATTTCATACGTGCCATCGCCCATGGGAATATATGCATGTGTAAGGTTCATGCTAAGAAAACCCCCAAGGGTTGAGGACCAGGTCCTCAACAAGAGCATTCCCCAAGCATCTAGAACATCGATCACCAATATGTCCATGAGGATGCTGATATGTGGAAAATCAATCAGAAATACCTCAACGTCCTCACACACCCCAAAGACCTAGACCCTCCGTGAATCAATACCACATACATTGCCATAAGGTCGCGTTGTCTTCAAACCAAGTTGTTTCATCACCTTCAATGACATGACATTTGCTGAGGCCCTTGAATCAAGCATGCAGTTGTTCAAGCGGAGGCCATTCATGCCTAATGAAAGATAGAAAGGAGGGTTCTTGTCCCTTGGCCGATCGAGATACATAGTGTTTAAGATGATGGGAGGATCTTCCTTCTTGGTTGGCACCTGTAAAACTTTCAAAAWTTCCCTTTTTACAGAAGGGATCTTACACATCTCTGTGACTGGGAACATCATATTTAGTTTTCCAAACGTGCTTGCAATATCTATATTTAACTTAATATCATCTGTAGGAGTTGTCTTAGGAAGCAACTCACATACCGGAGGTGGAAGTGGTGGAGCCACCTTCTCTGCTGATGGAAGAGGAGTATCAGGCTGTGACGGAGGGGCTGAAGCTTTATTTCTTCTAGTGTAGGTCAAGTATTCCCTCCTCTCTAATTCCTTCTTCTAATCATTTGTCAATTTATTCAAGGCCCGGAGTCTCCCCTCTCTTTCTCCTCTTCTTCTGGTTTCATTGCTCTGCTCTTGGGTAACTTGTTCCTTTTCGAAAGTGCAAATTATATCAATGAAGTTCATATCAAAGAGAATCTTTGTCTCGTCGTGGGAATTCATCTTCCCTGTGGGGTTCTTGGCACGGGAGGCACCAAGCTTCTACATCAACTGTCCCAACTGGTTTCAAAGTATTCGGGGCCTTTGCCTCTTGTGAGGTCTTGGTTACCAACCTGTGGCATCTCTCTGTTGTCTGGTAAAATGAGGTCTGGGAGCAAATTGATTTCTTTCCACTGTAGTCATACGACTCATACGCTGATTCTGCACCTGGATAAATTGAGTATTCATCTGGTCTATCTTTTGAGTTAAGAGAGCAATCAGATCAAGAGCACTATTGTTGGAAACCTTAGTCTTTGCTTCTGCTTTGACACGAGGGTAGTGAAAAGGTTCCACGCTTGAATCGAGGAGATTTTCTTCAATATCGCCATTGTACTCCTTGGCTAGTGCTAATGATGTGGGCTTTTTGTCTTTGAGAATGAATTGAAACTTCCCTTCAAAAGCATTCATGTAAAGGAGACGAACTGATGATGCTGCAGGACGAAAATTTGTTGGAATTTGATTGTACAACTTGTCAAACCTGGTATTGAATTCCTTTACCGTCTCATTCTCCTTTTTCTTTATCTGATTAAACTGAGCGCCAAGTGTCCCACCATCTGCCTTTGTTGACCATGTATTCTTGAATGAGTTGGCAAAAGCTTCGTAGGATGTGAGATGATTGTCGGGGAGTCCTCTGAACCAATCAAGGGCTTCTTCAGTCAATGATGAGGCAAATAATTCATGGTCACATCTTCATGCTCAATACCTACATTGTCCATGTCCCGACCCATGACATAAAGATGCTCTTCAACGATTATCACATTGTTTCCTGGGAACTTTGGCAACCACTTGTTGACTTCCTTTGGCATTGTATTAGGGTATCCTTGGATATTGGCCATGCTAAGAGGTTTGTAGAGGTCCTTTGCTCAAGGGTGAGCCATTGGAGCAAGAGGAAGGGAATTATGGAAAAGGGTTTTAACAACGGGAGACTTGAGAGGAGGCCTTCTTTGGTAAACCTTAGAAGGCTTAAACCTCCCAGGGGGAAAAGGTTTGGGAAAGGAAGGATTCTGGGAAGGTAGAGTCGCAAGATGAGCTCATCAAGAAAGGTGGAAAGGGAATGTCCCTTGGGTGGAGTTGCCAGGCAAGCTAAGGGAAAAAATTTGGGATAGCTTTCCAAAGTGTCATTAGGGTTTCGAAGAGGATTCAAAATCCTCCCCGACAATGGTGCCAAAATTTTATTGCACAAGTTGTAGGTTGGGCAAAGCCCGACCCAACCACTAAATGGCGACAACTAAGAGGTCACCTACCCACTATCGCCTTTGGAAGGTGTCTTCGTCACTTTAGAGGTGAGGTAGTCACCTCAAGGGGGGAATCCTGGTGACCCTAGGGGGAATGAGATGGAGATGAAGTCCCTAGAGGTAAAATGTAAATGGTATGAAGGTATTGGAATGAAGTCTTGGGAAGGTTTAAGGGTTGCCAAATGAGTTGAGTGACCTGCCAAGTGTGAATACCTGCCTGAGACACAAGGAAAACCAAGCATATAATGTAATACGTTAGTTGGACAAGCAAGTTAAGCTTGCTGTCCCTAAATTGCAGCAACAATAAATGATATATACCAGCTCAATAAAGATAACACAGACTGCAAAATAAGTGCTAAGTGTGTGATAAATAAACAAGAGATAAAGCTAGTGAAAGCTAACTCAACTCACCAATGATTAAGCAACAAACAAATAGCAAGGCTGAAACAAGAGCTTACTGCAGAGATATTATCAGCCTTATGGCTGTAGAAAATTTGTTACAACAACAGTAAAATCAGCCACTGAAATCCGTAAAGAAACCACCCAAAAATTGCCTTAAACCAAGTAGAACAAGTTGGCAAACTTTTAGCAAATTTTGATGGTTAAAACACAAGTTATAAGTGACTTTATATTAGGGATTCTGCAGTCAAGTTATCAGCCTTATGGATGTAGCAAACCAAGCCCTATATCAGCAAAATTATCCAACACAAATCACTTGTAAGTGGCTCAAAGGATGCGCCTAGGTTAGTAGAGAGTTAGGGAAGAAATTTAGGCCTAGTCCAGGGTTAGTTTAGGAGCTAGTTAGGGTTAGTTACCTAGGGTGAGTACAGCCCTAATGGCTTTAGGTTAGTGTCTATTACAGCAGCAATTTGTAGTGGTTGAAAGGGGACGCCTCAGTGAGGCAAGAGAGCCAAAGGCTCAAGGAACACTTCCCCAAAGAAAGAGACTTAAAACTTGTAAAATCACGTTTTTCAAGGCAATAATTTTGTTTCTCCATTGCAACAATAAATGACTAGTGCTCTTATTAATTGGGTTAATGGGGTCATGCAAAGAAAGAGCTAGAGAAACTATCTCCTTGGGGGTGTAAATCCTCTTACTCCCCATGGCAAGTTTCTCTAGCTAGGGTTTAAGCTAAGAGGGTGTATGCCCTTATACTTCTCTTAGCAAACCCTTGTTTAACCAATAACATGTAGCATAAAATGATGGAGACTATGGTGGGGGTGTATGTCCTTATACTTCCCACCTAGTTCCTAGCACAATAACCTTGACTTGCAACAAATGATAGCATGAAAGTAAAAACCATACCAATTCAAGGAAAATGCTAAGATAATCCACCACAATAGCAAGAAAGAAGCCTTCCAAGGCTAGTGCATCACTTCCACCAACCATACATCAAGAGATAACCATAAACATGAGCACAAGAAAGACAATTTGCCAAAGGTAGCGAAAATTTCAGTCCAAGAGTCCTCTCACAAGAGGGAGAGTCATGTTAAAATGAGATCTTATGATCTCTTATTTATACAAAATGTCACCAAGGTGACTTGTCCACATATTTAGGGGTAAACCACAAGACTAGGGGTCAACAACCCTAATCTTGCCCCCTTAACAAAGTAATTCATTTAAAATTCACTTTTGCATATAAGAAAACTCTAATTTAGAAGGACGTCACCCCTTTAGTGGAGGTTTTGGCACTGCGAGCAAGTCGTCGGTGTAGGAGGAGGGTGTCTAGGCTTGCCAAAGCCATATGTCAAGTATCCAAGTTGCTTCCTTCATGGTCAAAGCCCATTTCTCCTCAAAACGTCCAAGTGCCAATGCATCAACCACACCACCAAACCCTAAACCCCCTAGGTGACGTCATGCCTCTAGATGTGACATTTTGCCTCTCCTAGGAAAAACGTTTGGCATGTGGGGGCTAGGCTATAGATTTTCTGAGGTCCTAACAAGCTGCCAACTAGGTCTGTCTTTGACCTCAAGTTGGCTTTAAGTTTCTGCTGTCACACAATGTTTTGCTATTGTTTTATAACAACAAACTGTTCAAGAGCTTTACTGCTGTTCTGTTACGGTTACATAAGTTTTTAAGGTGCTCTAGCATGAAGTTTTAGTGACCAATAGGTTAGCACATGCATACCATAAATATGTAACACACCTCTTAGATCTTTACAACTGAAATAATGCTATTCTAAACTCTAGCATACATGAAATGGACACAAAGGTTTTTGGTCAACATGACCCTGGATAAAACTGTTTTTTCTTCATATGAGATATAATCGATATATTATCACAATGATGAGTGTTCCATATATAGGGAATATTAACTATATTATTAATTATTATTCTAAGATAATGTCTTTCCGATGTTGTCCAAACATCAACAAAAACCCCCTTGGGGAAAACCAGTTTGGGATGGAAGTATATATAAGTGGTGTCTAAAGCATGAGATACAACAAGTACATGAAACAAATGAACCTGACACAATGGCAGATTCTCAAGCTACTATACAAGTCCAAGAAGAAAGATGCGCCCAAGCATGGTGCACCCTCCTCAAATGTTGCTTAATCCCACTGAAATGAAGCGCCCTTGCTCCCTGAAGCTCTGATGAAAAAACCCTTGCACACAACTCTGAATATGTGTGCTACCTCTCCAACAAAACTGTCCTCAAAGCAATCTGACCATTGCAAGACCTCCTTGCCATAAGTGCGCCCTCCTCCAAGCAAGTATGATCACCACTAAATAATGAGAGCCAAAGCCTACTAGATCCCTCCATGGAAGGAGGCGCCCTTGCTTCCCTCTCTCAATGCTTCCAGCTTCATCCTCATGCTCCTCCTCTTCCTCCCCAAGTGAGCAAATGAATGAATGAGCCTCCTTAGGCCTCTTGCGCCCTCCTTGAGCAAATCATAAGGAAACCTAAACGGGGATGGCTAGGATCATCCCAAGCCATCCCTAATCAATGGTTGAGATCATCCCACAATAATCTCAACTCAAAACCCACTTTGGGTTAAATTCTCTAAGTTCACTTTATGTCTCCTAATTCACCCACAAAGTGAATTAATAGTCACTTTAGGCTAAAATGACAAAATTTCACTTTTGGCTTAAATATCCTAAGTCAAAGTGAAATTAGACATAAAGTACTAAGTACAAGAGTACCAACATCTCCCTCTTGTGGTTAGAGGCTCCAAACCACAAGGGAACCACTTCTCGAGGTACACCAAAACTCAACATAGGCTACGATGTCTAAGTCATATGTAAGGCCTTCCAAGTTTGATCTTTTTTATCTGGCATGTGGACCCTTGGCATCCACCTGTGGGCTTCAAGCCCCATGGAAGCCCAAGCTAGGCTTGTTCTTCCAAAACTGCCCACCAACTAGGTCCTACAAAGACAAATAAGCACGCCCTCCAAGGATCTCAAGTCATAACATCATGATAAGTGAAAATAATCAATAAATGAGCCATCTAAGCATGTGCATCAAAGACCACTATATCAAACAATTAATTGCTCAAAGACATGCGACTTGTCAAGCTTGAATGTGGGAGGGTTGACGAGGTGTCCTATTGGGTAGATCTTGCCCTAGGTCAAGGAGAGTTTCCAAGAGATCCCTCTCTAAGCCATGTAAAGTGGGTGAGGTGGTTGGGGTCAAGACTCAATGGGCATAGGGCTCATGACATACAAGAGGTCGTAGTGTCTCATTCATGGGTGCCTTCATAGAGTTTGTGTGGTACCTATTATCGCACAATCTATATTTTCCCAAAGCCTAAAGGCAAGTAGGCCTAGATTGACGTAACACAGAGGTAGTCCTATCACTATCACCCCAATAGGATACCTCTTTCGATTTAGGAGGAGAAGAAACTCACTCCAAGGGAGACGTCCCAAGACCTAGTTGATTGATAAAGGGTAAATAGACCAGATAAAACCCACCCCTCTCTCTAGGTCACTCAAGGAAAGAAGTCACTTGGTAAAGTTTAAAGGGGCAAAGGAAAAATAAATGAGTGGTACCTGCCCTTTACCAATGAAACAAAAAACGTTAGCAGTAAGCAATGATATCAGTGTTTCAAATCAGTGACTTCAAGATATAAATATGCTACTGAAACACTAAAAGATGAAATGTATAGCAGCAACAAATATGTCCAGAAATTGCAAGCTATGATGACAAAAAATGATATAAAGACTTTGCAAGTTTGATAGTACTTTGTCACTCACAATTTCAAGATTAAAATAAGTCAATAAATGACTTCAATAGGCTGTCAGAACACTTATAACAGAAGCAAAATAAATAATGATGACAGCAGAAAAACCACTTCAGAAAAGTACTTAGTTTAGGCAATTAGGCAAACACTTTAGTCTATATTGATAGTAACTTTCCTAATACTAATGCTGGGTGGTTTTATGGACAGTTTAAGGGCTGTTAAGGGGATGCAATGATGGCTGTAACATTAGTTATAGCAGCAGCAACAACCTTGAACAACTTCAGAATTTTGCACTTAGAACAATAGCAAAAGGAAGACTAGAGCCTTGGGATGATAGCACCTAGGCTA
Organism: Picea engelmannii; assembly: GCA_009831015.1. Lineage (NCBI taxonomy): Eukaryota > Viridiplantae > Streptophyta > Pinopsida > Pinales > Pinaceae > Picea > Picea engelmannii. Next base: position 249,969 of record ML798706.1, on the reverse strand, counting down.
GTGCAATTTTCTGGGTTAGTTTTAGAGGTTAGTATGCTGATTAGGGCTGCTAAATAAAGGCTGTAGTAGCAACGATATGGCTGTTAGTGTTAGTGAGAGTTTCAAGAAGATAGTTTGAAAGTTTGTTTGATCTCATTCATCCACAAGAGTATAGAAATCAGTGCCTTTTAGGGGCTTATGGAGTCAATTTTAATAACAATATCACTAGGGAAATAAAATAATGATAATGCTTATCTAAGGGAAGAGGTAGATGCAAGAGGTGTTGGCACTTCAAGGCCTCAAGCATCTAAATCTTTGAGGGAGGTTTTGTTAGAGAGTAGGCACTTCTAGGCCCTAGCGTACCTTCCTTCCTTAGCTTTTTTGAAAGACAATTAATTTGGTGATTTAGAATGAAATTACTAGAGAGCTAGCACTTTAGGGCTCTAATAATTAATCCCAAAAAATGTATAATTGGCAAGATCGAGCTAGTAGAAGAGTTATAGGGAGAAAGAAGCATTTGTTGTTTCTCCCCTAGGGTTTAAACAAACAATTTTATAATCTTAGACACGAAACAAGTAAATTTTACCACAAACATCCATAGCATGAATAAAAATGTAGATTTTCCACCCACTTCACCAAGAATAATCAAGTCAAACCCTAGTTGAAGACCATTCTACCATGAAAAATACCAAAATACACCACCATAAAGCTCTCCCAAGAGATGCGCACTAGTTATTTCAGCCAATAACCCTTAAAGAGGGCGAAAATTTCAGACCACCACTTGTGTGTGATGAGTTATGATGAAAATGAATGTCACTTTATGTTTATTTATACTAAAATTTGACCTTTAATTATTCTAGGTCAAAAATATCAAGGCCAACCTCGCTAGTTTACTATAAAATTACATTTTTACCAAAATAAATTCAATTTGCATCCAAATAGGCCTCCAAAGGTGATGTCATTCCCTCCTAGGGTGATGTTGGGCCTCAAGTGTGGGACGCTGGGAAAAGGAGATGAACCGCTGGGCCTTCAAAGACCTAAAATTTGCCCACACGTGCCAATAGCCTCATGAATGCCTCCAAGGTGACAACCCCAACTGAGAAATGACGTTTAGGGCTGTAGAGGTGACGTCCAAGGCCTCCCAAGGCCAACGTTCCGGTGGGAGCAGCATGAGACCTTAGGTCTAGGTCTTCCATAGTGCCTATGAAGGAAATGTCCTTTTTTCGTCTGGTGCAAGTCTTTAGTCTCTTCTTACCCCTGGCTAGGGTTTCAACATCCATCTGTGGGCTTTGAGCCCCATGAAGGTCCGAGCTAATCATTCCCTCATGTGTACTTGTCCATCGGGCAAAGTCTTGCAGAAACAACAAGTACGCCCTGCAGGGGTTCATAAGTCACAAGGATCATAACATGTAAATCACATCCAATAATTAAATTACCTGAACATGTGCATCAAACCACCCTTAACCCCAAACAAATGCTCAAAGACGTTATGCAATTTGACAAGTTAAATTTGGAGATGGTCTTAGGGTGTCCTATTGGGCTAACCTCTCTTAAGTTTGGGGTGTTTCCCAGGTGGAGCCTAGTCCAAGTCATGTAAGTGTATGAGGTGGCATGGGTTAAATATTTGGGCATGGGGTGCATGTGATAACAAGGAAATATAGAGTCTTACCTGTGGGTGCCTTTGTGGAGGGTGAGTTGCACCTTGTCATGGATGCAATTGTATCCTAGCCCATTCATTGCCATTCTTTATTTCTTTTGATCTTTTTCTCTTGTGCTTCAAGGGAATAGTTGAGGGCCATTGTCCTGGCTTGATGACTAGAGGTGACAACGTTATCCACAAACATTTCACGGAAATGAGAAGGTTGGCTCGTAATGAGACCCCCTTTCTCTTGGCTATGCCACCAAGAGCCACTACCTTGGTTTGGTGACCAGATAGGTGGTAATGTCATACCGCTACATGCCCATGGTCATGAAAAAAAAGAAGGATTCAATACAATGAAATGAAGAAGAAGGATTCAATACAACGTCATGAAATAATTTCCAAGCAAACGTCATGAAATGAAGAAGGATTCAATACAACTTGTTCAAGTGCTTCAAAAATAAGAGTGATACATTCCATGATACCGGGACTCATTACCTCATGGAGCAAGACTCATTGCTACTTCAAGACCAGGCTGGTGTGATGGATACTGCTACTGGTGATATGTGGACTGCACTGAAGAAAAGAGGGGTCCTCTGGGGCCATACTTAAGTTGTCTGGCTCTTGGTACTCCATGTCTAGGACCTGTGGGCCTCGAGACGTGATCTCCTTAGTTATCCCTAGGTTAGGGGATAACATCTGGCTCCAACTCGAGGACATGTGCTCACCATAGAGCGCATGAGAACCTCAACATCTCTGGTATGACATGTGCCTACTAAATCTCAACAAAAGACATTAGCAATCCCTAGGGTGGTCATATCACCCCTCGTCCATATATGATAAAATAAACAAATAAAATCATCTCTAGTCTAACATATGATTATGAGCATACATATATACAAGTGAGACAAAATAATATGCAAATGCAACTACAACTATACTAATATGAAATGCAATGGTATGTACAATGGATGCAAATGCCTACTTATTCTACCTCACCTGTACTTACCTGTCAAATGCTAGGTATAAGCATACAACTAGTACAACCATGCTAGCAATTTATCATAACACATGCCTATGTGCTTCATCATAAACCAAAACAATGACAAGTTAAGCACAAAATAAACATGAGTTAGAGCATGCATTATATCATAGGAAGTCCTAAAGTCTAGCTCATGGAGGCGGGAGGGAGGGACAAAATCATGCCAAGTCACCCTTCCAGAAAAGTGATCAATCCATCTCAGAAAAGGATTGTGAGAGGTCAATGACTCAAATGGCTAGCTCAAAGAGTCTGAGGGTTGACTACCTCGGATGTCATCACTCCCTGGGGTCTGAGAAGGGATTAACAAGAACTTAGAGGTCAGCTGACAACTTCTCAGGGGAAAGCTGAAAGATTGAGATAATAAACTTCTTAAGGCATTCAACCTCCCCTTGAATTCTAACGAAAAGTTTTGCCCTAAAGAAAAATTGAAACAAGAGACATGTTCCCCAACTACATCCTTAGTGACATAACGAGGTAAAGCAATTGGAGGGAGCTGAACAACCTTGTCACAAGTATCCTGCTTCAGGAAAACAACTTCCTCACCTTTATCAAAATTTGAGCACAACGACGGTTGATAATCTTCTTCATAGAATAAATCCAAATGCTCAAAGGAATACTCATCAAAATCCTCAAGGTATGACTGAAAATCATCAGGAGAACACTTCACTGGGTCATCCTTGGGTGCTTGGAACTTCTGTAGTTATATCATCATCTTGTTGCCAATCATCAAAATTATTAGGAACATCATATGATTGTTGTAAAGGCAACATTCAAAGATATCCTTCCATATCATAAATGGGATCTTCATCAGAACCAATCACATCCCACTTACGTCTTCCAACATGTATGAACTCATCAATATTATCGACCATGTCACTACCCTTATCATAACATGAAGGATTTAATGCATCCAAGGGCTCCTCTAATACTTCTTCACTTTCCAAATCATAAAATAAAGCATCATCAAAATCTTGGAAAGCGAAATAACTTACCGTGGTCACTTCTTGCTATGCAGGAGCATCAAAGGCTTGGATGACTTCATCAAATGGAAGAGTATCCATTGCATCATCCCTAAGACTCGTCTCTTTAATCATCTTTTCGCCTTCATCAGAAAATGACGGACCTAGCTCTTCCAAGGGTTCCTTTACTTCTTCACCTTCTGAATCATAGAACAAAGTGTCATAAAAAATCTGGAAAGGAAAATGATTCACCTCACTCTCTTCGTCTCGTGCAGGAGAGATAGGATCTTGGAGAGCTTCATCATATGGAAGAGCGGATACTAGTGCTTCATCCTCATAACTCACTTCTTTAGTCAAGTCTTTACTGCATTCTATTGAATCATAGGAAAAATCTTGCTCCTCTTCAAGGGGTTGACAACCTTCTTCATAAATCTCTCGTTCTATATCAGAGGGTTCTTGGTATTGAGTATGGTACACATACTTGAGATCTTCACATTCTCAATGGTGAATCCGTCATTCTCTAGGGATATTGCGAGATTTTGAAGGGCATCTTCATATGTCTGGCATTGTGGTTTCACAAACTCAATAAACTTATTGATGAGGTCTATGAAAGATGATATACCCTTATCTTCGCAACAACCCATAATCCAATCTTGCAAAAAAAATGGCAGGGAAAGTATGAACAATTTTACCAGAACAACCTCCCCTTCAAATTTTATCTCACTTTTATACTTCAAGAATTCTACAATGTGAGTAATTGGGAGGCCTCTGCATCTTGGAGAGTTGTTTGACCATTTTATATCAAAATAATGCGGGTATCCTTGAAAAATTTCAAAATCAATAATCGGATACACTTGTTCCCAGGGCGCCATGATCCCATATCTTGGAAATATCACAAAGTTGAGAATAAGGTGGTACCTCGGAAAAGGTCAGTGGAGTTGTCAGATATCCTCTTAAGGATTATCAAAGGGAGTGAGGGAATCACCTTCAGTGGAGTCGCCATGTAAGCTTCGTAAGATGAAGGTTTTGAGGAAAAGGCTTACTGAAAAAGTGTCGTTGAGGAATATTGACTTAGTGTTCCCCGACAACGACGCCAAAAATGTTATCGCACAATCTATACTTGCCCAAAGCCTAAAGGCAAGTAGGCCTAGATTGTCGTAACACAGAGGTAGTCCTATCACTGTCACCCCAATATGATACCTCTTTCTATTTATGAGGAGAAGAAACTCACTCCAAGGGAGACGTCCCAAGACTTAGTTGGTTGGTGAAGGGTAAAAAGACCAGATAAAATCCACCCCTCTCTAGATCACTCAAGGAAAGAAGTCACTTGGTAAAGTTTAAAGGGGCAAAGGAAAAGGAAATGAGTGGTACTTGCCCTTTACCAATGAAACAACAAACGTTGGCAGTAAACAATGATATCAATGTTTCAAATTAGTGACTTCAAGATATAAATATGCTGCTGAAACACTAAAAGATGAAATGTATAGCAACAACAAATATGTCTAGAAATTGCAAGCTATGATGACAAAAAATGATATAAAGACTTTGCAAGTTTGATAGTACTTTGTCACTCACAGTTTCAAGAATAAAATAAGTCAATAAATGACTTCAATAGGTTGTCAAAACACTTATAACAACAACAAAATAAATAATGATGACAACAACAAAACCACTTCAGAAAAGTACTTAGTTTAGGCAATTAGGCAAACACTTTAGTCTATATTGATAGTAACTTGCCTAATACTAATGCTGGGTGGTGTTTCCATCCTTACACTTGCAAACATGGACTAAGTCCAATCCACCTAGTGTGTCATTGGAAGCACAATGCCTAAGTCCAAGCCCACTGTCACCTTGACTTGAACTTCTTTCATCTAGGCTTACTCCTAGGGAAGCCAAGCGGGGTAGACCCTAGTTACTATGTGAGTTAAAGTTTAATTCTAGGAGTTGATTTTAATTAATTAAAGGTTTGGGGGAATCTAGCCTATATGAGAATGCAAAGGCAAGCCCTTTCCCTAAGTCAACTAAGACTAGTGCCTAAGGTTGGGCAAAGGGGTCAACTAAGTTTACAAAGGTTAGAAAGAAAGACTTTACAAAGTTTACAACTAGATACAAAAGAATTACTTCGCATGATTTACAATTTAATTAGATACAATGAAACAAACAACTATCTACAAAAGTTAAGATGCAAAGAATAACTAAGAGATACAACAATATACAACTATGAACAAAGTAAGAAAACAAGCACTAACTTGAAGCTAACTTGAATTAAATTGACTTGATTTGTGCAGGGAAAGAAGAGAGTATTTAAGAAAAGATCACCACAACACAATAAGCCAACAAACCCAAACAATGAAGTGCCTCCACAAGATGCGCAACTTCAAGGGGTTGTCTCAACGGTTTCAATACACAACAATCAAACCCAAACAATGAAGTTGCCTCCACAAGATGCACAACTTCAAGGGGTTGAGCAAAAGATAGATGCAACATCAAGTAAAAGAGCCTCCAAAGGCAAGTGCGCAACTTCTAGTTAATTATCCACAATGCTCAATAAGATTGCATGTAAAGTAACTTAAATGAAGGTGCTTGCAAGATTATAAAGCATGAACCATGAAAATATTGTGAAATTAGCCCAAGGTTAAGCTGGATAAATTTTAGGATTAATTAAGTTGGTTAAGTGAAAGTGTGAATCCTAAAACTATGTGACTTCCCTAGAACTCCCCCCGCTTATACCAAAAGGAATGTTGGGTGCTCAATAAGTAAGGAAAACAAGGCTTTACCCTAACTCCACAGGTCAATCCGGGGAACAAAAATACTCAAACAAGGGGGACACCTAGTGCCGTGAGACCATCCCTGATCTAACACCCCAAGTTCTTTTCTTAAGTCCCTTTTTTGATAGCAAAGTTAGGACAATTAGAGGTACTCTAGTTAAACTAGTTTAATTGAAGCCCTATGGATCTAAGGTAAATTGAGTCTTAAGAATTAGTTAAGTTAAGTTGAGTGCTTGCAAAGTAAGTTACAAGAAAGTAAATATGCTTGAATATACAAGTGCTTGAAAGTAAGAGTGCTTGTAAGTAAAGTAAAGGAAATTGCTTGAACTTGAAAGCAAAGCAAATACTTGGAAATAAAATAAATGCTTGAAAAACACAAGTTACTATGCCTCCACGGCTTAAGCAATGAAATGAAATGACCTTCTAAGATCTAAAGATAAACCATAAAACATAAGCACTAGAAGCAATAAACCATCAACTAATTACCTAGCCTTACAATTTAGGATGGCTGGCTTGGCCAAACACTATCCTAGGTGTAGGCAAACAAATAAAGAATTAAAGAACTTGGAAATAAACTAATCCTAGCCACACAACCTTGTCTTAAGGACACGTGGGGCAAACTATAAATGAAAAGACAAAGCTGAAAATAAAACTATGAACTAGCCTTACGATTTTGCATGGTTGGCTTGGCCAAACTCTTTGCAAGGTGTAGGCAAACTAAGAAAAGAAATTGCAGAAATTTTAAATGCTTGAGAAATGCAAGCCCTAGAGACTCGCTTGGGGCTTGCTTACAATGAATAGAAGAGGAAGAAGAAAGAGGTATTCAATACCCTTGCTTGGAGGTAGTTTTCTTAGTGTTTTATGGCCCCAAATGTGTTGCACCTCCTCTTTTTGGTGGAAACCTGCAGAAAATCAGCAAGCAAAAGCTTGTTGGAAATGCTACAAAACCACCAAATATCTTCAAAAAATTTCTGTTAGTGAAAACCAGAAATTTTTAACAATTAGGACATCATATAATATGTTGAAAGAGAGATATTCTATGGCAGAAAATGTACCCAAAATGTTAGAGGAAATAGAAAGATAAGAACAAAAACCTAAAGAGGACTTTAAGTGGGTGAAGGGATAAATTTCCAGATTTGAAATTTATCCTTTTCAACCCTTAGTAACCTGCAAATACAAGATATTAAGCTACATGACAAGCAAGGGGGTGAGTAGATCCAATAATATCAACAAAATACTTTGCTAAAATTAGGAAACTACTTCACATAAGATCTATGACAATACTACCATAGATCTATCCATGACAATACTACCATAGATCTATCCAAGCAAAATACTTTGCTTGGACACCCTACACTAAATCTACAAGCAAAAACTCAAAACAACTACAATACAAGTTACCTCCAATGTAGATCCAAAGCAAAGCACCGAGAAGACTCCCAATGCCAATATTTTCCTCCAAAGATTTCTTTATTAGAAGCAAGCTTGAGCAAATACTTGCCACAAGCTTGAGAAAATAATAAGGGAGCAAGAAAGAATGAGAGAGAAGAATGGGACAGAATGGAGAGGAGACGAGAAATTTGGTAGAGTAACCATGCAATGAGAATAGATATGTGAAATGAGGGGGGGGGGAGTCCTTTATTTATTCCTGGGAGGAAAGAGTGACCCCTCTTGGATGATCTCCAAGTGTCATTTTCACACACAAACTGTCAATCTCAAGGGCGCACAATTTTAGGGTTTTGAGCATGCTAGGGTTTTGGTAGATGGGTGAGAGGGTGAGGTGGCACCTTTAGACTTGGTCCAACATTAAGTTAGAACCATAGGAGGGCGCACTAGGGAGTTGAGGGGGTTTCTTTAATTAAAAATTGGGTGTGGTTGAGTTGCTCATCAAGGGGGGCGCAACTCACTAGGGAGGATGAGTGTTATGATGTGATGGTAAGTGTGGGGGGCTAAGTTAAGTTAGGAAAAGGTTTTTCTAACTTAAGAGTATGGTTTAGGTTAATATCCCACTCTTTCTCCATTCAATTTGCTCATATTACAAAAAATTGACATTTTGACTGTCAAATCAAGCAATTAAATTGCTGTTTTAAACTGATTTGGATGCCTCATGGACAAACACCTAGCAAAAATTGTCCAATTGAGCTGAAACTTGGTCCAAGGGTATAGGAGGTCTCATTTAATTTCTTTTGAGCACAAATACCCCTATCAAAAATCCCAAGGACCTAGTTTTTACTTTTTTAAGTCAAAAATTAATTAAAATTACCATTAACTAGGTAATTTTAAAAAATTAAAAAAATACTTTGACTCGACGGAATTCTGCAAGACTCTAGGAGATGTCTAGCATGGTCATTTACAATATTCCTAGACACGATTCACCATAGGGCTCGACCATTAGAACGCCTTTTACTACTTTGGAGGATTATTGTGGGAGTGAAAAACTCAAGGGAAATTAATAAGGTTGGTTAGGCCAAATTAATAACCTGAAGAAAAAAACACTCGATGAAATGACTTCTCTAATGATAAAGTCCTAGGCAACTAGCCTAAACCATGATCCATGTAGACCCATTACATTATTATCCCACGCAGGGGAGCATAAATTTCAATTACAAAAATACGTGCTGAGGCCAAAACTGTCTTGTAGAACCAACAAGTCTTCAACTTGCTAGCACCATCAAGTGCATATATTCATGGTACATGGAGTTGACCCCCTAGTTGAAATAGGTGGTCAACAGGTGGTTTTATGGTTTTGTGTACCTGTCCACCAGGAAAGGTCCCGCAGAAACAACAAGTACGCCCTTTAGCGGTTCATAAGTCACAAGGATCATAACATGTAAATCACATCCAATAATTAAATTACATGAACATGTGCATCAAACCCCCCTTAACCCCAAAGAAATGCTCAAAGACGTTATGCAATTTGACAAGTTAGGTTTGGAGAGGGTCTCAGGGTGTCCTATTGGGCTAACCTCTCTAGTTTGGGGTGTTTCCCAGGTGGAGCCTAGTCCAAGTCATGTAAGTGTATGAGGTGGCATGGGGTAAATATTTGGGCATGGGGTTCATGTGATAACAGGGAAATGTAGAGTCTTACCTGTGGGTGCCTTTGTGGAGGGTGAGCTGCACCTTGTCATGGATGCAATTGTTTCCTAGCCCATTCATTGCCATTCTTTTGATTTTTTTCTCTTGTGCTTCAAGGGAATAGTTGAGGGCCACTGTCCTGGCTTGATGACCAGAGGTGACAGCATTATCCACAAACATTTCACGGAAATGGGAAGGCTGGCTCGTAATGAGACCCCCTTTCTCTTAGCTATCTACCAAGAGCCACTACCTTGGTTTGGTGACCAGATAGGTGGTAATGTCATACCGCTACATGCCCATGGTCATAATAGGCTGGCTCGTGATGAGACCTCCTATTCATCAACTAGTACCTTGAGTGTTTATGTTATCTTGTGGGTCCCCTTTTCTCACTGAGAAGCTTTTCATTACTTTCTCGGGGATCCCTGGCCGAAGTATCTCGAAGGTTTCAAAAATGGCTTTTAACTCTTGCCAACTACTTTTACCCTCTGGGCCTTTAGCCCCTTCTTCTCATGAGGTAAGGTACAACCCTTCCTAGTGTAGCCAATCCCAATGCCCAAACAAGGAAAGGGGAGATGGAAGGAATAAAGATGGAAAGTGGTAAGTATGAAAGGAACGAACGATGACTCTTCAAGGATCCACCTAGTAGCAACCCATCCTAAAGGGAAATCAACTTACTAAGGCACTATGTCACCCTTCCAGGTTTGAACGAGGTAAAGAGTATAATTTCCAAGAAAACGTTATGAAATGAAGAAGGATTCAATACAACATGTTCAAGTGCTTAAAAAATCAGAGTGATACGTACCATGATACGTGGACTCATTACCTCATGGAGCAAGACTCGTTGCTACTTCAGGACCATGCTAGTGTGATGGATGTTGAAATATTGTAACTTCGAAGAATATTCTAACTATATTTGAGTTATTATTTTATAGATCAAATCCCCTTTTGCGGATTGATCAAGTTGGGTCTTGTATAAGATCAAATCCCCTTTTGTGGATTGGTCAAATTGTATTTGTATAGTGGTATTTGTAAAGTCGACCCCTAGTAATTATAAAGTGGTTTTAGCCATTTCGAGGAGAAGTCAGCGCAATCAAGTGAAGAGACACAACCCTAGCGCCATCTCACACTTGTATTTATATGTGAGGTTGGTGTCTCATTTACACACACTCACTCACTCATCTAGTGCGCATATCTTGAAGGCAATTACAGTTGCAGGAGGAAGGAGAAGAGAGGTGCATTCTCAGTCTTGGTCTATGTTTGGTGTTTTGGTCTTTGTCTTGGCATTGTATTGGCAATCTATTATTGAGGAAGCTTTTGCTTGGTTTTCTCCCCCATGAGGGTTTCCCAGGATAAAATGCTATGTACCTTGTGATGTGTTTCTTTCAATAATCCTCTTTATACTGTTGTTTTGGAAATGCATTGAATGCTCATGTAATTTGGAAATAGCCTAATAACAATAGTAAAAACTTAACAATGGATACTGCTGTTGGTGATATGTGGACTGCATTGAAGAAAAGAGGGGCCCTCCGAGGGCATACTTAAGTCATTTGGCTCTCGGTACTTCATGTCTAGGACCTGTGTGCCTTAAGACGTGATCTTCTTGCACTTTTTCCAAGCGCATTATTTGCCATTCTTTCATTCTTTCATAATTTTATGGAAAGGTTGAAGGCCACTGCCTTGACGTGGTGTCCAGATAATGGCAATGTCACCCACAAACACCTAGTGGAAATGAGAAGGCTGGCTCGTGATGATACCCCCTTTCTCTCAGCCATGCAACTGAGAGCCATTACCTTGGCTTGGTGACGAGATGATGGTAATGTAATACTCATGGACATGATAGGCCGACTCGTGATGAGACCTCCTATCCTTCAACTAACCTTTTAAGCATTTTTAATCATATTTTATTGTGGGTTCCCCTTTACTCAAAGATAAGCGTTTCATTGGTTTCTTAGGTGATCCCAGGGTGAAGCATCTAGAAGGTTTATACATAGGCTTTTTATCTTTTATCCAACATCAATCCCTTTGGGCCTTCAGCCCCTTCTTCTAATAGAATGAGGAACAACCCCTTCTTGGGTCGATACACCCTAAAATCCCAAGAGATAAGGAAATGGGGGGAAATAGTGATGGAAAGTGGTAAGTATGGTCGGGAACGGTACAATGGCTCTTCAAGGGAGTTCCTAGTAGAAAACCCATCCCCAAGGAAGACCACTTACTAGGGCACATTGTTGACCACCAAGGTGAAGTAGGGAAAAAGGCATAATATCCAAGAATATATCATGAAATCTTGAACAATCTAAGATACAACATACTCAAATGGATTAAGTATTGAAATGATGCTCAACATAATACTGATTTGTACCTCATGGAGCAAGGCCCACTGCGTTCTAGAAGCCTGCTGATGTGGTGGATCTCATTTGGAAATCTGTGACCTCTGTGGTGGTGAAAAGGGTCTCCAATTGTGCAAAAGGGTAATGCTGGTCATGTAGTCTCTCGACACAACATATCTGCAACCTGAGGGCCTCGAGATATATTCTCCTTAGTTATCCACAAAATGGGGATAACAGGTAGTTCACCTTTTGGGAGCTTGGTACAGGTTGTGAATGCTGACATAATTTTGTTCATTAGGCTTGGTAGAGATGGAGATGGAGATCTGTATGTTTTCCTTTTCTTTCACTTGTTATGCTCGCATTTTTTGAGGCATGTTCTATGGTTGAGTTCACACATTTGGAGGCAGGTTTGCACGTGTGGCAAAGATTCATCATTTGAGCCTTTATCTACATATTTTCGTACATATTTGTTCATAAAGGATGCATCTCACGTATCTCGAGGAAAAGTTACATATTTGGAAGCATGACTACCTCATCTTGGGAATGTTGGAGATTATGAAGAGTGCCCAACTTGAGATATCTTTATTATCCATTTTGGACATTCTCACATTTTAATGTAGCTATCGGCTGTGAATACACTCTATTAGTACCATTTTTGCTCCTATCAAAGAAACAAGGATTCGATGAAGTGGCCAGGTCGAGATTGGGCAAGTTAGCATCATGAAGTCAAGTTTCAGGAGCCTCTGCGCAGCTCAAAGTCAATTTTTCCTAAGGGAGAATTGAGAAGCAACAAGAAAATCCATGCCCTTGTGCGCATAAGGAAAAATTAAGCCCTCGAGGCTTGTCGCAGTCCAAAAGGGGCTCGTCGCAGTTCGAAAGGAGCTTGTCGCAGTCCAAAAGGGGCTTATCACGCCTCGAAAGAGCTTAAGCGCCTATAGTCCAAGGGCTTACCATGAGATCGTCGCATAAGAGTTAAATGCCAGTAACTTTTGGGACCCTGGTAGATTGGACAGGCGCAGGCAAAGAAGATCAACGACCGACATGCAGTTTCAAAGTCCACTCTTCAGAGTCTTATTGGAAGCCCAAGCCCCGGTCACTCTGATGGGACACCTCCGATCAACGACCGAGATTTAAGTAGATGCACCCCCCTGATGAGCGGTCCAGATCTGATCGTCTATCTCGAAGCTTCCCTGCTTGGTGTCGTGTCATCTCGCCAACAAATCACTGTCAGAGCCAACCAGAGGTTTCCACATGGATGCAGGAAACCTGCCACATACATAGATAAATGTCTCGAACTCAGGTGACACGTGTCCTGCCTGTCCACCACATCAGCACCAACGTGGACCAATGAGAGGGCGTCACGTGTCCAGGAAGACGTCAACATGATGAGTTTTGCCTTAGCCAAATTTGGCTTTCGACCACGGTGAGATCAACAACCCTCAGTGATTCTAAGACTCGTGATGGACGGTCCAGATCTAATCCTGTTTGTGGCGCCATATCGACAGTCGTCGGAGTTCCTTCGTCGAAGTCCCTCTAGGGATCTCACTCTTAATCACTTCTAATGAGGCACCTGCGATCAACGGTCCAGATCCGATACTGTTTGTGGCGCCAGATTGACGGTCGTCGGAGTCCCTCTCGGGACCTCACTCTTAACCACTTCGAATGAGGCACCTGTGATCAATGGTCCAGATCCGATCTTGTCTGCAACTCGAGATCAACGGTCGAGATGAGGTATCGGACCTTTCTCAAGCGTGGTCGATCAACGGTCCAGATCTACTCCCAGGTATCAAAGCCTCTCGTCCAGGTGCGACGTTAGCTTGCCAGTGGAGCACTGTCAGGGCCAATCAGAGAATTCCATATGGACAAGTGGAATCCGTCGGATGCATGGATCAACACATCAAAATTGGGTGACGTGTCCCATTTGTTTGCCACATTAGCGCCAGCGGGGACCAGTAAGAAGGTGCCACGCCTCCAGGGTGACGTCGGTGTGATAATGTTCATGCCTTAGTCGATTTCTTGCTCTTGGTCGAGCTATATCGACTACCCTCGTATGTCGTCGGATCGCCCCTTGCAACTCCATATTGATGGTCGAGATGCAATCTCAGAGTCCCCTCGTTGTAGTCATGTTTGAAGTCCAGACCCATACCCCTCTGATGGATGACCCAGATCTGCTCTCGAGCCCTTTTCAAGTGAGATCGATCAATGGTCCAGATCCGCTCTCGGGCCTTGAAGCATCCTGGTCGAGTGTCGTGTCAGGCGTCAGCGGAGCACTGTCAGAGCCAATTAGCAGTTGCCATGGGGACACAAGGAACCCACAAGATGCATAGGTCAAAACACCAAAAAGTGGTGACACGTGTCCCATTCTCCTGTCGCGTCAGCGCCTTCATGGGTCAATAGAATATTGCCACGTATCCGGGGTGACGTCAGCATGACCGGGTTAATGGCTTAGTCGTTTCTGGCTTTTAGTTGAACTCCAGATCAACGACTCTCCCGGTTTTGGCGAAATATTAACGGTGGAGATCTTCGTGGATGTCGTCGTCGGCTAAACGCGATGAATTTGCCCTGATGTAAGTTATGCCCAATCGTCTCGACGATGACGTCGTTAAAGAAAGGGCAGGTTCAACCGATTAGCGATACATATCGGATCGTGTTCCAGATCAACGGTTCAACTTTTATTTCTGTTTTCAAGGCATATTGGGATCATCGATCTGCATATCAACAACCAAGATCTGATCATGTCCATGATGGAAGGCTCATAATCGATCCAAGATGGACGACCCAGATTTGATCACAACTTTTCCCCGATAGTCAACGCCTCAATTGCCGATACACCGAGCGTCGGGGTTGCCTTCCAAGGATGCAAAGTCCCGTGCCTAAAGATCAGTGGTTGAGATTTCTTTCCGAGTCTAATCCGACGATTGTTGAGTTTCACGCTTTTGCAAATTTGATTTCGAGAATCCAGCCATAAAAAAAAATGTTTGCAGGCGTTTTAAGGGGAAAATGGAAACAATATTTTTGCTGGAAAATCTCCAGCTGCTCCATGATCTCAACATAACAGAAATCCAGCAGGTGAAGGTAATTTTTACAATTTCATGAGAGGAAAGCCGCTCAAGAATCAAGAAGCTGGAAATGGTTTCAAGAAGCTGGAAGTGGTTTCAGGAAGCGATTTTAGGGCATGAGCGAGAGGAATAAAAGGCAATGAAGGCACCCATTGTTAGGGTCGAGTTCGACACTTTGGGGAATTGAAGAGTTTCTTATAACTAGAGCTGTTTGACCAGATACCTTGAGCACAGTCAGTTGATAAATGTAGCATGAAACAAAGATTCATCCCTTACATTTTAGTTTGAGTTTGTAATTCCTTCTTTACAATAGTTGTGTTCTTGTAAAGCATCTTCTTCCACTCTTGCTTTTCTTGTATCAGATCTAATATATAAAATCTCAAGCACCAAGCCATTCACTGTAATGTCCCCGTTGGCCTAGGAGGCATAAGGAGTGGTTCCGCTAACCTAACTTGGTTCCCGTAGGCTAAGACGGAAAAGTTACCTAGGGAACTCAACTTTTGCCTAGGAAATAACCTTATAAAGTGAAAAAGGGAAAAAGGGGGACATGGGTCTTAGGCAAATGAAGTCACTTAAAAATTATAAAGTGTGCAAGCATAAAATGACTTAAAAAATAAAATTAATATTAAAGTGAGCGGGAAATAACTCAATAGAGAAAGAAAAGAGGGAAATGAGGAGGCGCCCCCTCATTCTTACGCTTGCTTATTGAGAAAATAGATTTGGAGAGCTCTTGGAGAGTTTTCTAGGGTTTTTGGAAACCCTTGCTCATCCACTAGTTTCGGTGTTGCAACTATACACCCTAGTCAGTTCGTCGGAGAGATCATTGCAGGTTTCTCATTGTGCATCAACTGGATTGTGTTTTCATCATTGGTAGCCGAGTTGTGAAGTGTGGATGTCGACTTCTCCTTGGAAAGTCGAGTTTCCTACAATCTGGGCGCATTTCTTAGGAGCTGGTCGCATATCCTAACTTGTGGACAGAGTATGGCTGCGTGTGGTCTCATCTTACTCATCTGGAACTAGTGGGGGCGCAGGTCTGAAGATAGAGGAGCCATTTCACTGTGGGAGGCTGCGAGATATGAGATTGTTGAGAAAGATCTGAGCATATAGCTAGAGAGGCCAAGTTTATCAGTTGGGTTGAGTTTCTTATTTGCTGGTCGTTTTTGTGTGTGCTGAGTGGAGCCTTGGGTCGCATGGCTAAGTAATTGATGACTGTTGGAGTTCTATAAACTTTGGGCAAGTTTCCTTAAGAGTTGGCATCTTTCTGGAGTCTCTCTACATTCTGAGCGAGTTTCCTTGGGAGTTGGCAGCGTCCTCTTGTGACTGGTCTGAGTATTGAACATTGGGACGAGTTGGTGCTATTGGGAGGACTGGAAAATATAAGATGCTATCTACAGGTCTATCTCTTGTTTTAGAGGCTGCTGTTCATGCTTTTTTGAGGGTTGAAACCGCCACTTACAGGACTGATATTTCTGTACTAAGAGCTGATGCATTTTATAGAATTTTCTGGGCGATATTCCTTGGATGTTCTTGTAGAAAAATCATACACAGAGATATATATCAGATTGAGTGTATAACAGATCATCTATTTATCATACAACTCCTGCTACTGTGTTGGAGTATTCCCAGGGTCATCTCAGATTGACAAAGTGGGCAGCTACAGAAAAGAATACGCCAGGTTCCTTATTCATTCTCTATGCTTGGTCTTTAAATAATTATCTTGTAACTCTGACATTTAATAAAAGAAAAGAGGTGCAGTAATCATTCTTGGGCGTTTTCCTATGTTCAGCTGTGAATCTTTCAAGAATCAATTGCTTGTATTCCATTACCTTATGTTGTGCACAAACTGTTTGTCTAAATGATTGAACCATTAAACCAAGCATTAAACCTCATACCAGTCGAAACAAGGGCATAAATAGTGGCAGGGAACTTTACAGTGGTATCAGAGCATGTTCCTCTGCAGTTGTGGGCTTTGAGGGCACTTATAATCAGATTTATGAGACCAGAAGACGAGCAGAGCATTACCTACAGAAGACGTAGGGGAAGAACACCAGATTTCCCCCGTGTGGGAAGAAGAAGAAGTGGTTAGAGAAGAAGAAACAGGAGAGGCAGCACCTTCTATCATACTTAAGGGCAAAGAAACTATGGGGGAAGAAGATGATGCCAGGATGATGATGGGGGTTCAAACAATGGAGAGGGTAGCCATTCACGCACTACCATGCAGAGCCACCCCCACTTGTACACCAAATCCCCCAGACCCACTATGCTTCAATTTTTGGGGAATGATGCTGCAGGTCCATTGATGTAGGTTGATCAGGATGAGCCCTGTAGGGCATATTTAGAGGAGCACAGGAGGTTAGGAGATGATTTCCACTCAGCCATGTCTTTTGCAGAATTCTACAATATGAAGAGCAGAAACCGATCGAGAGGGCCCATGAGAGCCATGACACAAAATTTTGAGTTGCAGTGTACCCTTGGGAAGGTCACTATTCCCAACTTTGATGGGGGCTCTAAGTGCTCTGCTAGATAATGGGTGCAGAAGCTCGACACTTACTTCCAACTGCACCAGATGACAGAGACAGATGCCATTAAGTTGGCCACCTTGAACCTGGATGGCGAGGCCCATGAGTGGTGGTACCATGGGTTAGTCACCTTGGGACATGATGGGGTTACCTCCTACCTAGACTTCACACAAAGGCTCATCGAGAGATTTGACAGGAAGGATCCAGAGCTTCACTTCAGAGAGATGGCTCAATTTAAGCAGACAGATAGCCCAGAGGCTTATATATCTAAGTTTCAGAGGGTTGTTGTGATGGTGACAGACATTTTAGAGGCCCGTTTGGTGATGTTGTTTGTTGAAGGGTTAACGGAACCTCTTCGAGGATGGGTCAAGGCTTACAAGCCTACCTCTTTACAGGATGCAGTCAGCAGAGCTCGGGACATGCAGGATGCCATACCTAAAAGTCGGTTTCTGCCCAAACCACTTTTACCCCGAAGACCAAGGAAACCAGACCACCTTAGAGAGATTGGGTCGGAAATCCCAAAATGGATGAAGAGACCAGGAGAGAATTGAGGAAAAAGAAATTGTGTTTCAACTTTCAGGAGCCATGGGCACCGGGACACAGATGCGTTGGGAAGGACAGAATGGGCAAGGCCCATTACATCGAGGTATACTCTGACAGTGACAGTGATGAGGATGAGGAGGTGGAACAAACACAGGACCAGGGACATCCAACATTAAGAGAGGAGTCTTCACAGGCTGGGGCTAAGGGCCCAGTCATGGCCTCGATGTCAGGATTTCTGAGGTATCATACCTTTAGGGTCAGAGGTGTCCTACATGGGCACAAGGTGACAATATTGATTAATGGGGGAGCATACCATAACTTCATTGACGCTAACATGGTCGAGAGGAGAGGAATTCCGACAAATGAATTCGATGGGTTCACAGTAGTCATACCAGGAGGCCATCAGATGAGTTGCACCAAGTGGATTCCCAAGCTCACAATAACCATGGGAAACTACTCAATGACAGATGATTTCTTCGTGGTGGACATACCAAATACCAATGTAGTGTTGGGCGTTCAATGGCTTTTACTCTATTGGGAGATACATTACTGATCAGAGGACCATGGAGATGGAGTTCATAGGTCCGGATGGCAAGAAAGTGGTCCTACGAGCCATGCACCAGTACCCGCCGAAGATTGTGTCATCGCACAACATGGAGGCAGTTATGAGGCATGGTGATATAGAGTGGGCTGTAGAGTGTTTTATTTCTGACAGAGAGCCAACCGACCATCTACAACAGCTTCCAGAGGAATTACAGGTATTACTCCACAAACATCATAAGGTATTTAGTGACATTCCTCCTGGCATTCCATCTGATAGAGGTTTTGAGTATAACATAGAGCTAGAAGAGGGGGTCCAAGAAGTTATCACAAATCCCTATCGACATCCTAAAATTTACAAGGACGAGATTGAAAAAACCATCAAAGAATTGTTGAAAATGGGCCACATCCGCCATAGTTCCAACCCATTTGCCTCTTTTGTTGTCTTAGTCAAGAAGAAGGATGGCACTCTACAGATGTGTATTGACTACACGACTCTAAACAAGAAGACGATCAAGAATCGGTACCCCAAACCCAGGATTGATAAATTAATGGATGAGCTCAGGGGAGCCAAATTTTTCTCGAAGATTGATCTTTGATCAGGGTACCATCAAATTAAGGTATGAGAGCAAGACGTACCTAAGACGACCTTTCGATGCTATTATGGGCATTTTGAGTTTCTGGTCATGCCATTCAGGTTAACTAATGCCCCTGCCACTTTCCAGTCGTGTATGAATCATGTGTTCAATAAGCAGTTGAGGAAGTTCTTATTGGTCTTCTTTGACGACATCCTCATATACAGCAAAACATGGGAAGACCATCTGCGACATCTTGATGAAGTACTTAGTATTATAGAGAGTTAACAGTTGTATGCAAAGGAATCCAAGTGCGAGTTTGGTATGACAAAGATGCTCTACTTGGGGCACGTGATTGGGGTGAATGGGGTATAGGTGCACCAAGAAAAGATCAGGGTGATCATTGAGTGGCCAACTCTTAGGAATGTGATAGAACTAAAGAGTTTCCTTGGTCTTTGCACTTACTATAGGAAATTTGTTAAAGGATTCTCACAGTTGACAACGCCATTGATCGATCTCACCAAAAAGGGGGGCTTTCGTTTGGATAGAGGAGGCCCAGGAGACATTCGAGAAAATGAAGCAGGTGATGAGTTCATGCCCTGTTTTAGCACTCCCTGATTTCACTTAGCCCTTTGTCTTGGAGTGTGATGCTTCGGGAATTGGGATAGGAGCTGTATTGATGCAAAGCGGTCACCCAATCGCATTCGAGAGCCGCAAACTCCGAGAGTATGAGTGACATTACTCCATATATGATAAGGAGATGTTGGCCATAATGCATGCTTTGACCAAATTCTGACAGTACTTGGTGGGAAACAAGTTCAAGGTAAAGACTGATCATAATAGCTTGAAGTTTCTCATGGAGCAAAAGGAGCTGAGCGAGCGGCAACAAAAATGGATCAGTTAAATCCAAGCCTACGATTTTGAAATTGAGTATGTGAAAGGAAAAAATAATGTGGTTGCTGATGCCTTATCTAGGATACCCACTCTCCCTCTCATGGAGATTTCAGTGGAATGGAAGACACTTCTATTAGTAGAATACTCCAAAAACAAGTTTGCTTGTGAGATACTTGACGGTCAGGTCTCCGATGGCAGGTACAGGGTTATTGACGACATCATATATTATAAGGATCGGATCTATTTAGTACTAGAATCTCAGTTGAAAGACAAAATTCTAGATGCTGTGCATACTTCTCCTTTGGCAGGTCATCCAGGGTACCTGAAGACTTATAGACAAATTCGGGAGAGGTTCGCTTGGAAGGGTCTCAAGACTGATGTACTGAAGTTTGTACGGGAGTGCCACATCTGTCAGCAGAACAAGGCAGAACATACCCATCCAACAGGATTTCTCCAATCGCTTCCCATTCTTGAACCAAAATGGGAAAGCATTTCGATGGATTTTATTACAAGGCTGCCCCTGGTTGAGTGGAAGGATTGTATCTACGTGGTGGTTGACAAGCTTACTAAATTTGCCCATTTCTTTGCCATACCATCCAAATACTCTGCAACGCAGGTGGCAGAATTTGTCTTCAGAGAGGTATTTTGGATGCATGGACTGCCCAAGACAATAGTCAGTGATCGAGACAACAGATTCATGGGGTTTTCTAGCAGGAGCTGTTCAGACTCGTAGGGACAAAATTAACACCTAGTACCAATTATCACCTTCAGACTGATGGGAAAACCGAAATTGTGAACAAATGGCTTGAGGGGTATTTGAGAAATTATGTATCGGGGCAACAAAAGACATTGATCAAATGCCTGCACTTGGGTGAACATTTCTATAACACCACTTATCACATGTCGATTGGGATGACACCTTTCAAAGCCTTGTATGGTTATGATGCCACCACCTTTGTGGACCGAGCATTTGGGGACAGTCAGGCACCCAAATCCAAAGATTGAATTCAGGAGAGCCAGGACATCTTGTGAACTCTCAAAGATAACCTGCAAACGAAACAGAATCAACAGAAGATGTATGCCGATAAGCATAGAGTGGAGCGCAGTTTCGAGGTGGGAGACTTGGTATACCTCCGCTTGTAGCCATACAGGCAGTCATCCTTGAAAATGAAAGGGGCGGAGAAATTGAAGCCACGATTCTATGGTCCCTACAGGATTTCGAAGCGAGTCAGGGAGGTAGCTTATGAGTTAGAGCTTCCAGAGGGGTGTAAGATACATAATTTCTTTCATGTTTCATGCCTCAAGAAGGCAGTAGGACAACATGTTGTCACCTCTACAGAGCTACCACCATTGGATGAGGAGGGGCAGTTGATTCTCATTTCGGAGGAGGTGTTGTAGTCCAGAGAGCAGAAATTAAGAAACAGGAGCATCAAAGAGTACTTGATCAAATGGAAAAATCTGCCTATCGAGTTGCAATTGCTTGAGGACAAGCAATCTCAGCCGGGGAGGACTGTAATGTCTCCATTGGCCTAGGAGGCATAAGGAGTGGTTCCGCTAGCCTAACTTGGTTCCCGTAGGCTAATTCGGAAAAGTTACCTAGGGAGCTCAACTTTTGCCTAGGAAATAACCTTATAAAGTGAAAAAGGGAAAAAGGGGGACATGGGTCTTAGGCAAATGAAGTCACTTAAAAATTATAAAGTGTGCAAGCATAAAGTGACTTCAAAAATAAAATTAAAATTAAAGTGAGCGGGAAATAAATCAATAGAGAAATAAAAGAGGGAAATGAGGAGGCGCCTCCTCATTCTTACGCTTGCTTATTGAGAAAATAGATTTGGAGAGCTCTTGGAGAGTTTTCTAGGGTTTTTGGAAACCCTTGCTCATCTATTGGTTTCGGTGTTGCAACTATACACCCTAGTCAGTCCGTGGGAGAGATCATTGCAGGTTTCTCATTGTGCATCAACTGGATTGTGTTTTCATCATTGGTAGCCAAGTTGTGAAGTGTGGAGGTCGACTTCTCCTTGGAAAGTCGAGTTTCCTACAATCTGGGCGCATTTCTTAGGAGCTGGTCGCATATCCTAACTTGTGGACAGAGTATGGCTGCGTGTGCTCTCATCTTACTCATCTGGAACTAGTGGGGGCGCAGGTCTGAAGATAGAAGAGCCATTTCACTGTGGGAGGCTGCGAGATACGAGATTGTTGAGAAAGATCTGAGCATATAGTTAGAGAGGCCGAGTTTATCAGTTGGGTTGAGTTTCTTATTTGCTGGTCATTTTTGTGTGTGTTGAGTGGAGCTTTGGGTCGCAGGGCTAAGTAATTGATGACTGTTGGAGTTCTATAAACTTTGGGCAAGTTTCCTTAAGAGTTGGCATCTTTCTGGAGTCTCTATACATTCTGAGCGAGTTTCCTTGGGAGTTGGCAGCGTCCTCTTGTGACTGGTCTGAGTATTGAACATTGGGACGAGTTGGTGCTATTGGGAGGACTGGAAAATATAAGCTGCTATCTACAGGTCTATCTCTTGTTTTAGAGGCTGCTGTTCATGCTTTTTTGAGGGTTGAAACTGCCACTTACAGGACTGATATTTCTGTACTAAGAGCTGATGCATTTTATAGAATTTTCTGGGCGATATTCCTTGGGTGTTCTTGTAGAAAAATCATACACAGAGATATATATCAGATTGAGTGTATAACAGATCATCTATTTATCGTACAACTCCTGCTACTGTGTTGGAGTATTCCCAGGGTCATCTCAGATTGACAAAGTGGGAAGCTACAGAAAAGAATACACCAGGTTCCTTATTCATTCTCTATGCTTGGTCTTTAAATAATTATCTTGTAACTCTGACATTTAATAAAAGAAAAGAGGTGCAGTAATCATTCTTGGGCGTTTTCCTATGTTCAGTTGTGAATCTTTCAAGAATCAATTGCTTGTATTCCATTACCTTATGTTGTGCACAAACTGTTTGTCTAAATGACTGAACCATTAAACCAAGCATTAAATCTCATACCAGTCGGAACAAGGGCATAAATAGTGGCAGGGAACTTTACACTCACCATGTTCAGTGTTACTATATGATATTTGGTAATGACACAGAATTGATTTCCTCTGAATGTATAACCAGTTCTTGTCATTTTTATTTGTGTATTTAAATGATATGCAGAGGGTACCTCCATGTGTTTGAATGTGTGAAGATGTTAACTGTTTGAAGCAAGTTTTTATTGATCTGTATGCATATGTTAGAGCTGCTGAATTCTTAATTTCTCAGCACACTGTTCTTTCCATAGGCTACAGGATTCATTCTTAGCAGTGCCATGTATGTTTCTTTTGTTCTTTCTTTGACCCACCATTTCATCCTCCTTTCCAACTTGACTGTCTGAAACACTCGTGGACAAATGCCTCTGATAGTTGAGAGCATTTGTCAGCTGAAATGAGAATTGTTTGATGTCCTATAATTTCAAAAGAAAGAGAGAGAGAGAGGGAAAAAATTCCCAAATACTGCACAATTATTGTACTGCAAATCTAGCCTTAAGATTCATCCCGAGTCTTGGCCCCCGGGGTGCCTCGACATCGTTCCATCAACAGCCTGGAACATCTCGAGGGATAACACACTCAACACTAAACAAAGCAAGGGACACGCATTAATGATTTAATATTAATAAATTTAATTTTTTTGGGGTTTCTTGAGCATAATGCATATGACCAACCTGCAACAAATAAATACACACAAACATTTTTGAAGTCCACATAAAAAGATTACCATCTACCGGAGTACATGGGTCGCCAGCAGCTGTATTCGTCGGTTCTCCAAGAAACCTTTTCTTGTACATGGTTCATCAACCATTCTTCCATCACATGTCTTCATACCTGTACCTTTGACTCCCCCTGCATCATCATCAGTTATCATCTTGGGTTTTCTTTGGCTTACCCGTAACCATATTCTCAATGCACCTGCATCACATTTGGTCATTGTTCATGCTTAGGAGGAGTGTCAATAACCTATAGGTTGATTCGGAGGATGTCATTGTTTGTATTGGTGGCAAAGTTATCTAGGAGGTGGGGTGCTCCCATCAAAGAGACTCCGGTGCATATCATGGATCATACATTGACATGGTCAAAGGGTGAATGCACAACCTTTGAGGGAGCACTTGCTTTAAAGGTTGTTATGATAACTGTTGTCCACTCATTTTAACTTTTATTCACGAGATCCACGTTTTTGAGGGAGTTGTTGAGTCTCATGTAGAGAGTGCCATGGCTCTAATGAATACTCTTGGCACATCATTGAGGGTTTATAGATCAAAAAGTCAACACCAAGAAGAGCGCTTCACATACTGAGGTGGTTTTGAGGTGATAGTTCACATGTGGTAAGGAAGAAAGGAGCATCTATAGGAACGCCTTTTTTAACATGGAGACACATGGCACATAATTAAGGTTAGAAGGTCAGCCTAAATAGGAGCGCTCCATATTTTAAGGATTAGAAGATATATTTTATGGTTATTTTGATGAAAATGTTCCTCCAGCCTAGGACATACCCCTCCTTTATCAATATTTAAATGGTTGAAGTGGTCATTGAGAGGAGCACTCCACTAAAGGGGACTTCTTAGAGGACAAAAATAATATTTTATAAGCAAAAGGGCCATGTTTGGAGGGAGCACTCAGCCTAGAAGGTTCTAGAGCAGCCAATTATCCAAGAAGGAAAGCATCTTCGAGAGATTATTCATGCTCAAGAGGACAAGTGGCATTTCTAGACCCTTCTTATAATATTTTATTAATATTTCTTGGAGAACAGATGGATCTAGAGTTCTATAGAGCTTTCTAAATAACATTTTATTGTAATATTAGTTGAAGAGGAGATCTATAAAAGGAAGAGTCCTCTCACTTTGCAAATCAGAAGTTCAAGTGGAGAAACTCCCCTAGAAGGCCAAGGACAACGTCATTTTCAGGTTAAAGGAAGGAAAGGATTTTGGTGAGTGAAGGTTCTTTTCTGCTGGGATGGTTGATCATGTTGATGCTTGGGTTGCCACCTTAGTTTCTGCTGGTATATCTCTGCTATTTCAGATTTGTTGCACATTTTCAGTGGGCTGTTTGGATGTGTCAAGAAGGGTGTTGTAAGTGGTTTATAGCCCTACATACCCTTGGATGTAACCAGATTGATACATGAATAAAGGGCTGCTGCTATTCTACTTTTTTGAATTCCATTGCTACTTTCTGTACTTTGATGGTTACACCATATGTTGGTAGATATTGAGCTGGAAATGAAATGTTGTCTTTATGAACTTTTCATGCTGTTTTATGTGTCCATATAGCTGATTTGATTAGCAAGGTTGATGTACTACTCTTTGTTCTATGATGTACTTATTTGTTCCATGAAGTAATATAAGAAGTGTTTCTAAAAAAAAGGGCAACCAAGTCCTAATCACGAATGCCAAGAAAGTACTCCAAATCTTACACTTCTTTCTCTGCGTCTTTTCCACAAAATTTGTTCACACACTAAAAAAGAATGTCTAACGTGGCACGTGGGAAAGACCAAAACACTAGTCACTAGAGAAAAAGTTTGAGGACAAGGAAGAAGAGGCTATTGAAGATTTAATACTAACACTCCTAATCCTCAAGTAATGCTCATGAGTTCCAAGTATTCTTCGATTCTGGGAATCTCTCTTCACCCAATTGCGAAATATAGCACTAGTGATTGCAATGTATACTTGATAATGACAACATGAAAAATATCCTCTAACAATGCTTGGTTGACTCCCTCAAGTTGCCAACACAAAAGCATCCATAACACTATAATCTTGGATTTCTAGAAGCAATCGATTGACAAACTCATATTGGCAAAATACACATAGTCACCTTTGTCATGGAACCATTCCTTGACGCTGTGGAGTGTGACGTGACACCAATAGTTTTCTATGGCCTTTTGCTTGGCAAATCATACCAACATGATCAACATGGTAATAAGATGGCTTCCACAAAACCTACAATTCACACAAAAGATGGAAAGACCTACCAATTTAAATTCTTCAGTTGCAACTGTACTTGTCTCTGGCAAAATAATAGTAAAGTTAACCAACATTGCTTGGAAAGTTGTTCTTTGTATGATCCTACAAAGGGTAATACTGAAGGGTCCAAAGATCGAGGCCAGATTATAGAAACAACAACAACAATGACAACACCAACAAAAGCAATGATAGTGGAATCTTTTTTCAACCTCTTTTACTTCTTCTCTTCCCTTTCTCGAGAACAGAACTCCAAACTTCAAGGTCAGCCTAAA
The DNA here is from genome assembly GCA_009831015.1 of Picea engelmannii. Taxonomy (NCBI): domain Eukaryota; kingdom Viridiplantae; phylum Streptophyta; class Pinopsida; order Pinales; family Pinaceae; genus Picea; species Picea engelmannii. The sequence continues at coordinate 223,785 of ML798706.1, read as the reverse complement.
TGAAATGGCAAGGGTTCTGAAAAAGGTTCTGTAACCATCCTAATTTTACTGGCCACTTTAATGAAGAGTGCCTTGCAAAAAAGGCAAAATCCCACATACTAATACCTGAACAAAAGACTGAAGAAGAAGAATATTAAACAATAATAGATCTCTTATAACTAATACCAAGAAGATTAAACAATGGTCATTCTTTGCACTACACAGGACCACAAGTAGGCCATATGTGACTTCTTTCAACATGTACTCCATGCTAGAGTACAAGTTTAGGAAAAAAATGCATTACCACTTTAGTAGTAGGGAGTTCCAAATGTTATCCTGAAATTGAGGGCAATTTCTACTAAGTAGGGAGGAAACAACTAGTCCCTTGGTGCTCATTATCAATAAATGTTGTGTGCCTGAACTCTAATACATTTATGGATATTGACTCTAATAAATTTATGGAGAAAAAGAAGGATTCAAGAATCATTGTAATGACATGGTGAGGAGTCTTTTCTTTCACGCACAGTTTGGAAGGGCTCCTAGTGGGAGTCCTAGTGGAAGGCATGGTTCACATTTTCAAAGGGCTTGGCTAGGCTCTTGGTAGAAGCATTGAGTGGCAGGGAAAAGACCATTGTTTAGATGTTGGAAACTGTTATAGCTTCATGAGAATTCTCTTTTTTTATGCTCTTATGCATGATGAAAGGCTTCTGAAATACTCTCTCCTCATCAGCATATTAGAGATGAACATTTCATCTAGAGATGTTCTTTAAACTCAATTCCTGTTTCTAATTTCTGTGTATGTCAATCCATGAGAAATATGATCTTCATTCCATTGTAGTACTAAATCGAACAAAATTACATTAAAGAGTCGGATCTTATTGGATAATATCATTTTACTTTCAATTTAAGCAAATTACAGCGTAAATATAAAGGTATTCTTAATCTTTTTCTTGTATTGAGTTTTAACTTTTTTCTTATAGTACAAATCATACATTGGGAAAGTATTTTCTCTTTTTTGTACATGCTCCCATGTAAATCTCATCATGTTTCAACTTTTATGGATTTGTAATGTCCCAGAGGTGGGAGGATTAGTGTCTTTGGAGTTATGTAAGGTTTCAATAAGGCATGGACATGTCTTCTCTGTAAAGAGCCATCCATCCACTTATAATTTCAACCTTAAGTTTCTAGTGATATCATATTCTAATAGTGTGTTAATATCCTAGGCACCAGTCTTATATTATTGCATTTTACATTTTGTTTATCCTATGAATTTTCTTGTTAACTTGCTCATGCTCATCTTCGGATTTTGTTTGCGAGAATCCCCTTTTTTCTCATATCACCCCATGCCTTGAGTCCTCTTCTAGTGAGCCTTTTCCTTGTAAAATAAGGAAATCTCCGTGATTGTCCTTGTCGGGAGGGAACATCTTGAAGAATCTCATAGCTAATTTTTAACTACTTCTTGGACTGCTAGAAATTAGAATTCTAGTATAGCTCTTTGGAAACTATCTAAGGAAATCCAAATTATAGCAAGAATCAGTGACTTGAATAATTTGAACCTACTTGCACTTCCAATCACATCATAAACCTCAATATGTTCTCCAATGTCTACTTCATGGGTAGCCGCTTCCAAACTAAATCTAATTAAACTCTCATTTTTACCATAAAAACACAAAAATTAAATAATAGTAATTATTTTCATGAGTAATATCTTTATGGTGTGCTTTTTTCTCACACCATGGAAAAAGTGAAATAGGAGATTGAATAATGAGTTCTTCCACAGAGCTAAGCTATTCTGATAAGTTTTAAACCTAGAGCATTTTGCCTAGTATCCAAGATGTCCTTGGGTTGTAAAGAAAGTCAAGAAGTTATTCCACTTCATTATGTTGTTTTGTTTATAACAATTGCAACTACTCTGTTTCCAGATTTGATTGGGCTATTTGCTTAAATTTGATAGCCAATAAGAAATATATCTCGTTTTATATACACAAGATTCTTTTGTTTTGATATCATATATTTCCTTTTGTTATGACCTTTAAATGTTAATCATAAAGCAGAAGATATATTTATCCATTTAAAATTGATATTGTCCTGGAGATATTCAACCCTCCAACTTATATTGATATAGCCTTAATTTGAATGTAATTACATATGCATTGTTCCCAATGTATACTCAATAGAAAAAATTCAGTTGATAAGTGCGAGAAACAAATAATAGCTAGAGAGGATATTGCCTAGTTTGACCAAGAGATTCAAGGCTTCATTTATTGATATTTATTTTTATTTAAATGTTGCAATTTGTTGAGGATCACAAATAAGACCGAACTTAAATTGCTCATATATAGGTTGTCTTATTCATACTATCACGTCATGTTCAAGAAAAGGATGCAAGTTTTATATTCCTTTTTTTGGGAGAGGTGGCAGCAAATTGTAACTTCCCTTCAGGAAACATGATAAGTATGATTTGTTGTATCCTTCTATGCTTTTTCCCATACAATTAAATCAAGTAAACGAACAGAGTCAGTTTTTCACGTTAGCAACTGTCTTCGATAATTTCATATGTTCAAGAGAGACCAACTCAAAAGAAAGGGTCCATCATACCATACTCTAGTTGTTTCATGGGAGTTCTAGCCTTGTTCCAAACCTCAATCATGAGCATACTAGCAATTTGAACTACCACATCATATCTGGTGTATTTGTGTGTTATAACTTGAAGAACATCTTTGTTTCTGACATTCAAAGATTAAAGTATTATTATGTCAAATAGAAAGAGAAATTCAAAAGCCTTCAATTATAAAGAATGCAAAACAATTAGGTTAATAGAGTACAACAAATAGACTTCTTTGAAGGATGTGGAATTCAAAGATCAATGCATTATTCCAATTGAGTTTAATACATTCTGAAGCCATTAATTTTTTAATGAAGCTAGTGAGTTCAGTGTGCTTGCAGATATGGGTGTTCTCATAGGAAGTGAACTGGCAGTTTCATTATTTCCTTTCCGATGGTTATTCAGTTAGGAATTACACAGACCATGGTTCATTCACAATAATTCCAAGTTAAATTTGTTTGCAGTCTCATTTATAGGAGGTTTGCTTTTTGACCCAAAAGGTGGAGTTAACAACCTCATGCTGGCAATCCTTGCTATTTCGCTTGTGCTCGTTGGCATTGGTACACTCTTTGATGCCATTCTATTTCAATAAAGTGATACAATTAGTTTAGATTTTATTCAAGCAAGGGTGGACTGAACTAGGTTCATTAGAGTTTTCATTTGTATCAAGCTCTTTTTAGTTGTATGATAACTCTTCAATATGCAAAGATATCTTATTTATTACGAAGTGCACTTTTATAAATTTTAGCCAAGAAATAAAAAAACAATTTTCGATGAGCCATATCTTTATCATCCTGAAACAATAGTGTGGTTCCATAAGAAATAATGTAGTAATACTAAGATGCCATTATTTCCAATAATTTTGGAATCAATTATATATTCATTTTTTACAGCAAGGGTGTGGAAGTCAATATGGAAATGTTGAATCTCATAAAGGAGGCTTCCATGAGTAGATAAGATACTAAGATACTTTTATTAATGTCCGCAAATAGGCAAGGAATAGGTCACTGGGACTAGACAGTACAACCAGTGGCCACAAGACTATGGCTGTGAGTTTTAGACACACAAGCTGGACAAGAATACACACATAAGAATGGGAAAGAGTGGATTCATTCATTAAATGATGCAATGTCTCATTACATAGTAGGAGAGAGGAGTACTTACATAACACCTAAATACCTAACTATTAACTGCTACATTAATGGCTACATTGAATGCTCCATTATTACGTTTTCTTTATTAGTGAGCATTTATTATTCGGTTTATTACATTAATGGCTATATCATTGCAGGTTGAAATTAGTGCCTATACAAACAAGGGCAATGGAGTCAAGAAGCCAATCCAAGAGGGTAAGTTTATGAATGGTTAGGACAACAAGGGCCACCAAAGAATGCCACAAGAAGCCCTAACATGCTAAAAATGAAAGTGGGGAATACACTAGGAGGGCCCCAAAAGTGCCACATCAAAACTCAGCCAGCCTGAAATTATTGCTCTCTAACAATGGGAATCCACATGTCAAAATATGCATCAAATTGGCCATTGGAAGGGATAGAACCACCTCCATATGTGTGCACAAGGTAAGTGCTCCATCCATAGTGATATTCCATGATGTTAAGATGCTATATAAATTCCAAATGTCTCCATACAAGAAAGGGCATGTTCACACCAAGGCTCCAACAATGTTAAATGAATGAAAATGTCAACATAAAGCCGAACAAGCCCAAAGGTGCTAGGGAAAACCATGTCAAGTGATCAATGCAAACACCATGAAGACTAGGAGCATGTCACACCATAGCATCAAAGCTCATCTCATTGACTATCCACTCGGATCAACATGAAAAACACAACTCTCCAACCAAAATGTGTATACCCATAGGCCATTCAAAGCTCTATCATCTTGCAAACCTGCTTTGTGATGAAAATCACAAGTGTGTGTGTGTGATATCAAAATCACAAGTGAAGCCTCATGCAAAAGTAGAGGAAACACAACCAACATTGGCTCTCATTCAGCTAGTGTGCCAGTGGTAAAAAAAAGGATGGTGACGTAAATTATACATCATCAATCTTGTCGAACATAATTTTTTCCAGTTGTTGTTTAAAGATCTTATCTTGAAGTGGACCACAAGGATCTTGCTTGTCCAAAGCCTCTGTCTTTTTGTATCTTGAACAATGAACAAGCATGTAAAATGACAATTATGGGAGGGTGTTGGAGATAATGATCATATTTATGTTGTTTTTCTTCATATGAGATATGATCGATATATTATTACAATGCCGAGTGTTTCATATATAGGGAACATATGGTGACCATCCATGAAAGGATGCGTCCCTTGAATAATCAATAACTATTTATTATTATCATTTACTTATTATATATGATATTTAATAATCAATAATTATATTATTAATTATTATTCTAAGAGAATGTCTTCCCGATGTTGTCCAAACATCAACACTCCCTCTCAACGAGGGAGACATTCTACATCATGCCAAGCTTGTCTCTGAAGTATACAAACTTCACCCTAGACTCATGACACTTGTCTGTTAGTCTTGGGAGATGTCTCTCTCCCACCTGAACTGAGGAGAAACTCCTTTTGCGGCTCTCCCTCTGAGCCAATTAACTCTCTCTAAAATCAGGCTCACTCTGGGTCCGTATGTAATAACATATAGCATCTTGAGTCTTTATCATTCCTTGTCAATTCACCATGACTAGGACAAAGACCACACCAGGATCTTTCACCACAAGTACACACTTGTGAGTGAATGTTAGCCTGATGCTAACTAACACGTGGAAAGCACTTCAAGCACCTCGAGTCCATATTATTCCTTGTCATGATCAAGGAAGGACTACGTCTGAGCCCATTTACCACAAGTGCACCTTTATGAKAAATGTATCCTATCTCCCTTGGTCTGTAGCCCAATCTAGGAGAAGTTACACCTGATGCTGAGACATCAACACTCCCTCTTATCTAGGGAGGTATCTTTCCATAGTATTACACGACTWCTGTCCAGAGACACGCAGTCTTTGCCAGTGGTACACAACCACCATAGTAGCAAAAGGTTTGTCACACATGGCACTCCCATGTGGACTTCTAGAGGCTACACCCTCTAGAAACACTAGGGTCAACTCCCATAGTGTGTGACGTCAAGGGTCAACTCCCTTGACATGTCCTCATATGCTCTACACATGGGACGTGTCCTCATGTGCTTTCCACAAGGGACGTTGGGCTATAAGCCCAAACACACTTATCCCTTCTCGGACAAGTGTCCCACTTATCCCTTCTCGGATAAGTGTCATCACAGATCAACTCAACTTAGTCACAAAGGAGTACTATCTGGAGAATGTCTCAGGAAGCTGCAAACATCAACACTCCCTCTTAGCGAGGGAGGCATTCTCTACCACACCAAGTCTTTCATGGAAGTACTTGAACTTCATCCTGGTTTGGTAAGAACATCAACAACTTGCTCATCTATAGGAAGGTACAACACCGGTACTTCCTTCCTCTGCACCATGTCTCGAATGTAATGGTACTTGATCTCAATGTGGTTCGATTTGTCATGAAACACTAGATTCTCTGAGATCTTCACACAACTTTGGTTACCATAATGAATAATTGTGGAATCCAGCACATGTTCGGATAAATCTGCAAGGAGCTTGCGAAGCCACACTACTTCACGGACTGACATACTTAATGCAATGTACTTTTCTTTTGCTGTGCTCAAAGCCACATAAGTTTGTTTCTTGCTACACCAGGAAACCATGGAAGATCCCAAAGTGAAGCAACACCCGAAGGTGCTCTTTCTGTCCACTGCACTCCATGCCCAATCAGAGTCAATATATTCTTGCCATATCATATCAATACTGGAAGTATATCTCAGAACATGTCCAACTATGCCTCGCAGGTATCTCAACACATGCTTTGCAACAATCTAGTGTGTCTATCTCGACTGACTCATAAACTGGCTAAGTGCACTCACTGCATAGCAAATATTTGTTCTGGTATTAACCAGATACATCAATGATCCAATCAGCTGTCTGTATAGAGTCGGATCAATTTCTTCAGAATTGGAAAAAGACACACTTAGTTTCTTTAGATTCGCCATCATTGGTGTAGCCACAGGCTTCAAGTTCAACATCCCAAACTTCTTCAATATATCAACTGTGTACTTCCCCTGACTTAGGAAGATCTCATTAGTTATCTGCCACACCTCTAGTCCCAAGAAGTAGTGCATCATACCAAGGTCCTTCATCTCAAACTTAGAGGCCAACGCATACTTGCATTCAACAATAAGGCTCTCTGTACCGATGAGGAATAAATCATCAATATAGAGGACCAAAATCAGGGACTCACCATTAACAGTCTTGTAGTACTGGCTGGGATCGACAACACTTTTGCTGAAGCCCAAAAAATCATCAAGTGTCCATCAATCCTTGCATACCAAGCTCGAAACGGTTGCTTGAGTCCATACAAGGCCATCTTCAACCTGCACACATGAGACTCCTTCTCATGTATCACGAAACCATCTGGCTGCTCGATGTATACTTCTTCCTCAATCTCTCCATTGAGAAAGGTTGTATTCACATTCATCTGATGTACTCTCTAACCCATGGATGTTGCAGGGGAAATAATCATCCGGATAGAAGTGTATCGAGCAACAGGAGCAAATGTCTCCTCATAATCTATTCCCTCCACCTGAGAGAATCCTCTAGCAACAAATCTCGTTTTGTGCCTTTCGATGCTCCTGTCAACTGTGTGTTTGATCTCGTAGATCCATTTGGAAGTCACTACAGACTTCCCTTCAGGTCTCAGAACAATATCCCACACATCATTCTTCATGATGTATTGATATTCCTCCATTATGACATCTCTCTATACTGAATGACTAGTTGCCTCCTCATAACAGGAAGGCTCAAAATGAATGATGTGGCTCATAGCTGTGGCATAGCATGAATATCTCTAAGGTCTCTTGTTCACTTGGAAAGTACCATGAGAAGCTGCATATCCTTTTGCCTCCTGTAGAGTTTGACGAGCCCATGTAGTTCTCTTTCGACCTATTGCATATCTCTGGGAACATCAACTGGAGCTACAGGATCAATGAGATCAATTGGATCAATTGTCTCCCTTTGAAAGGGAATGCCATCTTGGACCATATTTGACATATAAAGGTTTCCTCATGAAACCAATGTCTAATACATATCAAGGTTCCCTCATGGACTCAATGTCTCACAAGACATATCGAGGTTTCCTTGTGAAACCAATGTTTTGGTTCATTCATCTGACCATCTGAGGCACGTCAGGACGAAGTCTACACCATCTTGCTCATCTATGTGCTAAAGCCTGGCTGCTTCATCTGCACCATGTCTCGGATGAAATCCTGCGAGAGGCCTTTGAAGCCTCACTGCTTCTATGACTTACGTAATTGGCTACGATATATTCTACCTCTGCAATACTGAGTGTTATAGAAGTCTGCTTCCACGAATCCTGACTAATCTCAAGCTGAGGCAACACCCTCTGGTGCACTTTCTGTCAACTGCACTCTTTGCCTAGTCAAAACTGTATATCTCCGCAACGTTTCTTCATTTCCTGAGACATATCCAACTGTACCATACCGGTACACTTGCTTTGCTACAACTTAGTCTTCTCAAATCACAAGTTGGATTAGGGTGCTTACTATAAAGCACTATCTGGCTCTTTGCTTTGAGAGTAGGTCCTCCACTCTCTCTGCAGCTACTCCCTCTGAGATTCTGCAACTGCTCCCTTTGGGTCTCTGTAACTGCTAAGCACTAAGACTGAGAGTAGCTTCTCTACTCTGTCAGCAACGGCCCTCCTCTGGGACTGCTCTTTGTGGAACTGGCTCCTCCACTCTCTCCTGGAACACATCGATGTGGCCATTCTCCTTGATAATGAAACGATTTACGACAGTTGTCATCGTTCTTTGGACATTGAATGTCCCACATACACAAATCTGAACCGACTTGTCTCACAGGTACTTCAAAAACCCTAAAACTTCTGTTCAGTTATATGTGTCTTGAATGGTCAATGTTAACCTTATTTTATTTATGTTTTTCGTTCCATCGCTATTTGAATTTTATGCACTGACTGACAACGCCCAGATTCAACCGAGATTCAACTATAAGCCTTGTTGAACTCACTGTCCATACGTCTGAAGACAACCTTGCTGAACTCACTGTCCATACGTAGGAAGACAGGTCCATTATTCATGCAACACGTTCATTGTCAAGGTTAATTAATATTATGTGCGGAATTTTGAGTTGGTTATCACCATACTCCTGCACAGTAAAAGCATATAACTTGCGGAATTTTTAGTCGGTTATCGCCATACTCATGCACACTAAAAACTCCATGGATACATTTCACTTGGTTTCCGTCCACGCTCCATTGCTTATCACAAGCATACATTACACATTCCTATTCCTCATAGAGACTCACAGGGCCAACCTTTACACTGTGTCGAAATCATTTCAGGCTGGATTTATTACGTTTAGTGAGCATTTCAGGCCGGATTTTCTTTATTAGGGTATTTATTACGTTTATTGCCCTTGTTTGTATAGGCACTAATTTCTTGATCTTTCCATCACCCCATTATTTTTTCTATACTATAAAAACAACGTTTTTCTAAGCTATCTCTTCACAACACCTTAAGCCTCCTTGTCATAGTCTTAGCATTCCTACTTAGGGATACCCCCTTGTGCTAGGGAAGAGCTAGCTTCAAGTGAGAGAGGGAGTTACTGAAGTGATAGTGGGTAGCCCCTCTAAGTTTCCCTTGGGTTTTAACTTTGTTCTTGGGACTTTTACACACATAAGTGAGAGTTTGGGAGGTAACAGGCTGAATAGTCAACCTTTCCACTGTTGACATAGAACTTGGCTTGTTCACTGAACTCACCTCCTCCACATCTTGGTGGTTGAACATATCAATTTTTTGTGTTTTCTTCTTTGAGGAAGCACCATAATCTTCAACCTCCCCGAGGGTCTTCTTTTTATGAATTACAATGGATAATGCATAATATATTTGACATTTTCCTTCTCTTCTCTATTGTTTTTGACTTGTTTTAGAAACAACATCATCTAGGGGTTTATTTCTTGAGTTCTATCTCACGCAACACGTCTCCAACCTAGGCACTATGGCTGCGTTTTCAGTGAAATCACAACCATATTTCTATTGAACTAACCCTTATTTTCAACATCTGGCAATTGGAATAAACTATGTTCTTTCACACCCATAACTACCATATTTTTTCTATTCTTATCAACAATAAAACATGTATTATCTCTGAAATTGATATGTAAGTGTGGGCTATGTTTCATTATACTATTTGTTGAAAGTAGATTTTTCGCTAAACAAGGAACATAATAGACGTCTTTAATCATTACCTTTTTACATTTTAGCTGAAGTAGGAGATTTCCCTTTCCTCTAACCTTATTTTCTTCTTTTCCCCTCAACACAATAGAAGTAGATTGAGATTTATCCTCTACAAAATCAACTTATGAATCAATATTGTTAGTAAAATGTCTAGATGCCGCTGAATCAACATACCAATCAACCTTACCACTCTTTGAATCTTTGCTTTTGGTTTTGTTTTAAAGATCTTGTCCTCATCTGGCTACTCCACGAAGGAATGATGTCCTTGTTCCTTGTAGATTTTGAAGAATTGTTGTTTGTAAGGGTGAAGCAAGCAAAACCTTGAAGGCATTTGAAGGTTCACCTTGACGACTCCACATTATTGGCATGAGGTAATGAATATTTTTTGTATTCAAATTTCATTTTCAAATTTGAACATTTGAAGTATAGATCCTGTTACCTCCCCAACTTGCACTTAATGATAAAATCTCTGATCTACAAGGTGCAACCCAAGAGGGAACTACTAGGATGGTTACCACTGTCACCTAAGCAACGTATCCTCTTCACTTTAGGTTGGCTCTCCTTCGGCTCAAGGGGGTTATCCCTAAGTGCTAGATCCAAGGAATAATGAGTCAAATAAGCCATGTGTCACCATCAACCAATATGCCAACTAAGCTACATCAACGATCAATTGATCAAGAAGGGGCATGACCTCATAAAAAACTGCATGAAATGAAGATACACGTGCATATGCCTCCATAGATGAGGCAAAGAAGGGGAACGCTCTATGTAAGACCATGCGCCACACCATAAGTCTCCCATCCATATGTGAAAAACATCCAAGAAAGCTAGGGTGTTAGAGCAATGAGCCTCTAATCATGCTAATACCATGTCACATCATCCCAAATTAGTGTGAAACCAAGGGAAGAGAGGAACAAAGTGCCAAGCATTCTCTAACATGATGATGTCAACCAAATTAAGATGCCAGTGGCATGTCAAACATGCCCAAAAGTGCTAGGGATTCCATCAAGGAAGATATATGTCATCATGTACCATCCACCTCTAACCAATGTGAAAGCTAGATCATGAAGTGAAATGCTTTTTCCTCATGATAAGCAAGTATACCAAGCAAAACACCTTTAGGGAATCCACTATATCATCAATTATGTCATGAACCAAGGCATCAAGTGCAACCATAAACCCTAGGACATCCAAAGCTCCATCTTGTGAGTCTACCTTTGGGATGAAAATAACAAGGGTAGTGGAAAAATTCATTATTGTAGGCCTCATGTAAAATGAGTGGTAACAACTATCTCCAACTTAGAGACGTGCTCTTCTTGGGAGTGCATGAGAACCTCAGAATCTCAACATGTACCTGCTAGCAATGATCACCAAAATCAAGCAAAAACATGTGGCGGGATAGATCCATATCAACATTCCTAAACACCACATCACAAGTTCGTATAGTCCATTACATCCATAATAGCTCAAAATTGGCTTTACAAAATAAGGCATAAGCCAACAATGCCAATGACAACAGGAAATGAAATTTAATGCTCATATGTTGAGCTTATTCATTCTACTCTAATGCTTAGGGGAGCTTTTTCTTTCTCCTACCTACTTTAGAATATGAAAAATGTGAATGCTAGGTGAAATCATAGATACAATGCAACCACATGAGCATTTAACCAATGCCATGAAATATTTTCTTGTGTTTGGTCACCAACAAAAACAAGAATACATCAAATGCCAAGGAGATATATGCTGGAATCTGCATGAGATGAGGGCTGAAATCTGAAATGTGCTCATGAACATGGCCAAGGATACCAAAATCATGCCAAGAAAGACATGCACCATCACAAGAATCCTCTATCCATGCTTGGATAGGACTAATGTAGACATCATCATGGCTGCAATAAAACTTATAAGGCAATCCCATAGTATCTCCTACAACATCATCATTACTTCCCTCAAGCAACAAAGGCTCAGGGGGCTCTACAAAACCACTAAAAATGTCATGATTATCCCCCATATAAGATATGTATGAGGATTGAAACATCTCATTCTTACAAAAAAAATTTAGTACTGAATCTAGGGCTCAAATTGAAGTGTTTGCTGCCCCAAATAATTTCCAGCATCAAAAGTACATTTTTCCACTGGAAGTACATGCAAAGAATGAGAAGAACATGAAGAAATAGGTGGCTGTAAATTTCTGCAATTAAGACCCCATTGTACCATACAATTTTCAGGCCCTAAATCACATTTTCCAGTTGAAAAATTATGCATGATGTCACCAATATATGAGAAAGATGGCTAAAAAATTTCTATGTTTTTAATATCACAAATCTGCTCTATGTGTTGGGAAGAATCTGCATTAAACTTCACATAACATGGCTGAAAATGCTGCAACAAATTTGCCCTAGAAGTGAGAGTACATGGATGAAACAAATCTGCATAAATATGCTCTATATGATGTCCAAAATTTGCATTATCAATAGGAGCAGATGGCTGGAATATATCATGCAAATTTTCTGAATTTGCCTCCACTATGTTAGACTGTCCCAAAGGCTCAAAATCTGCAATTTTTTCATTAGACATGTCATTGCAAGTGTAATAGATAGGGACCAAGGTCTCCATAATTTTCAAAACAATCCATGTCCCTATTAAGATGAAAAGTAGTGTCAATAACTTCATGCCCTAGGTTGTTTTTATCTTCATCAAATGGAGAGGTAAGTGCATTTACCAAATTATCATCATTCAAGTGTTTGTCTTCAAGATTATCTCTCTCAAGGTCATAACAAGAAAGATCATCAAATTCGGAAATTTGAGAAGGTCCAAAGTTTACCAAATCCTCAACTTCACGAGGAATGCATGAATGTTCTCACCAATAGGGTCTTCATCAAAGTCCTCTTCATGATCTTCAATGGGAACATAAGGTGCTTCTTCATGTACTTGAGGATTTTCTTAATCAATGCTTTTTTCTTGGACTTGGCCTTCAATGGAGATACAAGAAGAGTCTTCATCATTGTGTTCTTTAAGTGGAGGTACAACAAGATCTTCAATGGCTTCATCATTTTCTTTAATAGAGGAATGAGGTGCTTCTTCAACAATGCTTTCTTCATAATTTTCAGAAGGGAAATGAGGTGCTCTTTTAACAAGGTCTTCATTTGTCACACTAACTTCCCTTTGATATATTCTTCCAAGGATACCAACCTCTCATACCTTTTTGTAATCTCGGTCAAGAGAGCATTCGAGGGGCTTCTTTCATATCAAAGCATTAGTTGCTAGATCATGACCCTTTTATGCTTGCAAGTTTCAATTAGGTCTTCAACCTTTTCATAGCTAGGATCCCATCTTTTCGAAATGCCTCAACCAAACCTGCAAAGGATGATATCTCCTTTGTACCAAGCCCTTTAAACCAATTCATTGCATTCCCTTCCAAGCTATTCAAGAACTATCTTGTCATAATATATTCATGAACAATGCCAATATTTGAAATGAATTCCATGAAAGATAAGATGTGTAGTGTGGCTGAATCATCATGCCCATAAAGCTTTAGAATAGAACCCGAATCCACATTTGGTAGCTCATTAGGGTACCTTGGGATATTTGAGAAATCAATTGGAGTATACCAATCGACCAACCATGGAGGCCATTTCATTTTTCTTCACTTCTAAATCTTCATTATAAGGTTGAAAAAAATTTGCAATTAATAATTATCATACCTCATGTTAATTTCCTATAACTCAACAACAGAAACTAATGCCAATAATTTACTAACACAGAAATTATACTTCGTTGATGTAAGTTCTGGAAATTATGCAATTAATATACAGCTGAGTTATTTAACCAAAATACACAGTAGAAGCTAACAGAAACCAAGCACATAAAAATGGATAACACCAGAAATATCTGGAAATCCTAGTGTGGGGAAAACCAACAAAGAGGGGCTTATGTTGGGATTTCAAGAGAAAAATTACAATAGCAAAATATTAGAAATTTCTGAGGAGAAATTCTCCTTCCTCTCAGCAAAATTCGGCCTCACAAACAACTGTACGACCTAGCTCCTTTAGGCCCTGTACGACCTAGCTCCTTCAGGCCTTGTACGACCCAACCTGTACAATTTGCGTAAGGCCTATGTACGGCCTGTACAAACTCGACCCTGTACTTCTGTTGGCTGGTACAGTCTGAGTATGGCCCTTGCTGGCTGGAAAATTTGGCCTGTGTACGACCCTGGTGCAACAACAAAGTCTGGCCACTAACTTGGCCTACTCATTTTGCCTGGATTGACCCCTTGCCTTGTCCTCCTTTGCTGCCCAAAACTGCCCGTTGCTTTAGCTGCTTCCTCTTGCCCAAGTGCCCTTGCCTCAACTGCTATCTCTAGCTGAAGCACCCTCTTCCTCTTCTCACAAATGAGAAGGTGTGCATCCCTCACCCTCAGCCTCTCAATTTATCTTTCTTCCAACCTCCTTTCTGCCTTGAGATGTGTGCCCAAATCAGCCCTCAATGATTCAGATTGAGGCGCCCCTCCTTGGCTGGACCCCACACTCCACTAAGTAGTGCGGCCCACTAGACAGGGCCCCACAAACCACTCAAACATAATTTTTTTGATTTCCTAAGTTAGACTTAGGCAAAAGATAAATAAGCTGATCTGGGTAGTTTAATGTGTCCATCAGCATGCCTAGGACACTTAGGCCCATGCTGAGACACCTTCTGAGCTACAAAAACTGACACTCCCTTTTAACGAGGAAGGTGTCTCCATCTGGATCAATCTCTGACCCCATCAAATCTGTTGTTGCTGCTGTGGCTGCTCCGTCTAAACTGGAAGACCCTCCTGCTATCTTTGCTGCACTTTGATCCGATAACCTACTCTCCTCCTCCATCAATGTCATGTCATACCAGCTGATGGACTTGGCAGTCTTGGATGAAGCCACTCGTCCACTAGACTCAGTCTGTGACACTGATCTATGATCCAAGGTCCCCTTGGACCCCACTACAGGTTGTCCCAGTACCCTGTACATCATATCCTCCCTGGTGCCAAGCCTCACTGCTACGTCCAAGGTCCCTCCCTCTGAACGTATGATTACCTGTCCATCCTCGAACATAACCGCATACCCCATATCCTCCAGAGTTGATATTGAGAGCAAATTTACCTTCAGCTCTGGAACAAATAACACCTTGGCCACCTCCATATAACCACCTGACTCTAGCTGGAATTTGACACATCCAACCCCCTTCACTGCATGCATGGTGCTAGCCTCACTTATCACATGCAAGACTGAGCCCGTCTCTGAAACACTAAGGAACATCGATGTCATTCTCGTCATATGGCGAGATGATCCACTGTCCACGATCCATGCCCCAATGCCCTCACACTCTGCAAAATTGTTGCTCGAAAGAAAAG
The DNA here is from genome assembly GCA_009831015.1 of Picea engelmannii. Taxonomy (NCBI): domain Eukaryota; kingdom Viridiplantae; phylum Streptophyta; class Pinopsida; order Pinales; family Pinaceae; genus Picea; species Picea engelmannii. Next base: position 208,435 of record ML798706.1, on the reverse strand, counting down.
TGACTATAAAAAATTCCTACTCGAATTTCTCAGCAAAATCATCCATCTCGGTAGATGTTGATGTTGCTACCCGTGCCTCCTCCTCCTCCTTGTTGGGACATTGGCTTGCATAGTGGCTAGTCTTGTGACATGCAAAGCATTTCACTTTGCTCATGTCCTTGGAACCTCCTCCACTGTTCTTCTTTGCACGAAGAGCCACATTCTCCTCCTCTTCACTCTTTGGCTGGCTAGCTTGTGAGGAATCAATTCTCAGCTTCTCCTCGCTGAAGTCATCCCATAACCTCTCCCAATCAAGGAGTTTTTCCTGAGCCACTGCTCTTCGGACAAACACTTTCCACTACTTGGTGAAGCCATTCAAGGCTGTCCTCACCAACTCAGTCTCGTCCACGACCTCCCCATCAGCTGCCAGTTCATCTCTAATCTGAGTGAACTTGGTGAGAAATGTCACCACTGACTCTCCCTTGGCCATCTTTGTGCTTCTCAACTTCTCTTTGAGCAACATCTTCTTGCTCTAGTTATTAGACTGGTACAATTTCACTACTGCCTCCCACGTATCCTTAGCTATTGTTTTTCCAAACAGATGAGGGATGATGTGGTTTTTGACTCCATCAACAATTATCCTCCTTGTCTTCACATCCTTCTTGAGGTGGGATGGTTGTTGTGTTGGATCACTTGGAAGTACTGCTTTCCCTTCAAGAAACTCCCACAATCCTTTTTCCTCCAGCAACAACCCAATTCGCTCCCTCCATGGACTGAAGTTTGAGGCCTCTTCTAGCCTATCTTCAAACCTCAAGCCTGCATTGGCCATTTAAGTTAGCTGCTCTGACTCCACACACTTTCTGGTAACACGTCCCCTTGCTGATTCACACCTTGGTCTACACAACAAATGACTTGGCTCCTTCTGTACTGAGAGGTTGAGCTCTGATACCATGTTAATTTCCTATAACTCAACAACAAAAACTAATGCCAATAATTTACTAACACAAAAATTATACTTTGCTGATATAAGTTCTCGGAATTATGCAATTAATCTACAACTGAGTTATTTAACTAAAATACATAGTAGAAGCTAACATAAACCAAGCACATAAAAATGGACAAACACCAGAAATACCCTGGAAACCCCAGTGAGGGGAAAACCAACAAAGAGGGGCTTGTATTGGGCTTTCAAGAGAAAAATTACAACAACAAAATATCAGAAATTTCTTACAGAAATTTCCATAGCCAATTTTCCCTCCTCTCAGCAAAATTCGACCTCACAAACAATTGTACGACCCAGCTTGTACGACCCGCGTGTTGAC